>OX451738.1:1335241590-1335686717 GCA_948472305.1 Vicia faba | reverse complement strand
GTTCTCTTCTGCTTTCTCAAAGCAAGTATGTCAGGGATCAGCTTCACAGAGCCAACATGGCTTCTGCCAAAGGAATTGCTTCCCCCTATGGCCTCAAGCACCAAACTATCCAAAGTGGGGCTCTGCTCCAGTTGCTGATTCCACCTACTTCAGGTCTATAGTGGGAGCCCTACAGTATGCTACTGTCACAAGACCTGAGATCTCTTTTGCAGTCAACAAAGTGTGCCAATTTCTCTCAAACCCTCTTGAGGATCATTGGAAAGCTGTTAAGCGCATTCTCCGGTATCTCCAAGGGATAGTTTCACATGGTCTTCTTCTCTCACCTGCTAACCTCACTTTGCCTCTCACTATCACAGGCCTTTGTGATGCAGACTGGGCATCTGATCCTGACGATAGAAGGTCTACTTCTGGGGCTTGCATCTTCCTAGGTCCTAATCTTGTTACTTGGTGGGCAAAGAAGCAGACACTTGTTGCCAGATCCAGTGCTGAGGCAGAATACAGAAGTCTGGCCTTAGCTACAACAGAGATTCTCTGGCTTCAGTCTCTTCTGCAGGAACTTCAGATCACCCATCAGACTCCCAAGATACTATGTGACAATCTCAGTGCTGTATCTCTAGCTCACAACCCTGTTTTGCACTCAAGGACCAAGCACATGGAACTTGACATTTTCTTTGTCCGGGAGAAAGTGATTGGCAAGAACCTCATTGTTTCCCACATTCCTGTAGTAGATCAGTGGGCTGATGTGCTAACCAAGCCTCTCTCCACCAACAAATTCTTATTTCTTAAATCAAAGCTTAGAGTTGTTGACAAGCTCAAACTTGATCAACCACCCTAAGTTTGAGAGGGGAGTATTAGAGTTATAAGGGTAGTTCTGTAATATCCTGTAAAAAAGGGAATTAGACTAGTGTCTAATTCCATTTATATCCCCTTATCCTTTCTATATAAAGAAAGGCTGTAACAGAATCCAGATCGAATATAACAAAATTTTGTTTTCGTTCTCTCTCTCTCTCTCTCTCTCTCTCTCTCTCTCTCACTCACTCTCACTCTCACACTCTCTCTCTCTCTCACTCTCACTCTCTCACTCTCACACTCTCTCACTCTCACACTCACACTCACTCTCACACTCTCTCTCTCTCTCTCTCACACTCTCACTCTCTCACACTCTCTCTCTCTCTCTCACTCTCACACTCTCTCTCACACTCTCACTCTCTCTCACTCTCACACTCTCTCTCACACTCACTCTCACACACATCAGCGTCATCACCTCTTGGTTGGGCGCTTTCTACTACTTCTTAAGTTCTCTATAACTTAAATTCTATTTCACACATGAGAGTTTATCCAATTAGATTATGATATGCCCGTACCCGCGTGGCGAAGATGCTTCGACTAAGTGCTCCAAGCTCTGCCCCGCCATAGCTCTTTCGGGAAAAGTTACTTGCGAGGTTGCCGAGGGATCAAGGTGACGCAATGTTGATAAATAAACCCCGAATTCGTACTTTGAAAGGGCCTGTATTCTATTTAAGAGAGACTACCAGCTATATATCCATTGGTGGCACCTTCACCTTCTTGAGGTCTCTCACATCATCGGACCACTGCTTTGGCATCCCCATCTGAGTGTTCAGATTCGTCCACAGGGATGGCCTTGTCATCATCATCTTTAACTGGAGAGATGGACCGCAGAGCATCTTCTCGACCTGGAGGAAGATCCCGGATTGGAGCATAAGATGGAGATGCGACTCTCTCTCTCTCTCTCTCTCTCTCTCTCTCTCTCTCTCTCTCTCTCTCTCTCACTCACTCACTCACTCTCTCTCACTCTCTCTCACTCTCTCACTCTCTCTCTCTCACTCTCTCTCACTCTCACTCTCACTCTCACTCTCACTCTCACTCTCTCAAGTTATTATGTCTTCTGCTTATCTGTATGCTTTTAATTTTGGTGACGTACTTATACTTCAATGGAAACAGGACAGACAATGCTATTAAAAACCACTGGAACAGTTCAGTCAAAAAGAAATTGGATTCTTACATGGCATCGGGCTTACTTACTCAGCTGCAATCTGTTCCTCATGATGGAAACCCAAGTCAATCAATTGTTGCAACATCTTCAAGGCTGCAATGTAATGCAGATGATAATGTTCTTCAGGGGACTGAAGGAGATGAAGGTTTAGAGTGTAGCCACGAGTCGGCTAATGCTCTCCACTTTCCATCCACTAGAGAGATGACCAGTGTTGACTTGCAAACTGTTGGGGGAGAATGTAGTCTTGGGACGGATCATAGTCCAAGTCAAGCATCCTGTTCAGAGCCATATTACATATCAATTGATGATGCTACTACATGCATCCCAGAAATGACTCATCACGAAGCATGTTCTTCTGAACTCAATGAACAATTCTCACATGAACCTGGAAATCCCATAAATGAGGATTGCCAGTTTAATTTACATTCCTTGCCCAATATTTCATCAATAGACTTAGGGAAGGACTCCTCCCAGTTGCAAAGAGATTATATGGAATCTACAGATCCTAGTGGAATACGTGACTCGGCGAATGTTTCAATGCCCATGGAAACTACATCTACGGATGCTGCCAAACCAGATCATATGCTGATATCTGATGATGAATGTTGCAGAGCCCTATTTCCAGAGGCAAATAATGATAGATGTTTTATCCCTGGAGATTATATTAAAGATGTTGATACTGTTGAATTTTCTGGTCACCCCCCATTTGTTTGTCAATCATGTCATTTTCAGATTTCCGAAAATTGTGGAACCTCAAATCTGCCATTAACTTGTCCTCAGTGTTCTAATAATTTTAAAGGGATGGCATACTCCCAATCTACTCGACCAGTACATTCCGCTGAGCCTGAGGATCAGAAGTTTGTTTTGACAGCACCTGATAACTTCACTTATGCCATTGACATGCCCAGTTCTCATTGTATTGATGCTACAGATAGTGCAGTAATGCGAGATGTTAAGCAAACTTGTTTTCCAACAGATGAAAGGCCAAACATGCACACAGAAAAGGAGGGCAAGGGAGCACTATGCTATGAACCTCCCCGTTTTCCGAGCATGGATATTCCTTTCTTGAGCTGTGATCTTGTGCAATCTGGGGGTGATATGCAGCAAGAATTTAGTCCTCTGGGTATCCGCCAGTTTATGATGTCGTCTATGAACTGTCTGACTCCTTCAAGGTTGTGGGACTCGCCTTCTCGTGATGATAGTCCAGAAGCATTATTGAAAAATGCAGCTAAAACTTTTACGGGTACACCGTCAATATTAAAAAAACGACGCCGAGATTTGTTATCCCCACTTTCAGATAAACGAATTGGCAAGAAACTTGAGACTGACATGACATCATCTCTGTCCAAAGCCTTTTCTAGTTTGGAAGCAGATATACTCTCTCCATCTTCATTGCAAAAGCAAAACTCCGAGGCTCCTGTTTTTGACGACGATAAAGAAAATTGTGGACAAGCTGATAAAGGTAAACAAGTAGAGGAGATAATTAAATCTGCAGTTTTGGAAGAAAAGATGTCCCAAAGAGATGCTCTTGACAGTAATTCTCCTAGTAAGGTTAAGCAGCAACCTCTTGATGTTGATTCTAAAATGAAGATTGATGTTACTACTGCTGTTGAGATTGTAAGTCCTATGTACAGTTCATCTTCTCTTGTAATTGCTTGTATTCTGGAATTACTTCTCCATCTGTCCCCCCTCCCTCTTATTTCTTCATTCGATTATTTTTCACTCCCTTTGTTCTGTTTATCAGGTGCAACAATCTTCTGGAGTTTTGTCTGAACATGATAGGAACGACCTTTCATTATATTCATCTGATGAAGTTGGTGTTAGAGACAGAGTTCTAGGTTCTAGTGTTATATCTCCCAGAAACATGAACAATAGGAGCTCAGAAATAGCTCCAAACCAGAGCATTCCTTCAAAAATACCTTCTGAGAATCAACGCTCAAGGTTTAGCTCTCCTTGTGTTCGTGCAAAGGAACATGAAAATCTTACAGTTTCTATTGCTCGTGCAAAAGCTCCAGAGGAGAATTCGGGGGATCAAAGTAAAAACGATGGAGAATTTGGAACGTGTAACATGTAATGTTCTTTAAATTTCTTGTTATTGATACTAATTTGGCACTTCGTAACAGTTCTATTTTAACTTTCTTGAATTATTATCAATGCTCACACTGTTTCTAACTGTCTGCTTCTTTGATGGTAGATTTGGCGGAACACCTTTCAGGAAAGGTTTTGAATCACCTTCTGCATGGAAATCTCCTTGGCTCAGGAATACTTTTCTCTGTAGCCCAAATGCTGAAATTACAATTGAGGTACTTTAGGTTCTGTTGGACAATTACTGTAATGATCTTGAAGTATATTTTAATTTTGACTTGCTGAAAAACTTTTAAAAATATTTTCAGGATTTTGGATTTTTCAAAAGCCCGGGAGGTGATAGAAGCTACGACGCTATCGGGTTGTTAAAAGAAGTTGGTGAACAAACTGCTGCTACATATGAAAATGCACAGGAGATTTTGAATAATGATACTCCTAAAGCATTACCTAGAGGCGGCGGCACACCAGGAGATGATAAGAATAGCGATGACGAAAATGATGATTCTAACAATGCAAACAATTCTAAATTGACTTCTAATGCTTTGGTAAAGTTGAATTCAATGATCCTCCATCTACATAGTTTCCACTGTATTTCACTGAAAGATAGTTTCTGACAAACCTTAATGGGTTTTTTTTTTAATTCAGGTTGAGCGCCGCGTACTCGACTTTAGTGAATGTGGATCACCTGATAAGAGTGATAGCAGCAAATCCTCAGCAAATCCTCAGCCATGAAGCTTGTCAAGCATTTTGTCAGATTTGTTGAAGGATTGTAGATAGTCCATTATCAATCATGGCTTCAGCTGTAACAATTACAGCTGTCATTGTCAAGCTTCGATATATATGTGTATGTACCATTTGTAACATTAGTTCTTTGATTTCAGTTACTACATTGATAAGAATGAATTTGTAATTGACATCAAATGCACCCTCTTATATAACAATTCTTGTATTAAGAAAATTACAAGGAAATTAAATGGTTGGCCTTTTCTCATGAATCGTTTTCGGTGACTCGTGTTATCTTCCCTTCCTGCACATAGACAGAAGCACCTAAATATAGAGGAAAGAGAAAGAGCAGATAAAACTGGAATTTTTCTTCTTGCTATAATAGGCATTGGTAGAATTAAACACTATAAGTTGCCACTGAGAAAGACTTGGGCACAAACCCAAATAATCATTTGGGCACACATGATTTAAACATCATTTAATTATTATTTGTCTATTTACTTTTGTTTTATAAGTGTGCGCCGAAATGGTGTGGCTAAATGTTTGTGACCATAGAAGACTTTCTCCTAACCACTATTTTAAATTGGTGAAACAACAAGAGACAAAAATCCAGAGACACTATCTCTTCATTATTGAACTTACTAATGCTGCCCATGTCGAATTGGAATTGAAAGATTTTTCACAATCACTTAGTGTCTTTATAAATCAGTGTTTAAAACCTTCATAATTATGAAGTTATGCCCACAAGATGGTTTTTGATCGTACCTGACTAGAAGGGATCGTCGGTGGTCCACAAATTTGGATTGAACTGCAGTAAAGGTGAAGTAGGGGGTACCTGTAAGACACTCTGATGCTAAAGTAAGGTTCAGAGTAGAATGCAAGTAATGAAAATGTAGAGAATAATGTACCTGACTCTAATGAAAGAGGGTACTTATAGTCCCCAGCGTTGGGTCAAGGCATTCACTATGGGCTGAAGATCCAAGTCCATGACAAATGGCTGTCAGGACTCAAGCGTGTGAAGTGGAACACCATGTGCCCACGATCCTGGTTTGACTATCTCACATTCCTCGGTCAACGGAGGACCGATTCTCCATAAGTGACAAGATTTTGTAGTAATCGAAAGGCAGTTGACCACGTGCTCATGGAAGACACGTGGGGAAACGTTCCCCAATGTCTAGGAATTGGGCCATGCGGTTGGGCCTTCTTTGAGAGAGCGTCAGACTGGGCCTTTCTCTTTAGTGGACCAAGTGCATGCCCAATTCATAATAGGAGCCCCCAAATTGTTGCTCTTGAATAGGAGTTATGACTTATAGGACAGCCCACGCGTCGAGGAGGTAGTGGTTTGAAGCCAACTTGGGGGTCGAGGATAGGGTCTTGTTTGCCGTGCTCGCCCCTTTGGGTTAGAAACTCCCTCAATATTGCTCGCGAGAAGACCCGCGTTGATGCCGCCGAACCACGAGCGCCACATCAATACTGTCTTTAGCGAGCGGTTGTGCCCGACTGCTGAGGGGTACTGTAAGTGTTTGTTGGCAGCAATTTTGGTAAAACAATATGCTGTTAATGTTTTGTTAAGTGTCTGGACATTTGTAGCAAATTGTTTTGAATGATGTCAAAGCAGATGTCTTGACATCTGCCTCCTGAACTGAACTCAGCCAACATTAGTTTAAGTTTTCTGTTTCCTGATTTCCTACGCACCATAATTCAGGATTTGTGACTCATAGACTGCAAAAATATGAAGGAATATTGTTCTATTTGAATTATCTGCATAGATTTTATCTTGGCCTGTTTTTAAGGAAATATTCAAAAGATTTGAATATTTATTTTTAAGCGCAAGTCCACAGCTGCGCATATATAAGGACTTGCTTCATTATTCAAACGACTGTAACTTATGAAGAGGAATACTTTGTTTCTGTTTTAAAAAGTCTAAGTCTTTTAATTGTCAAACACTCTAGTATTGAATTAATACTTGTGTTGTTATTTGGGTTGTTAATTGTGTATCATTCATAAGCTTTTAAGCGTTGAATGATTGAAATTTTTAAACTTAGTATTTCTGTTGTTTCTTCACTGTAAGTGATTGAAGGGATTTGAGGAGGGCCTCATACCTAGGTGAGTCTTAGGTAGAAGTATAGCACGAGTAGTGATTAGATCATAAATTGATAGTTTACTGAGGGTCTATGAATTGATACTATTTAGTGGACTTGTCCCTGACTTGGTAGCCCCCAGAGTAGGTGTTGTTGTACACTGAACTGGGTGAACAATCTCTTGTGTTTTTACTGCTTTTGTTATTACTGCTCTTACTTGTCAACAGATATTTGTGTCGTGACATCTCATTCGACATATATATGATACCAGAATTTCAATTGGTATCAGAGCAGACATCCTGCTCTTTATCTGGGTGAGATCCAGGGAAGATACTTTTTGATATATAGACAAGGAAGGAGGATTTGTGAACAAACCACCCATTATGGATGGAAGTAATTATGATTATTGGAAACCAGGTATGGTGGCCTTTCTAAAGTCACTAGACAGTAGAGCTTGGAAAGCTGTCTTAAAAGGATGGAAGCACCCTGTCAAATTGGGAGAAAATGGAGAACCTACTTATGAATTAAAACCAGAAGAAGATTGGTCTAAGGAAGAAGATGAAATTGCTCTTGGAAATTCTAAAGTTTTGAATTCTATATTCAATGGAATTGACAAGAACATTTTCAGATTAGCGAATACATGTGAAGTTGCTAAGGATGCATAGGGGATTCTTCAATCTACTCATGAAGACAAATCCAAAGTTAAGATGTCAAGACTTTAGTTGCTCACCACAAAATTTGAGAATTTGGGAATGAAGGATGATGAAAGTATAAATAACTTCTATATGAACATTCTTGAAATTGCTAATGCCTCCAGTGCTTTAGGAGAGAAAATACCTAAAGACAAATTGGTGAGAAAGATGCTCAAGTCTCTTCCCAAGAGATTTGATATGAAACTGACTGCTATAGAAGAAGCTCAAGACATTGACAAAATGAAAGTGGATGAAATTGTTGGATCCCTTATAACATTTTAATTAAGCATAAATGAAAGATCTGAAAAGAAGAACAAAAACATAGCCTTTGTATCAAATACTGAAGATGAAGAGGAGGATTGTGATCTGGATACAGATGTAGTTATATCAAATGCCTTAGCTATGCTTGGAAGACAGTTTAACAAAGTGATAAAAAGAATAGACAGAAACCAAAGATCAAATGTCAAGAACATCTCATCTGACATCCATAAGTCAAATGAAGTTGGAAGAAAAAGGGTCGAAGAAAAATCTTCTCAAGGGAAGGGAATACAATGTCATGAATGTGAAGACTTTGGTCACATTAGAGCTGAATGTCCTACATATCTTAAGAAACATAAGAAGAATATATCTGTTATCTGGTCTGAAGAGGATTCAGAGAGTGATCTTGAAGAATCTGCCAAGTATGTTAAAACATTAACAGGAAAATATGTATCTGATGAAGAGTCTAGTGATGAGAAACTAACCTTTGATGAGTTAGCTGCTTCATACAAAGAATTATGTCTCAGAAGTGTAGAAGTATGTCTTGAAGGGGAGAAACAGAAAGTCATCATAACTCAGCTGAAGGCAGAAAGGGAAGAACATTTAAAAACTATTTCTAATCTGGAAAGTGAAGTGACTTCCCTGAATTCAAACCTTGATAGAATGGTCAAATCTCTCAAGATGCTAAATAATATATCTGACAAACTAGATAAAATTATTCAAGTGGGGAGAGTGACTGGAAATAAGAGTGGTCTAGGGTTTAATGAGAAAGAGAAACCTAACTCAGAAGAACCTTTATCATATTCCACTCAGGCCAAATCTAAACCTATGATGTCGAATTAAATGTCTAAACATCATAGCAAGAAAGGATATCATGGAAAACATCAGGGCAAGAAGAAGTTTAAATACACCAAGGAGAATCCCCAGCCCTGAAAATGTCATCACTATGGAAGGCTTAGTCATATAAGGCCTTTCTATTTTAAGTTGTATGTGTATCCTAAGACTACTCCTCCTCCCAAGACTGATAAGATTCCATAAAATAACTAAAAGAAGAAACAGTGGATTCCCAAGTCTAAAGTTGCTAGTTTCATATCTCACACCTCCCTCAGAGTGTCAACCAAAGATGACTGGAATTTTGACAGTGGCTGCTCTAGACACATGATAGGTGTCAAGAATCTGTTGGTGGATGTTAAATCTCATTCCACCAGTTATGTGACTTTTGGTGGTGGAGCAAAAGGTGAAATCAAAGGTGTTGGCAAGCTTGATTGTTCAGGAGTCCCTAAGCTTGATGATGTGTTACTTATTAAAGGGTTAACAACTAACCTGATAAGTATAAGCCAATTGTGTGATCAAGGATTCAAAGTTAACTTCACCAAGGAAGAATGTCTTGTGTGCAATGAAAAGAATGAAGTTATTATGAAAGGAATCAGATCTAAAGACAACTGTTATCTATGGGTTCCTCAAGAGTTGAACCTCTCCTCAACATGTGTTTTAGCCAAAGAGAATGAAGTTAAACTATGGTATAAAAAATTGGGGCACTTGCATCTGAAAGGTATGAAAAGAATTATATCTGAAGAAGTAGTGAGAGGGATTCCTAAACTCAAGATAGAAGAAGGTAGAATATGTGGTGACTGCCAGGTCGGAAAGCAAACTAAGATGTCACATCAGAAGATCCGCCATCTCACTACATCAAAAGTTTTGGAACTTCCTCACATGGACTTAATGGGGCCTATGCAGGTTGAAAGTCTTGGTGGTAAGAAGTATGTCTATGTTGTTGTAGATGATTTTTCTAGATATACATGGATAAACTTTATTAGAGAAACATCAGAAACTTTTGAAGTGTTTAAAGATCTATGTCAAAAATTTCAAAGGGAAAAGGAAAGTCATATCATAAGAATCAGAAGTGATCATGGAAAGGAATCTGAAAATAATAAATTTGCTGACTTTTTCTCCTCTGAAGGAATTAACCATGAATTCTCTTCTTCCATTGCTCCTCAACAAAATGAAATTGTGGAACGCAAGAGTAGAACTCTCCAAGAATCTTCCAGAGCCATGATTCATGCTAAGAAGCTACCCTACCATTTTTGGGCTGAAGCTATGAATACTGCATGCTATATCCATAACATAGTCTCTCTAAGGAAAGACACTTCAGCCATCTTGTATGAAATATGGAAGGGAAGAAAACCAACTATTAAATACTTTTATGTTTTTGGAAGTAAATGTTACATCTTAGCTGACCGTGAACAAAAGAGGAAGATGGATCCCAAGAGTGATGGAGGAATATTCTTGAGTTACTCTACAAATAACAGAGTTTACAAAGTTTTTAACTCCAGAACCAAAGTTATGATGGAGTCAATAAATGTTATTATTGAGGATAGAGGTTGGAGTGCTGAAGAAGATGTCTCAGAAGATGTTGGAACATCTGTGTCTGATAGCATACATGCAAAGAAGACATGTCCTTAGGTTTAGGCTTGCATGGAGTTTGTAGGTAAGTACCCTCTTGAAGTTTAGTTGGCTCAACCTGTCCTAGAAAGTAACCGGATTCTAGGGGATCTCAATATCAATGACCTTTCTTTTAGGCATTGTCTCAGCACAATCAATCTTTTCTTGCGACCGAGATATCCCAAAAGTCTGATCTCAATGAGTGTAGTATCGAGTATCAACCAATTTTCAGCTTTCCACCAAAACCGGCTATCTCACTACTTCCTAATGGCCAAGTTATTCAATTAAGGTTCTAAGCTCAGTTAGTGCTTCATGACACCGCTCATCGGCCCCGTATTTTCCCCGATTCAACACAAGTGATATAGGTATCAATAAACGCGTCACACTAACGTAGCCATTGCTTCTACCATATCGGTCTACGTCGTACAATTTTACAATCAATTGCTACTTACCTAAAAGGTGGCCCAGATCTGGGTAGAGGATCAAAATCCAAACAAGGAACCATAATGTAAAGCAAGCAAGTCGAACAAAGAAAGCAAGTAAAGGTGATCTAGCCCTAAGGTAACCCCACTTTTAAGAAAAATTCCCCAGCAGAGTCGCTAGTTCTATATAGAGTGGGAGAACTGACTTGGGTGTTTTGCGTTTGATCGCAATTGTTGTGGATAGCAAGAGTCGCCACCGACTTTTCTTTTATCCAATAAGGAAAGGCTGAAAAGAACAGGAAAGACCTTTGAGATTATTTTCTTGAGTTCGGGGGGGGGGGGGGGTAGGTTATGAAAAGGGAAGGTATTAACACCCTTTTCATCCATAGTTATCTACGAACTCTTAGTTGTTTGCTAGATCACTTGCTTTTTGTTTGAAAATGTGTTTGTGATGTGGGTTTGAAAATATTTAGAAAAACGTCTTTGTAATGGTTCTCGTCTCTATAAGAACGTGTATAAAATGTTGATTTTGAAAATAGTCCAAAGAGGTGTTTGTGGAAGATGTTTTTGAAAGTGATTTTGAAAAGTGCATTTGTAATGATTCTCGTCTCTATAAGAATACGTACGAAGAGCTTTGTCTTTTGAAAATGTTTCAATTGAAAGTGTTGGTGTAAAAAATGTTTTTGTTGTGAGCAAACGAGAAACTACGAGCATCCTACATACTCAAAAGGTCTATGTTCTTTTCCTCCTCCTTTAGATATTGCTATTTTACCATTGATTGATAAGAAGCCCCATCGTTGGATGTGAAGGGACGGGCGTGAGTCGTTTGTATAGTCATAGAAGGCAACCTATGGGGAGTTTGAGCAATGTCATTTAGGGACTAGATCGTTTACCGAAGGCAACATCAAGGGTCATCGAGGGACTACGATCTTTTATCAAGGGTCTTTGCTAAAATGCCCATATTCGAGGGTTACAACTATTTTTGGAAGCAACAAGTGAGATTACCCTAGAGGTGCATGTGTGTAAATAATGTATTTGATTTGCATGCATTTAGTCTTTATTTAGGATGGTCTACTTGTTGGTTTTATCTTGCCATACATCCTAATTACTAACATTTGTATAAAGCAATAAAAAATGTAGAAAATAAAATATCCTACACTATTACAACCATATTGAATAGCAAGAAGGTGTAAAGACAAAACAAAATAAAAGAAGGGAAGATAAGCTTTTCGATTTAGGCAGCAACACCCTTCGATTATGCTTTTCCTGTCCTCTTTCGATTTGGGTTTGGGAACCAGTATGAGCGCACTTCAATTTCGTCCTTTTTCTGCTTCTTTCAATTGGCTTGGAAGTCAGCGTGAGTGTACACCTTTTGTTTCAACCTCCCTACTGCTGCTTTCGATTGGGCTCTAGGAGTCAGTGTGAATATCCTTCGTTTCTCCCTTCTTACTCCTTCGTTTGGACAAGCAGTATGGGGGGTAAAGCCAGAGGCTTCGTTTTACACAAAAATACTTCTTTTGTTTGGGGCATATACTGGTTAGTTCTACCACACATTTGAACAAGAAAAACAAATGAAAAGGGCAGAAATGAAAAGTAATCAAATGTCATGTACATGCTTGAAACGAAAGGGTTTAGGTCAGGGGACTTGCCTTGCTTCTGAAGGTGGTGCTTCTGGATCTTGAGTGATTGGATTGGATGTTCCTGGATTTGAAGGAGAATGAACATGTGTAGTGTTCCTTCTGTTGGATTTGAAAGGAAGAACAAAGCGTGAGATTGCTCCTAGATTCGAAAGGGAAAAGAAACAGGTGATGTGTTTCTAGTGTTGGATTCGAAAGGGACAAAAACAAAGGTATGGTCTTTTGAATCTGGATTTGATAATGTGTTAAGTGCTTGATGATTTTCACACAATTAAAGTTTTTCCCAGCTACCAAAAGCCCCTGGATGTGTTGTCCAACCCCTTAGATGTGTTATGGAGCCTCTTATTTATAGATAAAGTTGGCTGAAGTTTAGGAGGGAAAACAAAACAATTTGAACAAATTGGATATACCGTTTTTTGTAACTTTTGAGGGGCAGTATTCTTATGCCAAATTGGTGCAAATATAAGAGCAGTGTAGCAGGACTGCTGTGCAACAGTTTTGGAGCATTGTGGCCAGTATAGCAGCACAAGCATCTTTGAATATTTCCAAACTTTCGTTTTGACTTCAAAAGTCCAACCTTCGACCAGATCCTCTCTTTTAGACAAACAATATGTGCCTTTCGAATGGTCTCTTTTTGTGCATCTTTCAAAGGGGGCCAAATGGGTGTTCTTCGATTTGAAATATGTATGTTCCCTTTTGAAGGGACCACATGCATCACTTGCAATTATTCAGATGAGCCACCAAGGTATAACCTTTAATTGGGACACACAGATATGTCATAGTGTAAAGACAATGCGTGTTGAGGTTTTTCGAGAAGGAATCAAAGCTTATATGTAGGGGGTCCCTTGCTTTGTGAGCGCTAGCATGAAGGGAAATTTATGCCTTGTGAATTTGGCAGACATGCAAGACCATTGGCTTCTGAGTCGAAGGATATCTGTAGGAGGCCATTGCCTTGTGCCTGCTGGCTTGAAGATGGTCCTTGCCTTGTGAATTGGGGGCAAGCGTAAAGAAGGCACTTGTCCTCTAAATTGAAGGAGGCCAGTAGAAAGCCACCAGCTTCTGGATCGAAGGGCATCAACAGGAGGATTTCCCCCTTTGAATCGAAGGAGGCTATATGAGACTTTTTCCCCTTTGAATCGAAGGAGGCTACATGAGACTTTTTTCCCTTTGAATCGAAGGAGGCTACAAGAGGCTTTTGACAGGTGCACCCAAGGCCAGCTTGTAAGGAGTCATTAGTGTAATTGAAGTTTACATGCAGGAGGTCTCTTCTTGTGCCAATGAGACTTGTATAAAGATAAGCGTTCCCCTTGTGGATTGAAAGAAAATTGTTTCAAAGGGAGACTTTACCCTGCCAGAGCTAGCATGAAGATAGCCAAAGCCTTGTGGGTGCTAACATGAATGCACAGGGAAGCCTTTGCCTTGTGTACACTAGCATGGTGGGAGCCCCTGGCTATGTGGATCAAAGCATGCAAGAAAGAGACCATTGCTCAATCGAAGGCTTCATGCGGATGTCCGTTACTTTGTAAATCAAAACAAACATGTCAGGGACCAACGCTCAATCGAAGGGTGTATTCAGGGGACTAAATTCCCAATCAAAGCTTGCATACACAAAGTCCTTACTTGGTGAATCGAAGGAAACTGTTCCAAGGGGAAACCAAACCCAGTCGGAGTTAACATGGAGGAGAAGATTCAGTCGAAGTTAAGCACCAATCGAAACAAGCTTGTTTTTCTCCAATTTTTGTCAGAAAAGTCAAATTTATCTACTTTGCTATTTCAATAGTTTTCTCCTTGACCTGATGCTTGGAAATCCAATATAATCCATAACAACTTGAGCTGATCAAGCCTTGTGCAGTTTTGGCCAAGTAAAAATCTTGTGAGGAAATTCTTGAAGATTTGAGAGGGAAAATTTTAGGGTACAACACAGACGACAACTGAATATATTCTTGTATTGTGCTTGTGTTTTTGAAGATTGAAAAAGAAGAAGAAAAATTGGAAACAGAGTCGAAATCAACCGCATATGTCTCCTCTCCTATTGAAGCCACTACAGTTCTACCATATATGACGCACACAACCGCACCGTTGCACACCTCAACCGACCCTTCGTCAACATCTCACCACCGTGCCGCCGTCAACGGATCAACCGGCAACCGACGAGATCAACGCTATAATTCCAACCACACTGTTGATAGCGCTTCCCTCTGTTTTAGATCTCGCCACCGGTAACTCCATCCCATGCTCTCATTTGATTATGGTTATAAAGAGGTGTTGTTATATAACCGCCGTGTCAAAATCGTTTGCCTTTTCGAAGAAAAATGGAAGAGAATATGTATGAGACAGAAACGAAATGTGGATCAGGTTTTCAATGTTTACATTGTTATTAATATTTTTTTATTTTCTAGTTAGAATTGGGCTTTGGACTTCTGTATTTTTCCTTTTTTGTTAACTCTACACTCCATAATTCTAACTTAACACCCCTTAATTTTTTTTTATTTGGTTACTATTAGTTTAGGTAATTATTTTAGTTAATTAATTAATTATGAAGAATAGTCAATTTTGTTTCATTTGAAATACAAAAAACATATTTTATTACGTTTTTTAAATAGGTTAATTAGACTTGTTAATTTGTAAATACCTTTAAATTTATGATTAATTAGTGTATACATAACATAAATAAAACTTCTTAAAATAATTAATTCAAATATTTTATAATAATAGGATGTCCATATTCAAGTAATTAAATCGGTCGACACATCGTTTATTGGTTTATTATTCTAAATCAAATAATTAAAATCTATGCAATTCACCAAATTCATCATTCGCGAGCAACACGTGGCCAATATCTGGTCACGTGATAAGGGAGACTTCATCAGACTCCCTCCGCGTACTTTATGACTAGCAAAAGGTGGCCAATAACTGGCCACATAAGGAGAAAGACTTTATCAGACTTTCTCCGCTCTACGTCCTAAAACAACCAACAATAAAATCATTTTCCTAATCAAATTAAGCGGCAATTAATTCTTAAAAAAAGGGTTACGAATATATTTCAATTAACCGTGCGCTTGGTCCAAAATCTCTGCTATTCACACACCTGGACTAAGTAGAAGGGGAATTAAAATATTTGCGTAATACATAAAAACACAAACCCATATGAACTATAAATTGGGACTCTGATTCCTCATAAGAGGATACATAGACATACAACTAAAATCGTGGCGAGTTCCCGTAGTAAAAATTAAAACCCTATTTCAAAAGATCGCGCTTCTAATCCTAGTATCCTTGTGAACAAAGTAGATGAGGGGTGATTAACACCTTCGCTTCGTCTAGAACCGAGTCCAGAAAACCTAGAATCTCTAACTTTAGGGTTATACTTTATATTCCTTTCCTTAGGATAAAAATCAAGGATGACGACTCTCAAATTTAAAATCAGTTACAATAGCTGGTGACTCTGCTAGGGGCTCAACCCTAGGTTTAAAAGCCTTGTCTTTTGGTTTTAGGGTTTCTTCTTATTTTTTGGGTTTTTTACATTTGTTTATTTAATTATTTATTTATTCATTTATTTATCTATTGTTATTTTATAATATTATTATATTTGTGGTGGGATTTAAATTTTGCAAAAAATATTTTCAAAAACCCTTAGAAAGAAGGTTCGTCTATTAGCCAAGAGGATATATCAGTCCTATGAGTTTATGTGACGACTTTGCCTAGAGTCGGTGGAATTCCGCGAAAGAAATAAGTCGTAAGAGACATCCTCTTGGGAAGTAGGACTTTGGAATGACACCTATGACTCTTTGTACAACCCTTAAACCAAAATCTCATGACGATACCTTTCATGACCTAGAGACGAAAGTTTCGGTCTGTAAAGAGGCTCCATTTAAGAGAGGCCCTTGTGCCTTTCCCTCTAGTGTTATCTGTAAAAAAACATTTCTACCCAACGAATTATGTAAAATCAGAGTTTCAAAATTTCCAACAAACAAATGGAGTGCTACACTTTAAACTTTGAAACAACAGTATTTAACACATATACATAACATTTTAAACTCGGATGAACGAAAAACATCATAAATTAGTCCTTTAACAATAAAACAACTTTCATAACTACCCAGCGAAATCATAATATTCGACTTAAAAGGAGGTAACATCTTTACCCAATTGAAACAACTTTAAATAACAAGTTTTTAACAAAAACAACTTAAAATTCAGCAACGGAAATAAAATCAACAATAAAGAAATAAGCGTTCATCCCCCCGAGTGTTACGTATCAGAGCGACGAAACCGACTCGAACTACTGAAGGTAAAATACCTTCACTCTGGATTACCTGCATATTACCGACATAGGGTAACATTCAAATAGAAGGGGTGAGATATCGAACAATATAATAGAACACATGATAAATAATACATCAAAATCAGTTCATACAAAATCACCACTTCGCGGCTCTTTAATAACAATTAACATAATCAATTCATCCACACAACAACTCAGGATGCAACATGAAACACGACTTGTTTTTATGCACATGCATGTGGTACCAACAAAGCAAAACTCCCAACTTAAAAATCAGCCAATTAATAGCAGCATCAACAAGGCATAAGCCTTCAACTTTATATTTTCCAATTCAGGCCAACTTACCGAGCATCAACTCCAACTTGATATGCTATGTATGCAACAACCACATGAATGTAGTAACAATAACAACAAAAATTCAACAACAACTTAACACAATTCAACATTGGCCATAAGCCTACAACTTAATATCTACCAATAATTAGAGGCATCTCAACAAAGTTCATCATCACCTGCTAAATTCTCAAATTATAACAAGGTATACAATACACCATATTAACCAAAATATCGTACGACGTCCTGTGTAATTATTCGGGTAATTTGACTATATATTGCTAGTCACTTATCAATTATATTATCTCTCCTGCTACTAACTTATTTTTACTAGAATTCATCAATCTTATATGGATAAAATACCTTACTAATTCTAATTATTATACCGAGATTATTAAACTAAGTTAAATAACCAAATAGTTTGCACGGGAACGAGTTAATACGATGTATACCCCTCGATATAGGGGCCATGATGCTCGGTACCTTCCATTCACGCCTCTATACCGGCCGACACCCATACTTCTCAGCATATCGTGCAACCTTATGCCGCTCGAAATAACTACCTATTCCCCTCGGTGCACCTTGCAGCCTTGTGTCGCTCGACACCTAACACCTATGCTCCTTGACACATCTTACAGTCTTATACCGCTCAAAGCAATTACCTGTGCTCCTCGGCACTGTGCGTCTTCACATTTTTGCAGATATTTCTTCCAGTATGTGATGAACATTATCCCAACCTTACAGTATTCTCGTCGACCATTAATTTTCGACCAACCGCACGAAATAACATAACAATGGGCAACTACATCTCCTATTACAAGATTCATCAATTGTACAAGACAATCATACTTAAGATTCCTAAACGACCACCACATGATAACAGGCAACTTTCAAGAATAGGTACAGGACAATCAACGCACAACTACTATACCTACGACCAACCCCTACACAATATTCATCAATAGTTCCATTATAAGGTCAGAACCCCACCCTTACCTTGGAGTGAAGGTTGCTCGATAGCTCCAACCGTAACCTTGCTTCGCTTGTTTTCCTTATTCCTTTGCTCTGCACTTCTCACGACCAGTTTCCAACAACTTCCTTAATCCAATTGACATGATTATTCATTTAAATAAGACCTCACATTATTATTCTTCTTAATGGGCTTAACGACACACCCCCTGTATTACTACTTCCAACCATTAAAATAGACGCTATATAATTATTCTAGTATTCTACTAATTCTATCATTATTACTACTATTAATCAACTAATTAATTAACTAGTAATAATCTAGAAACTTATGCCAACAATTCCCAACATCTCACAACTTCAACAAATAATTTCAAAAATAATTAATTAATTAACGGACGTTACAACTCTCCCCCACTTAGAATATTTTCGTCCTTAAAAATTTACCTCGTTCAAACAACTCATGATAGAATTTCCGCATCTTTCTTTCCAACTCCCATGTCATGCTTTCTCCGACAGCTCCTAACCAGACTACTTTCACCAAAGCGATCTCTTTGCCTCTTAGAATCTTCATTTCATGATCCGCGATTCGTACATGCATCATTTCCAGAGTGAGATTATCCCTTACTTGCACATCATCCATATGAATCACATGAGATGGATCTGAAATATACTTCCGGAGTTGTGACACATGAAACACATCATGCAAATTCTAAAGATTATGCGGTAAAGCTAATCTATAAGCAACATTCCCAACTCTATTCGAAATCTGATATGGACCAACAAAATGAGAAGTGAGCTTATTAGACTTCAATGCTCACCCAACACCGGTCACAACCGTGACTCTCAAAAACACATGGTCATCCTCTTGAAATTCTAAATCTTTCCTCCACTTGTCATGATAACTCTTCTGTCTACTTTGGGAATCTTTCATCTTTTCTCGAATTAACCTCACCTTCTCAGTAGTTTCTCGAACAAGTTCAGGTCCAAGTACTATTCTTTCTCCAGATTTATGCCAACATAAAGGAGTTCTACATCTCCGACCATACAACGCTTCAAAAGGTACCATTCCAATACTAGAATGGTAACCTCTATTATAAGTGAACTCTATTAACGAAAGACAAGTATCCCACGAACCTCCCTGCTCAAGAACACATGCTCTCAACAAATATTCTAACGACTAAATAGTCCTTTCAGTTTGACCATCCGTCTGAGGATGATATGCTGAACTCAACCTCAACTTAGAACCCAACACCTCTTGCAAAATCTTCCAAAAATATGAAGTAAACCTCAGATCTCTATCCAACACAATACACAAAGGAACACCATGCAACTTTACAATTACACTAGTGTAAATCTCTGCCAACTTTGATACTGGAAAACTGATGTTAATAGGAATAAAATGAGCCGACTTCGTAAGACTATCAACTATTACCCAAATTTAATCATGTCCCCGGAGTATTAGGTGACCCTGTTACAAAGTCCATCGAAATGCTATCCCATTTCCATTCCGAAACTTCTAACGGTTGCATCAACCCTGCGGGCTTCTGATGTTCAACTTTCGACTTCTAACAAGTTAAACATGCATACACAAACCGAGCCACATCACTCTTCATTCTAGGCCACCAAAACAAACTCTTCAAATCTTGATACATTTTTGTAGCTCCCGGATGAATGCTCAACTTGCTTCTATGACTTTCCTCAAGAATCACTTTCTTCATCCTCACATCATCAAGAATACAAATTCGATTATGGAATATCAACACACCTTGCGCATCTAACTTGAAATCACTATTCTCAGATTGATCGATCCCAACCATGAAGTCTACCAATTTCACATCTAACTTCTGAGCTTCTCTGATATTATCCAGAAAATCATTATTAATTTTCAACATCCCCAACATAACCCTCTGTGATGTCACCTCACAAACTAAGCTCATATCTCTGAACTGTTCAATTAATTCCAACTCTTTAACTATCATTGCTGACATATGTAAAGTCTTTCAACTTAACGCATCAGCCACCACATTCGCTTTTCCTGGATGATAGTTCAAACCGAAATCATAATCCTTTAACAACTCCAACCATCTTCGTTGTCTCATATTCAATTCTACTTTAACAACTCCAACAATCTTCGTTGTCTCATATTTAATTCTTTCTGATCAAATAAATACTGTAAACTCTTATGGTCACTAAATACTTCAAATATAGAACCATAGAGATAATGCCTCCAAATCTTCAACACAAAAATTATTGCAACAAGCTCTAAATCATGCTTAGGATAGTTCTTTTCATGAGTCCTCAACTGCCTTGACGCATAAGCAACTACCTTTCCATTCTGCATAAGCACACCTCCTAGACCCATCTGAGAAGCATCACAATATACCATAAAAGGTTCTCCTAGATTAGGTAATGTCAAAATTGGAGCCGACGTCAATCTCTTCTTCAATTCTGTAAAACTTTCTTCACACTGAACATCCCACACATAAGCTCTACCTTTATAAGTCAACTTAGTAATAGAAGTGCCAACTTAGAAAAACCTTCGATGAACCTTCTATAGTAGCCAGCTAGTCCCAAAAATCTTCTAATCTTGGTAGCCGACTTTGGAGTTTCCCATTGCAACACATTATCTACTTTAGATGGATCTATAATAATGCCACTACTTGAGATAACATGACCAAGAAAGATAATCTCCTTTAACAAAAATTCACACTTAGACAGATTTGCATACAACTTATTCTCTTTCAAAACTTGCAATACTTTTCTTAAGTGTTCTGCACGCTCTTCCTCCGATTTAGAGTAAGTCAAAATGTCATCAATGAACACCACTACAAACTAATCCAAATAAGTATGAAAGATACGATTCATGTACTCCATGAATACTCCCGACACATTAGTAACACCAAAAGGCATCATCGAATACTCAAAATATCTATAATGTGTTCTGAAAGCCGTCTTCTGGATATCCCCATCCTTCACTTTAATCAGATGATAACCCAACCTCAAATCAATCTTTCTAAACACACGAGCGCCCACAAATTGATCCATCAAGTCATCTATTCTTGGAGGCGGATACTTGTTCTTAATCGTCACTTTATTCAATTATCTATAATCAACACAAAGCCTCATACTTCCATCTTTCTTCTTTACTAGCAACACTGGAGCTCCCCACAGCGATACACTTGGAATTACAAATTTATTTTCAAGTAACTCTTCCAACTTCTTCTTTAATTCTGACAATTCAGATGCAAACATCTTGTATGGTGCCATAAAAACAAGTCTGGTGCCAGGTACAATATCAATAGCAAATTCGACTACTCTCTCTGGCGGTACATCAGGAATTTCATCAGGGAAAACTTCAGGAAATTCACGCACCACTTGCAATTCCTCAATTACAGCTTGATTATTGATAGATAGTGATGCCATTAACAAGAACATCCGAGCCTCTTCTTGCATCATCTGTCTCAACTGTCTAGCAGATAACATACCAACTTTCTCTTATTCTGGAGTAGAAAACCTCACTGACTTGTTATAACAGTTAATATGAACATAGTTATGCTCTAATCAGTTCACACCTAAGATCACATCTAACCCACTTAAAGGAAAACAAACTAAATCAACGACAAAGTCTCTGTCGAAGATCAACAATAGGCACTTTAAACACAAAAAAAAGTAGTCACCGATCCCTTAGCTGGAGTATTGACGACCATCTCTCCATTCATAGAAGAAAACATAAGACCCAATGTTGTACCCCAAAATTTTCCCTCCCATTTTACTCAACATATGTTCATTAAGATACTCAACTTGCTCAAGGATGCCCAAGAGTTGATCAGACAAACTCTCTCCTAAAGCAATGAGCCTCCAACTAGGGTTTCCATTTTCATCAAGATGGGTGAGTCTCAAAGGCCTCATATGCTCTCCATCGTCCTAATATGTTCTCAAGATCATCCATATCAAGTTTCATGCCTTGCACAAGAAGTTTGCTCAGTCAATTGCTCAAATGCCTGAAAATCAACTGTATTAGGTCAAAAGTCAACTGTGGCCCACCTACAGTCAAACTTCAAGATTTTTGGTCAACATCAACATTTTGAATAAATACCCATCATTTTATCAAGGTTTGATCATGATTCCCTAAGGAAGGCTCCTAATTCATCAAAACTCAAAAGTTGCTAAATTAGGGTTTCTCAGGAGAAAGTCAATCAAACTTTGACCAGACATAACTTTCTCATACTTTGTCAGAAATTTCTCATCCAAGGCTCATTTTGAAGAGAATTCAATTCCCTGCAACTCATCTCCAGTCCTCAAGTTCAAGAAATGCACTCATGAAAAGATATAAATTCAGACATTATAGGTCATCCCAAAAAGTCAACAAAAACACCTTTTGGGTCAAAGCTTCTTACATGAGAATGGGAGACCCAATTGAAATTAGACCAAAAAGGGTGTTAAGGGAACATCCTAAGCTTTCTAAAAAGTCCAGGAACACCCTCTTAGGGTCAAAATTGAAGGAGATAAGCATTGTCAAAGTTGGCCATTTTTGGAGAATTGTCAAAAGTCAACAATGCCCAAAATTGCATTTTTTGGCAAATGGGCCTAATTTTTTATGCTTGCATCTTACCTCTAACAATGTCCACGACCCAAACAATCTTCCATATTTTATTGACTTTATTTATTTAGTTTATTTTGATTTTAATCATTTAAAAATAAAATTAAATCAAATAAATGATATAAAATATGGAAGATTTGTTTTTGATCTGATTTAGAATGAAATGCAATCCATTTATGCTGCCAAAATAGAATCAAATCGTGCCAAGGTTGATTGGAGTGAGAATGGAATGTTTTAGCTTGATTTGGAAAGAAATAATGCAAGGTTGGAATGAAATCAAATCTTAATAATTGGCAAGGATTTAGAGCTCTTTTGTTAACCTAATTCAAAGAGATACATATAGATAACAAATCCCAAGCACAAGGAGGCAGAAAATCGTGTGAAATGGCCAATGAAAAATTGTGCTTTTTGTCAAAAAAATCTCAATTGGAATCCTAGATTACAACCATTCTCAAGGAGGTTTAAAGATTGCAATACTTTCCTGGACGTCTCTGGAAGCTTTTCCAACCCTTGCCAAGCTCTGAAGCATCAAGAATCACACTCCATACACATCACGATTTGACATATTTTTTGATTTTTGATTACGTGCATACAGGCTTTTTCCATGAAATTTAATCATGTATTCTGGTTTGTCATAAGGATTCGATGCTTGTTGAATGCTTTAATTGAGTTTTGAGTGCAGGGAGGGTAGATTTCCATTCCTAGGGTTTCAAAGCTTCATTTTGGGGCTTCCCTATATAGGCAAAATTAGATTAAATCATGGGCACCAATGAACCCAAGGCATGATTTCAGACCGTCCTATACCTTTGGCTTAAATTTATTTTGCTTGTGTTGCGTTTTCAATTATTGCAGGTTTGTAGCCATGGACGAAAACTGTCACTATAACCTTCAGTGACAGTTTTATCTGTAGTTAAAAGATGGGCATCTAAAACAATAGTCCTGAGGAAAGAGACGAGTGCGTGGCTGACTTCCATTGGTCCATTTAAATTCATGCATGTGTTTTGGGCATGAAGCATTGTTTCAATTATATTATTATTTTGTCATATATATCAACGAAAGACAAGTTGGCCGGGCGGTAAGGAGGAACGTATGGGAGGCGAGAGTCCTGGGTTCGAGACCCAGGTTTGGCATTTTTATTTTCTAACAATCTGATTGCAGATCCGGTGTGTCTCACCTTCCCAATACCTGGCACGCGCCCCAGATCCTTCCATTGGATCATCACTATCACAGATCTAACGCTCAGCATACGTAGGTCCACCATGAACCCTCAAAAGATGGTCTCAACAGATCAGGCGCCAGACTCTGGGCCCATTACAAATTTGGTAATGCACCCCCTGGATTGCTAACTGCATCAGGCCCATCTCTTTTTCTTTCTATTCTTTTTATTTGTTTTTTCTTTTAATTAATTATTTTAATTGTTTTCACAATAAAAATCATTTTTTAATTAAATCATAAAATTAGAAAATCATTAAAAAATTAGATTTAGTTTTTTTTCTTCTTTTCTTTCATAAAATATTTAATTGCTATTAATTAGCTTAATTAGATTAATTCAATTTTTTATAATTAAAATTAATTAAACAAATTAGGTTAAGATTTCAAATATTTTTCTCAACCATAAAATGCAAAAAACTATTTTCTCTTTAATTGATTAGATTTTTTAGGACTCAGACTTTATTCCCGTACTTAATTCGTCGCGCGTGCCTTTACTTTATTTTAATTCAAAATTATTGTAATTGTTTCCAGTTTGTAATAGATTAATTAGGATTTTAATTTCCGCATCTTTATTTTCAGTCAAATATTTATGTATCTGTCCCAAAGCCTTGTAATAACTAGGGTTTTAAATTCTCGCACTTTACTTTCCGCAATTATAAACTGCCTAGATGTATGGATAATAGGATTGAATGGCAAGATAAATCAATTTAAAACGGTAGATAACCCTAATTGTGAAAAGATAATCAACTAAAAAAAGTACACTTGCACATGCTCACTCCTAGGGTTTGCCCCACTTGGTTGCCTCAGAAATAATGGTCGTGTCCCTCGAACATAGGGATACCTTAGAAATGACCCGCGATTCAAAATCGTCATAAGGATCATAGTCCCTACTTGTCCCTCGAGTTTCCTACGAATTGATCTTATGGCGATAGTCCCTTCAAAATGCTAAGGTATCTTTACTTGTTGCCTTCAGAGACCATCTCGTCCCTTCGAACGTCCCTTTAAAATTACAACGACGAAGCTACCTACTACTTAATAGTAGGATAGCGCTGTCTAAAGGAAACAGAAATAAACAGACTTTTTTCGAGTAGGTAGAAAACTCTTAAGCACTTGCTCAAGACAAAAACTTTTCACACAAACACTTTTCAAAAACAGTTTTCAAAACAACTTCGTCACACTCTTGAGGACAGATACAAGGGTTATCACGAAGTTAAACAAAAACTTTTCAAAACACACACACGCAATTTAAAAATGAGAAAGTACCTAAGAGCCCGTGGAAAACCACGGATAGAAAGGATGCTAACACATTCCCTTATTATAATCTACCCCTCGTACTCAGAAACATCTCGAAAAAGTTTTTTTCTGTTCTTTTTCCTTTTTTTAGTTGGATGAAATAAAAGTCGGTGGTGACTCTTGCTTACCGCGACATTTGCGAATACAAACGCAAAACCAGTATAACAGTCGGTTCTACTGCCGTATCACAGAACTGGCGACTCTGTTGGAGATAATTATAAAGTTGGGTATACCTTAGGATCTAGGTCATTTCTAACAAAATTGATTTCTTGTTTTCTTTGCTTGCTTTATCTTTAAGGGCTTTTGCTTGGGTATTGTTAAAAGATCCTACACCCTGATCTGAGGGAACTTATTAGGTAAATAGAAATAGATCGTGGAGACTGTACGGCATGTACCAATATGGTTTAAGCGATGGCTGTGTTGGTGTGACACTTTGGTTGGTACCGGTATCCTTCGTGTGGAAACGAGGAGAATACGGGGCCGCCGCGTGGTGTCGTAAAACACTAACGGACTTTAGAACCTTAGTTGAACAAACTTGGCCATTAGAAAGTAGTGAGATATCCGGCCTCGGTATAAAGTTGAGGATTGGTTGATACTCGATGCTACACTCATTGAGATAAGACTTTCAGGATATTTCGTCTGCAAGAAAAGATTGCCTGAGCTCAAACAATGCCCGATAAAGGATGACTAGTGATATTGAGAATCCTTAGAACCCGATTACTTTTCTAAGACAGGTTTGAAACCAACTAAACTTCAAGAGGGTACCTACCTTTAACCTCATGCAAGCCTTTGAACCTAAGGTCTATTGTGAACTTTGCTTGTGTGTGATTTACTCTGTTTGAACATAAGATCATGCATCATAACATAGTTTTAATTCTCATTACACTAACCATTTCAAGGACCAAGGGAATTTATCTTTGTTCTGTTTTGTAGATCATGGCTTCCGCTCGTAGAAACACTATTCGAATCATCTTTGTGAGAATACCTCCCCAATTCAAGGAACTAGTATCAAGGGTTCCTGAAACTTCTGCGTTCACTAAGAGACATGGCCGACTTCTCAACCTGGTTACTTCAAGCATTGATGAAAAGATGATGGGTGTACTCTTTCAGTTCTTTGATCCCAAGAACCACTGCTTCAACTTTCCAGACTATCAGTTGGTGCCTACCATGGAAGAGTTCTCTCAGTTATTGAATCTACCCATTCTTGACCAGGTGCATTTCACAGGTTTAGAAGAGGTTCCTAAGCCATAAGTCATTGCCTCAGCTTTGCATCTGAAACGAGTCGACGTGGTATCTAATTGGGAAACAAGAAGCGGAGTCAAGGGTTTTCTAGCCAAATTCCTAAAGATAAGGCCCAGCTGTTTTGGGATGATTTGGACTTTCAGGATTTTGAGGAGGTCTTGGCCCTTCTAATCTATGGGTTAGTACTGTTCCCTAATCCAGACTTGCTCGTAGATGTGAATGCTATCAAGATCTTCCTCTCTCGCAACCCTGTGCCTACCTTTCTCAGAGATATCTTGCACGCTCTCCATACTCGTACCATGAAGAGAAGAGGGGTTCTTATGTGCTGCATGCCATTACTGTCGAGGTGGTTTGTTTCTCACCTCCCTAAGTCAATGCTGAAGAATGAAGAAGGTTTGGGTTGGCCACAAAGGATAATGTCACTTTCTCACGCAGATATTCTTTGGTATTCCCGATTTATGGGAGATATTTATACTATTGACCGCTGCAGGGAGTTCCCTAATGTCCCACTACTTGGCATTAGGGGAGGCATAACTTACAATGCTTGTTTGGCTCTGCGAAAATTTGGTTACGCTCTAAGGAATGGTCCTCATGAGATACTTATCCAGGGCGCTGTGTTTAACTATGAGGATGATGTTCAAGGGTATCGCCAGAGGTTCATACGAGCTTGGGGCATGGTAAACAGATCTGACGCCAAGACTTTGAGGCCGAAGAATTCTATTCCTATGGAACCTTATCTCCAATGGGTACGAGCTTGCACTCAGAAACTTATGATGCCCTACATAGCCGTCTTACCAGTGATTGTGGAGCCCATTACTGAAGGGGATATTCCCTACATGGTTCTTCATCCTAATATGCCTACCGATCTTGAGGAACTACAGAGGTCCTGGATTCAGTTGAAGAAGGAGCGTGATACTTATAGGGATCAGTTCTATGCCCAGGAGAAGAAGGTTTTAGAGCTCACAAAGCAGCTTCATAAGGAAAGAAGCCTTAATGTCTATCTCGGCACGAAGAGGAAGCATCCATGGGAAACTTGATTTTTTTTAGTTTTTAGAATTTTAATTGTAACGCCTAAAAGGCAATTGTATTTTGAATTCTACTAATAAAATCTTTGTTTCATTCTGGTTTGCAAATTTAAATTTCCCAAAGTCCTTGAAATCATTGCATACGCATCCCATCCATAACATTGCATAAACATGTACCATTACAGGCTTCTCATCTTCTTCGCTGTTTATTTCAGCAAAAATGTCTTCTGAACAAAGCATCAAAGATCTTTAGGCACAAAATGCCTAATTTCAATAGATGTTCATAACTCTGGCAAAAGGGCAGGAGGATCTGAAAGCCCTCATCCTGAAAGAGAAGAAGAAAAAGAAGAAGGTCTCTGGTGTTCTGAATATGGGCAGAAGGTTCAGGGGGCTGTTAAAGCAACCGGTCGATCTGACCTCCTCATCCAAGGAAGGGGAGAATCAAGAAAGGGAGATAAGGGAGAAGGACCATAGCCCTGAAGTTTCTAACAATGATACAAACTACAATGATGAGCAGTATCCTCCCGCTAAGGATAGATACAAGCAGTTGGAAGATTGGTTGAGTGCTATGGAAGTCCAGAGAATACCTGGGTTAGATTTTGAAGAATTGGGATTGGTGTCGGGAGTGGTCATCCCGCAAAAATTTAAGGCTCCGGTTTTCGCAAAGTATGACGGAGTGTCTTGCCCAAAACTCCATCTCCGTTCCTATGTAAGGAAGATCCATCCCCACACCACTGATAGAAACTTGTGGGTTCACTTCTTTCAAGACAGTCTGCCAGGGACTCAGCTTGAATGGTTCTACCAACTGGAGGGAACCAATGTCCGGAACTGGGAGGATCTGGCTGTTGCTTTTTATAAACATTACCAATACAACGCCGACCTTGCCCCTACTCGTACTCAACTCCAGAGTATGTCCATGGGTGCATGTGAAGGATTTAAGGACTATGTGCAGAAGTGGAGAGACTTGGATGGGAGAGTCCAATCCCCTTTATCTGACAGGGAATTGGTTGACATGTTTATTGGGACGCTGTCTGG
The DNA here is from genome assembly GCA_948472305.1 of Vicia faba. Taxonomy (NCBI): domain Eukaryota; kingdom Viridiplantae; phylum Streptophyta; class Magnoliopsida; order Fabales; family Fabaceae; genus Vicia; species Vicia faba. The sequence goes on along the minus strand of OX451738.1, from coordinate 1,335,658,366 downwards.
TCCATTCTTTAATCATTTGATTGGTAACTCATTAGCTGGTTTCACTGAGCTGATATTAACTGGAGAGAGGGTTAAAGCTGGGATCCGGAGTGGTAAAATATAGAAAGACACCTCTTCGAGTTCATTAAAGAATCCCTTCACTGGTAAGAAGGAAGCCAATTTTATCTATAGCCCAAGAGGTCAGAGAAGAGTTGAACACCGTCTGACAGTAAGTGCTGTAGTGATACCTAGGCTTGCGGCTGCTCCACAATGCAACAATCAACAAAGGGTAGAAAGACCACAAAGGCAGTTTACCCGGATTAACATGACACTGACAGAGGTTCTACCCCATCTGCTGAGATCCAACTTGGCAACCTTGAAAGAGGCTCCCAAGAATCCTAATACCACGTCTCCTCGGTACAATCCAAACGCTCGGTGTGCCTACCATTCTGAGAGTCCTGGCCAAGATACAAATGACTGCTGGGATCTGAGAAATAAGGTACATGATCTGATTGAAGCCAAGGAAATTGAGTTCATGCTACGGAGAAGCCCAATGTCATAACTGCTCCTATGCCTAAGCATAACCGAGGAGTTAATGCCATTGATACCGATCTGTTTGTGACCTTAGTTGATGAAGTTTCTACCCCCTTATGACTGTTAATAAGAATTTTTTGCTGGCCAGTTTATTTCTGGGTTGTGGTGAAGGTTGCCATATGTGTTCATCTCTGCCTTCTGGTTGCTATTTGCTGAAGACAGGTGTCCAGCGCCTGATGGACATCAGAGAAATTTCGTTAGAGAAAACTTTGATTCCAACTGTTCTGTTCGAAGATGTTGCTATTATAACCATTTCCGCCAATCCTTCCAAGGTCTCCTCGAGAAGACCTGTTAGGATTACACCCGCTCCGAGAGTTTCTCCGCTAATAATCACCTTTCCTGGTCCTGTCTCGTACGCCTCAGACAAAGCTGTCCCTTGGCATTATGGCGCCGATGTTTACTATCATGGCGTTAAACAAGATCTGAAGAATGAAGAGGCTGATCCCGATGTCAGTAATATTGTCGGGGCCAGTAAGATTACCAGAAGTGGAAGGGTTTTCTCTCCCGGGATTTCCCGGAAGACTATCAACAGACCTGTTGTTATTCCATCTACTATTCCTGCTGGTACATCAGTCACTACTCCTGTTCTTACTCCAATTGTTACTCCTACCATCGAATCATCTAGGATTCGAGGTAAAGAAGCTATAGATGAGCCTGCCCGGACGGAGGAACCTAGAAAGATTGTCGTTGAAGCCTCTAAGCAAGAGATAGAGGAAATATTAAAAATAATTAAAAAGAGCGACTACAATGTGGTCGAGCAGCTGGGGTAGACCCCCTCAAATATATCCATGTTATCTCTGTTGCTGTGTTCTGAGGCCCATGCGAAGGCTTTGATCGCATTCCTCAAGACTGCACATGTGCCGTAAGAGACCTCAGCTGATCAATTTAAAGACTATGTAGCCAGCTTGACTGCTGACAATGGGCTGAGTTTTTCAGATGCCGACTTGACACCAAAAGGGAGGAAGCATAATGATGCTCTGCATGTCTTGATCGAATGCAGGGGCACCACTATGGCTCATGTGCTGGTGGATACTGGGTCTTCGCTGAATGTTCTGCCTAAGAAGGCTCTCGACCGGCTGGATTGTGAAGGCTTGACCTTAAAGCCTAGCAACATTGTGGTAAGAGCTTTTGACGGGTCGAAGAGAATGGTGCATGGGGAGGTGGACATCCCTGTCAAGGTAGGCTCTCAGACCTTTGAGTCCACCTTCTATGTAATGGACATCAGACCGTCATACTCTTGTTTGTTGGATCGTCCTTGGATCCATGAAGTTGGGGCTGTTACTTCTACATTGCACTAAATGTTGAAGTATCCAGTGAAGGGGAAGATTTTCACTGTGCGTGGTGAAGAGGAGTATATGGTGAGCCACCTGAACTCCTTCAGGTATGTAGAGATGGACGAGGAATTCATAGAGACTCCTTGTCTGAACTTTGAAGAGGTTCCCCAAATTTTGGCGTCGACTGAAACTACCACCAGCAACAAACCTCCTTTGAAGATGGCTTCTCTCAAGGACGCCAGAGCAGTGGTCAAAGAAGGTGGGTGTACCAACTGGAGAAAACTCCCTAATTTTACTCATAAAACTAACAAGTTTGGTTTGGGATTTACTTCAGGAGCTCAAAAGGCTGTTCGACGCGCTCGAGATGGAGGACCTCCCCTACGCATCAGCAATCGGGGAATTAATGCCATTGAAGATAGTGAGGAAGATTCTGACATTGACAGTTGGATATACCCGACTACCAACGGTGGACCGAGTAACTAGACGGCTAGGGATTTTATACCAGTTTCTTTTTTTTCGCAGTAATTGTCTTACTTGTTTTCTGAATTTGTAATAAACAATTTAAACTTTATGGCCTTGTGTCTTACCCGAGGCACAATTGGTTCTATCTGTGAGGGTTATTATATGTCATTTCATATATCATCAATAAAACATTGGACGTCTCTTTACATTCAAATTTTGCGCTCTCTATTTTTCTTTTCGGCCTTTACTTTATCAATACATCTATTCTCTTACACACACTCACGTATTAAACTGCAGATCCATATCCACTCTGGATCCCATTGATAACTGCCAGTTATGACTTCGAAAATCCGATCAACCAAGCCGAGGACGAAGGTGAGGACGATTGTGAGGTTCCTGGGGAATTGGCTTGACTGTTACAATAGGAAGAAAGGGTTATACAACCTCATGAAGAGCCAGTTGAGACGATAAACTTGGGCACAGAGGTGGACAAAAAGGAAGTCAAGATAGGCATAAATCTGGAGACTAAGATAAAACAACGATTGATACAGATGTTGCATGACTACGTTGAGATCTTCGCCTGGTCATATGAAGACATGCCTGGTTTAGACATTGATATTGTGGTACATTGTCTGCTGACTAAAGAAGATTGTCCTCCGGTTAAACAGAAGGTCCTTCGTATGCGCCCTGAAATGTCAGAGAAGATCAAGGAAGAAGTCATGAAGCAGTTTGACGCAGGGTTCTTAGTTGTCACCTCCTATCCACAGTGGGTTGCCAACATTGTTCTGGTACCTAAGAAGGACGGAAAGGTACAAATGTTCATGGATTACAGAGATTTGAACAAGGCAAGCCCCAAGGATGACTTTCCGCTTCCCCACATTGATGTTCTGGTCGACAACACCGTGCAACACAAAATCTTCTCCTTCATGGATGGGTTCTCTGGCTACAACCAGATCAAGATGGATTCTGAAGACATGGAGAAGACAACCTTCATCATACAATGGGGCATCTTCTGTTACAAGGTGATGCCTTTTGGGTTGAAGAATGCTGGGGCAACCTATCAGCGAGCCATGGTCACTTTGTTCCACAATATGATTCACCATGAGATCGAGGTTTATGTTGATGACATGATAGCCAGGTCTCAAACTGAAGAGGAACACCTTGATCATTTATGAAAGTTGTTCAACAGGTTGAAGACATACAAGCTGAGGTTGAATCCGAACAAATCACTTTCGGGGTAAGGTCAGGTAAACTTCTGGGTTTCATCATCAGTGACAAAGGTATTCAGGTCGACCCTGCAAAGGAAAAGGCCATACAAGAGATGCCGGCTCCCCATACAGAGAAGGAGGTTAGAGGTTTCTTGGGACGCCTAAATTATATTTCCAGGTTCATTTCCCATCTGACTGCTACTTTTGAACCCATCTTCAAGCTTCTGAAGAAAGATCAAGTGGTAAAATGGAATGACGAGTGCCAGACAGCTTTCGAAAGGATCAAAAATACCTCCAAGAACCGCCAATTCTGATGCCTCCGGTTAAAGGAAGACCTTTGATATTATACTTAACAATGCTAGACAGTTCAATGGGGTGTGTGCTGGGGCAGCATGACGAGTCTGGTAGAAAAGAGCACGCAATATACTACCTTAGCAAAAAGTTTACCGACTGTGAGACAAGATACTCATTGCTCGAGAAAACTTGATGCGCTTTGGCATGGGCTGCTTGTTGACTAAGACAGTATATGCTGACTCACACTACTCTGTTGATATCTAGGATGGATCCAATTAAGTACATCTTCGAGAAACTCGCTCTCTCCGGAAGAATAGAGAGTTGGAAGACGATCTTAACCTAATACGATATACAATATACAACCCAGAAACAATCAAGGGAGTGTATTGGATGATCATTTGGCTAATCAGGCCATGGATGACTACCAGTCCATGAATTTTGAGTTCCCGGACGAGAACATTATGCTGGTGACTGACTATGAAGAACCTGGACCGGATGAAGGACCTGAAGAAGGATCCCGATGGACTATGGTTTTTGATGGAGCTTTGAACGCACTCGATAATGGCATTGGCGCCGTAATCATATCTCCTAAGGGCTGTCATACCCCTTTCACTGCCCGACTATGTTTCAATTGCACTAACATCATGGCAGAGTATGAAGCCTGCATTATGGGTCTCAAAGCCGCTATTGACCTCAGGATCAAGTTCTTAAATGTCTTCGGGGATTCAACCTTGGTGATAAGTCAGATCAAAGGCGAATGGAATACGAAGCATCCGAATCTCATCCCATACAAAAAGCACGTAATGACATTGCTCCCACACTTTGAGGAGGTAACCTTTGAACATTTCCCATGAGAGGAGAATCAGTTAGAGGACGCGCTAGCTACCATGTCTTCTATGTTCAAAGTCAGGTGGAATAAGGAAGCTCCCTGAATCACCATTGAAAGGTTAGATGAACCATCGCACTGCTGTGAGATTGATACTGAAGAGGTGGAAGACAAACCATGGTTTCATGAAGTGAAGAAGCACCTTGAGACTCAAGAGTATCCTGAAGGGGAATCTGTCAACGATAAGAACTTTCTGAGAAGGTTCGCTATGAAATTCTTCCTCAGTAATGGAATCCTCTACAAGCGCAACCATGATTGTACCTTACTACGGTGTGTAGACAAGAGCGAAGCATAGAGGATTATGACAAATCTACATGAAGGTACCTTCGTAACCCATTCCAGTGGACATACCATGGCTAAGAAGATCCTACGCGCAGGATACTACTGGTCCACTATGGAAGCAGATTGTTATCAGCACTCCCGAACTTGTCATAAGTGCCAAATTTACACTGATAAGGTGCTTGTGCCTCCGGTTCCTTTGAACGTCTTGACAGCTCCGTGGCCCTTTGCAATGTAGGGCATTGACATGATCAGAGAAATCAGGCCTACCGCTTCCAATGGACATCACTTCATCCTGGTGGCCATTGATTACTTAACAAAATGGGTTAAGGCGGCCTCCTTTGCTACCGTTACCAAGAATGTTGTGGCGCGGTTTATCAAGCATAACCTGATCTGTCGGTATGGTGTGCCATAGAGAATTATCACCGATAATGGCACAAATATCAATAACACGATGATCACCGAACTTTGTAAGCAATTCAAGATACAACATCATAACTTTTCTCCCTACCAGCCGAAGATGAATGGCGCTGTTGAAGCGGCTAACAAAAACATTAAAAAGATTGTATAGAAGATGACGGTGACATACAAAGACTGGCATGAGATGTTACCATTCGCTCTTCATGGGTACCGTACCTCAGCACAGACGTCGACAGGGGAAACACCCTACTCCCTGGTATATGGCATGGAGGTAGTTCTACCCATTGAGGTCCAGATTCCTTCTTTAAGGATTATGAAAGATGTAGGTTTGAATGAAGACGATTAGATCCAGACTCGACTTGGTCAACTAAATCTGATCGATGAGAAAAGACTTACTACTGTCTGTCATGGTCAGACGTATCAGAAGCAGATGATCAAGGATTTCAACAAAAAAGTCAGACGTCAAGAATATCAAGCCGGGGATATAGTAATCAAGTGCATCATACTGCCGCAAGGTGATCCCAGGGGTACATGGACTCCCACCCACGAAGGGCCATTTGTGATTAAAAACATTTTCTCGGGTGGAGCCATGATTCTAACCACCATGGACGGTGATGACCTTCCTCACCCTGTCAATGTGGACATAGTGAAAAGATACTCTGCATGATAAAAGACCCGCTAGGTTGACTGGCCTAGGCAAAAATAAGGGCTTCCCGGCGAACCAAAAGGGTTTTGGAAAAAATAAGGGATGAAAATGAAAAAAATCTGTACACCCGGCAAGCCGAAAACCTGAAAAGGTGGCTTGGGAAAAAAAGGGTATCCCAGTGGACTGAAAACCTGAAAGGGCGGTCCATAAAAAAATTAGGGATGTGAAGCGTATCTCTATGTCCCATTGGATCACCTTGCGATTAGACCTCGTTATCAACTATCAAGCTCAAACGACACCGATCAATCTAATCAGCTTCAGACAAGCAGCAAAGTGATGAGACACTCGAAGACATAGGGGCAATAGCAGAGTTGGAACCCAATGGGATTGTTGCACATAGCTGTTTTCTTTTACACAATATTGTATAGCTTCTACCTTTACGGTGGCGTTCTCTTACTAGAGCGTCAACCTCCTTGTACAAAAAACGCCTATTACAGGCCAACTTCGAAAATCAATACAAATCATTTTTATAAAACTATGTGTTTTTCCTTTCTGTTTTGTTTTGCAAAAACATCCAATGATTTATTCTTGACATATGCATTGAATATGATTACTGCTCATAAATATTTACATAAGAAACGAAAAGATAATTGCTCGTAACTTCAGAAACAGGGGCAAAAACAAGGAATGTCAAACCCGACAGTTACTCCGTCCAACAGGTAACGAGGCATAGACAAATTGGAAACATAATCATCAGTGCATACAACCTTGTAACATCTACACTCCCCACAAAGTAAAAGCAATCAAGGCATTTGATATCAACTCTCCCAAAACAGGAATTAATCTCCCCAACCAGGGTCTTTCAAACACCTGACATATATATCCCCCAACCGAATCTCATAATCGCGAGCGGATCATCATAAATTTTATCTCCCAAGCAGAGTTTATTTCTCTGAATACAGAAGGTCAATCCCCAACATAGCTTATTACTTCAGCTACAGAAGTTCATCTTCCAATGGAGTTTTTCCCCCGCTGAGCTATTCTCGAACAGAGTCTCTCCCTGGCAGAATATTCACAAACAACAAGGAGTAAATCTCCAGCACAGTCATTCCCATTCATCATCCCCAGTGGAGGTAGAAGAACTACAATCCTCTACAACAATCAGGAATGCTATACTCTCCAGCAGCAGTCAAGGATTTATTTTCCCAGACTCGGACATGTCACAATAGCATTTCATGTTCATACATCATGACAGGCACATACATATCACATACATCATAACCTCATTTATTTCGAGAACATCATCTCACAACATATTGCATGCATCACATATAATTAACCCTAATATCTTTTCAGGAAAGACAATTATCTCCAACGATTCCAGCAGTTATACATGTCATATCCGCAAACAACTAATGGAAAATCAGTTCCCAAAATCAAACAGGCCAACTAAGTTATATGACCAAATGAAGTAACCCTACTATCCAGGTTCCTTATCATAGCCCTACTATCCAGGCTTTCATCCCGAAGTAACCCTACTATCCAGGTTCCTTCTTATAGCCCTGCTACCCAAGCTTTCATCCTGAAGTAACCCTACTATCCAGGTTACTTCTCATAGCCCTACTATCCAGGCTTTCATCCCGAAGTAACCCTACTATCCAGGTTTCTTCTCATAGCCCTACTATCCAGGCTTTCATCCCGAAGTAACCCTACTATCCAGGTTCCTTCTCATAGCCCTGCTATCCAGGCTTTCATCCCGAAGTAACCCTACTATCCAGGTTCCTTCTCATAGCCATACTATCCAGGCTTTCATTCCGAAGTAATCCTACTATCCAGGTTCCTTCTCATAGCCCTACTATCTAGGCTTTCATACCGAAGTAACCCTACTATCCAGGTTCCTTCTCATAGCCCTACTATCTAGGCTATCATCCCGAAGTAACCCTAATATCCAAGTTTCTTATCATAGCCCTACTATCCAAGCTTTCATCCCGAAGTAACCCTACTATCTAGGCTTTCATCCCGAAGTAACTCTACTATCCAGGTTCCTTCTCATAGACCTAATATCCAGGCTTTCATCCCGAAGTAACCCTACTATCCAGGTTCCTTCTTATAGCCCTACTATCCAGGCTTTCATCCCTAAGTAACCCTACTATCCAGGTTCCTTCTCATAGCCCTACTATCCAGGCTTTCATCCCGAAGTAACCCTACTATCCAGGTTCCTTCTCAAAGCCCTACTATCCAGGCTACTTCTCCCTTATCTCCAGACAACAGTTTACAACACTATAAGACTTGGACCCGACCAGATATGGTCGATCTCACATTTCCCCAGTAAGTCGCGGTGTAGCCTGGATCCTAACCAAATATGCAGTGTACTCCCACCTCCTCAACCAGGAGTTAATTCCCCTAGTAGAATAATGGACAACCGAAGCTCTTATACTCTGTTTTCCCAGACGTAGATCAACATTCTCCAGCAAAGTCCTCCTCAGTGGCATGTACATGAATTATCGCAAAGGAATCTCTTATGCAATCAACATCTCCTCTGGATGGCTTCTTTAAGACCATCTCCGAAGACTCTCTATTGACTTCCAAATAGAATTTTTAAGCCCATTTCCGATATCACCGATCAGTATTACTTCATGCGAGAGCAAATTTCTGGGCACTCTAGTGTTCAATCATCTTCCACCTTCAGATCACGAAAGGTAGACCAGCCAATCTACATCCTCAGGCTTAAGAATATTAAACAGGGGCAGCTGTTGTACCCCACAATTTTCCCTCCCATTTTACTCAACATATGTTCATTAAGATGCTCAACTTGCTCAAGGATGCCCAAGAGTTGATCAGACAAACTCTCTCCTAAAGCAATGAGCCTCCAACTAGGGTTTCCATTTTCATCAAGATGGGTGAGTCCCAAAGGCCTCATATGCTCTCCATAGTCCTAATATGTTCTCAAGATCATCCATGTCAAGTTTCATGCCTTGCACAAGAAGTTTGCTTAGTCAACTGCTCAAATGCTTGAAAATCAACTATATTAGGTAAAAAGTCAACTGTGGCCCACCCACAGTCAAACTTCAAGATTTTTGGTCAACTTCAACATTTTGAAGTAATACCCATCATTTTATCAAGGTTTGATCATGATTCCCTAAGGAAGGCTCCTAATTCATCAAAACTCAAAAGTTGCTAAATTAGGGTTTCTCAGGAGAAAGTCAACCAAACTTTGACCAGGCATAACTTTCTCATACTGTCAGAAATTTCTCATCCAAGGCTCATTTGGAAGAGAATTAAATTCCCTACAACTCATCTCCAGTCCTCAAGTTCAAGAAATGCACTCATGAAAAGATATAAATTCAGACATTATAGGTCATCCCAAAAAGTCAACAAAAACATCTTTTGGGTCAAAGCTTCTTACATGAGAATGGAAGACCCAATTGAAATATAACTAAAAATGGTATTCAAGGGACATCCTAAGCTTTCTAAAAAGTCCAAGAACACCCTCTTAGGGTCAAAATTGAAGGATATATGCATTGTCAAAGTTGGCCATTTTTGGAGAATTGTCAAAAGTCAACAATGCCCAAAATTGCATTTTTTGGCAAATGGGCCTAATTTTTTATGCTTGCATCTTACCTCTAACAATGTCCAAGACCCAAACACTCTTCCATATTTTATTGACTTTATTTATTTAGTTTATTTTGATTTTAATCATTTAAAAATCAAATTAAATCAAATAAATGATATAAAATATGGAAGATTTGTTTTTGATCTGATTTTGAATGAAATGCAATCCATTTATGCTGCCAAAACAGAATCAAATCGTGCCAAGGTTGATTGGAGTGAGAATGGAATGTTTTAGCTTGATTTGGAAAGAAATAATGCAAGGTTGTAATGAAATCAAATCTTAATAATTGGAAAGGATTTGGAGCTCTTTTGTTAACCTAATTCAAAGAGATACATATACATAACAAATCCTAAGCACAAGGAGGCAGAAAAATCGTGTGAAACAGCCAAGAACAAATTGTGCTTTTTGTCAAAAAATCTCAATTGGAATCCCAAATTACATCCATTCTCAAGGAGGTTTAAATATTATAATACTTTCCTGGACGTCTCTGGAAGCTTTTCCAACCCTTGCCAAGCTCTGAAGCATCAAGAATCACACTCCATACACATCACTATTTGACATATTTTTTGATTTTTGATTACGTGCATACATGATTTTTCCATTAAATTTAATCATGTATTCTGGTTTGTCATAAGGATTCGACGCTTGCTGAATGCTTTAATTGAGTTTTGAGTGCAGGGAGGGAAGATTGCCATTCCTAGGGTTTCCAAGCTTCGTTTTGGGGCTTCCCTATATTGGCAAAATTAGATCAAATCATGGGCACCATTGAACCCAGGGCATGATTTATGACCGTCCTATACCTTTGGTTTAAATTTATTTGGCTTGTGTTGCATTTTCAATTATTGCAGATTTGTAGCCATGGATGAAAACTGTCACTATAACCTTCAGTGACAGTTTTATCCATAGTTAAAAGATGGGCATATAAAACAACAATCCCGAGGAAAAAGACGATTGCGTGGCTGACTTCCATTGGTCCATTTAAATTCACGCGCGTGTTTTGGGCATGAAGCATTATTTCAATTATATTATTATTTTGTCATATATATCAACGAATGACAAGTTGGCCGGGTGGTAAGGAGGAACATATGGGAGGCGATAGTCCTAGGTTCGAGACCCAGGTTTGGCATTTTTATTTTCTAACAATCTGATTGCAGATCCGGTGTGTCTCACCTTCCCAATACCTGGCACGCGCCCCAGATCCTTCCATTGGTTCATCACTATCACATATACAACGCTCAGTATACACAGGTCCACCATGAACCCTCAGAAGATGGTCTCAACAGATCAGGCGCCAGACTCTGGGCCATCATTCTGGGCCCATTACAAATTTGGCAATGCACCCCCTAGAATGCTAACTGCATCAGGCCCATCTCTTTTTCTTTCTATTCTTTTTATTTTTTATTTTTAATTTATTATTTTAATTATTTTCACAATAAAAATCATTTTTTAATTAAATCATAAAATTAGAAAATCATTAAAAAATTAGATTTAGTTTCTTTTCTTTTCTTTCATAAAATATTTAATTGCTATTAATTAATTAGCTTAATTAGATTAATTCAATTTTTTTTATAATTAAAATTAATTAGACAAATTAGGTTAAGATTTCAAATATTTTTCTCAACAATAAAATGCAAAAAAAATATTTTCTCTTTAATTGATTGGATTTTTTACGACTCAGACTTTATTCATGTACTTAATTCGTCGCGCGTGTCTTTACTTTCTTTTAATTCAAAATTATTGTAATTGTTTCCAGTTTGTAATAGATTAATTAGGATTTTAATTTCCGCATCTTTATTTTCAGTCAAATATTTATGTATCTGCCCAAAAGCCTTGTAATAGTTAGGATTTTAAATTCTCGCACTTTACTTTCCGCAATTATAAACTACCTAGATGTATGGATAATATGATTGAATGGCAAGATAAATCAATTTAAAACGGTAGATAACCCTAATTGTGCAAAGATAATCAATTGAAAAAAGTACACTTGCACATGCTCGCTCCTAGGGTTTGCCCCACTTGGTTGCCTCAGAAATAATGGTCGTGTCCCTCGAACGTAGGTATACCTTAGCAATGACCCGCGATTAAAAATCGTCATAAGGATCATAGTCCCTACTTGCCCCTCGAGTTGCCTACGAATTGATCTTATGACGATAGTCCCTTCGAAATGCTAAGGTATCTTTACTTGTTTCCTTCAGAGACCATCTCGTCCCTTTAAAATTCCAACGACGGAGCTACCTACTACTTAATAGTAGGATAGAACTGTCTAAAGGAAATGAAAATGAACAGACTTTTTTCGAGTAGGTAGAAAACTCTTAAGTACTTGCTCAAGACAAAAACTTTTCACATAAACACTTTTCAAAAACAGTTTTCAAAACAACTTCGTCACACTCTTGAGGACAAATACAAGGGTTACACAAAGTTAAACAAAAACTTTTCAAAACACACACAAGCAATTTCAAAATGATCAAGTACCTAAGAGCCCGTGGAAAACCACTGATAGAAAGTGTGCTAACACCTTCCCTTTCTATAATCTACCCCTGTACTCAGAAACATCTCGAAAAAGGTTTTTTCTGTTCTTTTTCCTTTTCCTTAGTTGGATGAAAAAATTCGATGGCGACTCTTACTTACCGCGAAATTTGCGAATACAAACGCAAAACCAGTATAACAGTCTGTTCTGCCACCGTATCACACCCAATCTTTCAACACAATCAGCAGCAATAAAGCAATGAGTAGCATCGGTATCAATAATAGTAATTAAAGGAGTACTATTAATGAAACATGTACCTATGGTGAGTCTGTCCTCATTAGCCGTGTGATTCTCAGCCAAAGCGAACACTTTTCCACTGGTTTGTGCCTTCTTTGGTTTTTGACACTGACTACAAATGTGTCCTTCACCATAGTTGAAAAAAATTATCCCTTTATGCTTGAACTCAAATATATCATGTCTAGTCTTACCGCAACGGAAACACCTCTTCACCTCCGCAGTACACACGTTACTCTAATGACCAGGTTTTCCACATTTGAAACAAACCACACCAGCAGGAGCATCTCCCCCACTAGTTCTCTGACCCTGAGCAACTTTCTGTTTACCTTTACCAGTTGGAGAATCGTAAGGCTTACCACGGTTCTGTTGGTGCTTACCCCTCTTCTCATTGATAATCTTATAGTGAGTATTATTATCCTCTTCATAAATCCTGCAAATATCAATCAAATCAACAAAGACATGAATCTTCTGGTATCCAACTGCCTTCTTGATCTCTGGGCACAACACATTCTCAAATTTGATTCACTTTGAAAACCCAACATTTGCCTCGCTGTAGTGCGGGTAAAACTTAGGCAACTCAGCAAACTTTGCAGCATATTCAACAACCGACATACTCCCTTGCTTCAACTCAAGAAACTCAATTTCCTTCTTACCACGAACATCTTCAGGGAAATACTTCCTCAGAAATTCCCTATGAAACACAGCCCAAGTGACATTTTCAACCACAACTTCCAATTTCTGAAAAGTCTCTAGCCACCAGTCATCAACCTCAACTGCTAGCATATGAGTACCATATCGAACCTTATGCGCTGAAGTGCAGTCCATCACACAGAAGATTCTCTCAATCTCTTTCAACCAAACCAACGCCCCGTCAGGAACATACTAACCCTTGAAGGTAGGCGGATTCTCCCTCTGGAAGGTTGCCAAACTATAAGATCCAGCATTCCCTTCAGTGTTCGGCTGATTCTCCATAGCATGCGCCATTGCTTCCAAAGCAGATGCAAGTGCAACGTCATTCCTTCCAGCCATCTCAACTTATCACTACAACATAAACAACAGTTAGAACTCAATTTAACAATACTTGATTGTTAGAAAAAACTACGACTCGACAACTTGGTTGGACGGACCGACCTGCTCTGATACCACTAATGTAACACCCTATTTTTACCCAACGAATTATGTAAAATCAGAGTTTCAAAATTTCCAACAAATAAATGGAGTGCTACACTTTCAACTTTGAAACAACAACATTTAACACAGATGCATAACACTTTAAACTCGGATGAACCAACAACATCATAAATTAGTTCTTTAACAATAAAACAACTTTCATAACTATGCAACAGAATCATAATATTCGACTTAAAAGGAGGTAACATCTTTACCCAACTGAAACAACTTCAAATAACAAGTTTTTAACGAAAACAACTTAAAATTCAGCAACGGAAATAAAATCAACAATAAAGAAATAAGCGTTCATCCCCCCCCCCCCCCCCCCCCCCCCCCCCCGAGTGTTACGTATCAGAGCGGCGACACCGACTCAAAATACTGAAGTTAAACAACCTTCACTCTGGATTACCTGCATGTTACCGACATAGGGTAACATTCAAACAAAAGTGGTGAGATATCGAACAATATAATAGAACGCATCATAAATAATACATCAAAATCAGTTCATACAAAACCACCACTTCACGGCTCTTTAATAACATTTAACATAATTAATTCATCCATACAACAACTCAAGATGCAACATGAAATGCGACTTATTTTTATGCACATGCATGTGGTACCAACGGAGTAAAACTCCCAACTTAAAAATCATACAGTTAATAGAGGCATCAACAAGGCATAAGACTTCAACTTTATATTTTCCAATTTAGGCCAACTTACCGAGCACCAGCTCCAACATGATAAGCTATGTATGCAACAACCACATGAGCGTAGTAGCAACAACAAAAATAATTCAACAACAACTTATCACCATTCAACATTGGCCATAAGCCTACAATTTAATATCTGCCAATAATTAGATGAATCTCAATAAAGTTCATCATCACCTGCTAAATTCTCAAATTATAACAAGGTATACAATACGCCATATTAACCAAAATATACTACGACGTCCTGCATAATTATTAGGGTAATTCAACTATATATTTCTAGTCACTTATCAATCATATTATCTCTCCTGTTACTAACTTATTTTTACTAGAATTCATCAATCTTATAGGGTTAGAATACCTTACTAATTCTAATTATAATACTGAGATTATTAAACTAAGTTAAATAACTAAATAGTCTGCATGGGAACGAGTTAATACGACACATACCCCTCGATACAGTGGCCATGCCGCTCGATACCTTCCATTCATGCCTCTATACTAGCCGACACCCATACTTAACGACACATCGTGCAACCTTGTGCCGCTCTACACAACTACATATTCCTCTCGACGGACCTTGCAGCCTTGTGCCGCTCGACACCTAACACCTGTGCTCCTCGGCACATCTTACAGTCTTATACTGCTATGTTGTACCCCAAAATTTGCCCTCTCATTTTATCAAGATTTCCCCTCACAAGACTCTTTGAACTCAAGATCAAGCTAGGGTTTGCTCTGCTCAAGACATCTCCTTGCACTGTTGACCTGAAATTAGGGTTTGAGTTTGCACAAGTATTTTTGGACTTTCAATGCTTAATGTGACTTTCATACTTCATGTTGGACTTATAATATTTTCCATACCAAGTTTCAAGCCTTGAATCAAATTTTTGCCCAGTCAATTGGACAGTTGACCTAGAAATCAAGTGTATTGGGGAAAAAGTCAACTGTGGCCAATTTATAGTCAAACCTCATAATTTTGATCCATATCAACATTATAGACTCTTATGAACCATTTGATCAAGTTTTGACCACAACTCCTCAAGAAATTTGATCAGATCATCAAAAGGGCAAAATGTTCATTTTTAGGGTTTTGACTGTAGAAGGGCAATTTCTGATTTTTCACCTAGCCAATGGCAAATTTGGGTCAAGCATGGAGTCAAGGACTCAATGGCATCATCTTGACCTAATCACAAGGTTCAAAAGATCTCAAATGCATTGGATTGACAGATGAATTTTCCAGTCAACTGATCAAAAATCAACTGTACACTAAAAACTCAAACTTTGACTTTTTGGTCAAAATCAAGTGCCAAGGGTCATTTTTCATCAAGATGTGTCAAAACATGAAACTTGTTCATCAAGAAATCTAATTTTGAAAATTAGGGTTTAAAATGGAAAATTTTCATAACTTAGAAATTTTCTAAGTTATGAAAATTTCTTATTTTCCCCCAACTTTTCCCAACTTTTTCACCATGATGCAATTGGATTCAAACAAAACGTCCAACATGAACTTTGTAGTGCTCCACAAAATCTACAACTTTTATTCACAAAGTTTTCCCAAAGGAGACTTGGATCTCAAGTTATGATTTTGTGAACAAGGATCCAAAAACTTTCTAACTTAGTGAAATTTTGCCCTAGTTTAGGCAGGATTTTGACCTATCTTCATGGAAATGTTTCACATAGTTCCAAGTGGAATCTCAAAATTCATTTCATATATGGATTGTAGAGCATGTTACAAGCTTTCCAAAATGTCCAAGAAGTATTCAAAATCATTTGTGGTTAGGGAGAATCGAAGGTTTGAAGATGGAAAAATATCACTTTTGTCCATGGCATTTTTCATGTTGATACAAGTTGCAAATTCTGTCCAACCTTGCTTGTACTTGTTTAAAGGTCCTTAAACCCTTCCACACTCAAAAATTGAATGCAAACACAATGGATTAAGGCTTTGTTCTAAGCTTTAGAAGATTACACATTGAATTAATCCATTTTTGGCAAAAAGGCAACAATGCCATTTACATAAAGCACAACTTTTGCATTTTTGTTTGCCTTGAGCATTGGACTTAAGATTTTGCAGCAAACCACATCCACAAAGATAGGGAAAAGTATACCAACTATGTGCAGACCCTAAGCTAGATTGTACAAGCCTTTGCATTGTCAAAATCACCTTTTGCTTCAAAACCAAGTCATTGTGCCAAAAGTCCATATCTTTGCAATCTAATAAAAACAAAGCTGGTGAACATTTGAACCAACTTGAAAACATTATACTAAGCCAAAAACACGAGCTAGCAACCTCTCAAACACCCTTGTACACCAAAACCCCCATTTTCTGCCAAAACAGGACAAGATCTGCAAATCATAAGCCAAATCACAATCCACTCGTGTGTTTTGCTTGCAACCAGTTCCAACACACTCCATACAACATACCTAAGCTATCCCAACCATTCCCAAGTCACTGTAACTCCATTTATACACTTCACCATTTTCAGATTCTGACTTTGCAGGTTAAGTTATACAAGCATATTCAAGCTATTTCAAAGCAGGCTAAACATTGGGAAAGCTCAAAGGAACTTCAAGCAAGCTCACAAGTATCTCAGGCCTCACTCACAACCCCTACATTGCCATACTCGAGCTTGACTGAAATAGGTAAAGTTCAAACTTCTATCTCTGTATTTCGGAATCACTAGGCTTAGGTTTGTGAATAAAAAATGTAGTCCTCATTGCCCTTGAGCTGTACATATGCATAGAATTCATTTAGGTTAACTGAGCTGGGAGAATTTGAATGATGAATTTTCTGAAAAAACTAGGATAGAAATTAGGGCCAGAGAAATTCTCTCTGGTCTTTGAGAGTTAGATTAAGTTTTTTACATGGTTAGAATCGTGTGATCAAGCTCTATAACTTCATGTTGCAAGTTTTTGTTTTTAAGCACAAATGCAGGAGATACATGTTTGAATACAGGGCACGCGTTATTTGGTTCAGAGGTTAGGGATGAAGATAATCTGGGCTGGGCTTGGCTTTGGTTGGCTATTGACACCCCCTAGCTTGCTGTTCACACCCCCTTGGCCCATTTCATTATCTTTTCATATTTTTCGTTTCTTTTTTTATTTTCTGACTTTTATTTATTTTTCTAAATATTAAAAATCACCAAAAATATTTTCATAAATTTTCACATTTTATTTTATTATTTTTATTATTTTTTTGGACATAGAAATAATTGCTATAATAATATACTTTTGTTTTCTTAAATAAAAACTTTTAAATAAATAAAATATTATATATTTTTATTTTTATACTTAAATAATATTTTTCTCACACATTTAATTTTTTAACACTCTTGTATATATTTTTATTTTATATTCTTGTACATAAATAAATAATATAATATATATTTTCTTAAACCAAAAACTAGGGTTTCCACCCTTTCCAAAAAAATGACCATTAATATTTTTAATAGTTTTAGGACATTAAATAATTTATTTTACATACATAAAATAAATACAAAAAAAAACATTTTTTGCACATTTATAATATATTGCATATTTAAATAATTCTCAATTTATTATTTGTACATTGAATTCAATTTGGTTGTAATAGTTGAATTAGGGTTTTATTTTCTTGCAAATACCCCCCTATTCAAACTCGTATCCCCCTCCCCATATCAATGTTGTAATAGTTGTAGATTTACTTTTACGCACTTTATAGCTTTCAAATATGCCATGATAGAAAGATTAGGGTTTGTATGATAATCAAAATCAAAACAAATAGCATGACCTAAACACAAGACAAAAATGCATGAAAATGACAACACAATGCACATAGGCATCCCTAGGGTTTCACCCACTTGTTGCCTTAAAAATGGCCATGGTATGCATGCTAGGTATCTTGGCCAAACAAAACAAAACAAAAACAAAAGATCGTAGTCCCTCGATGACCCTATCTTGGTTGCCTATACAAAAATGATCTAGTCCCTCAAAAAACTTTCTAAGATACTTAACACAATTGCTATCATGGTCATATGATGATCCGCGCCTGTCCCGTTTAACATCCAAAACACAAGGTTGTTTACCAAATGCAATGGTAAAAGAACAATGTCAAAGGGTTAAAAATGTGTAGGAAAGACTTTTGAGTAGGTAGGGTAGATGCTCCTAGTTAATTGATCAAACTTGCAAACATCCTTATTATTTTCAAAAACACACAACACATTTCAAAACATTTGCCAAAACAAACTTTCAAACATTGAAACATTTTTCAAAAGACAAACACCTTTGTATATATTCAAACAAGAATCGTTACAAAGGTTGCCTAGACAAAAGGCCTCTTTTCAAAACCACACACAAAGCACCATTTCAAACAATTGAAAAGCAAAAGCAAGGGATCTAAACAAGTAACTAAGAGCCCATGGAAAACCATGGATGAAAAGGATGCTAGCACCTTCCCTTTTCATAATATACCCATCGAACCCAAGAAAACATCTCAAAGGTCTTTCATGTGCTTTTTGACCTTTCCTTTGGATAAAATAAAAAGTCGGTGGCGACTCTTGCTAAACCGAAACATTTGCGAACACAAACGCAAAACCTCAAGTCAGTTCTCCCACCGTATAACAGAACTGGCGACTCTGCTGGGTTTCATTCTAAAAGTGGGGTTACCTTAGGGTTTAGATCACCTTTAAATGATTACCTTGTTTGCTTTGATTGCTTTACATTTGGTTCTATTGTTTGTGTTTGAAATCCTCTACCCGGATTTGGGAAACATTCATAGGTAAATAGCAATACGTTGTGGAAACTGTGCGGGGTATACCGAAATGGTTGAAGCAATAGCTATATTAGTGCGACATATTTGTGGGTACCGGTAGCCTTTGAGTTAATCAAAGAGAATACGGGGCCGCTGAGTGATGTCATGAAGCACTAATGGACTTTTAGAACCTTTACTTGACCATCTTGGCCTTTTTTGGGGTAGTGAGATGACCGGCTTTGGTGCAGTCCGAAGTTGGTAGATACTCGATACTACACTCATTGAGGGTTGTTTTCTTGGAATATTTCGGTCGCCAGTAAAGTGTCTAAACTGAAACAATGAACACAAAAAATAATCCAGTGATATTGAGCTCCTTAGAACCCAGTTACTATTTATAGGACAGGTTGAGCCAACTAAACTTCAAGAGGGTACTTACCTATGAAACCCCATGCAAGCCTAAACTAGGAACTTGTGTGATTTGCTTGTACATATACCTGTGCATACATCATGAACATCATGAAGCATCATTTGCATCCACTAACCATTTTAAGGATTTTGGATCTTCATCTTTGTTCCTGTTTTGTAGGTAATGGAATCACTTCCCAGGAAAACAATCCAAGTCAACCTTGTGAGAATTCCTCCTCAACTCAAGGAGCTTACTTCCAAGATTCCAGAGTATTCTCCGTTCACTGAAAGACATGGTCGACTTCTCAACTTGGTCAACTCCAACATTGAGGAAGACATGGTGAAAGTTCTCTTCCAGTTCTTTGACCCCCTACACCACTGCTTCACATTTCCTGATTACCAGTTAGTGTCCACTTTGGAGGAATTTTCTCAACTCCTGAGGATTCCTATTATCCATCAACTACACTACAACGGTACGGAAAGAGATCCAAATCCTGAAGATGTTGCTCAAGCCTTACACTTGCAACCATCTGATATCATAGGTCATTGGGAAACCAGAAGTGGTGTCAAGGGTTTCTTGGCAAAGTTTCTGTTTGAGAAGGCACAAGACTACTGGAATTCTCTAGATCTGCAAGCTTTTGAGGAGATTGTAGCACTTCTCATCTATGGGTTGGTCTTGTTCCCAAACCCTGATCAGCTTATAGATGTAAATGCTGTCAAGATTTTCATATCTCAGAATCCTGTGCCCACATTGCTTGGGGACATCCTACACTCATTTCACACACGAACAATGAGGAAAAGAGGTGTTCTCATGTGCTGTACTCCTCTTCTAGCAAGGTGGTTTATTTCTCACCTTCCTCAGTCAGTCTTGAAGAATGAGCAAGGCTTGAGGTGGTCACAACGATTGATGACTCTTACACATTCAGATGTTCATTGGTGTTCTCGGTCCAGAGAAAATGTCATCATTATTGATCGTTGTGGGGAATTCCCTAATGTCCTACTACTTGGCATTAGAGGAGGAATTACCTACAACCCCTGCTTGGCTCTGAGACAATTTGGGTATGCCCGAAGGGATGACCCACATGACATGCTGATTCCAAACTTGGTTTTTGACTTCGACAACGACGCTAAAGGACTTCGACAAAGGTTTATCCGAGCTTGGAGGATGCCCAACAAGGTGGACAGTAAGACATTGGGACACAAGAATTTTATCCCCCTTGAGCCTTACCTCAAGTGGGTACGAACCCGCACCCAGAGTCTTATGATGCCTTACCCCTACATGCTTCCTATGATCAAAGAGCTTGTTATGGAAGGAGAGGTTCCATACACCCTCCTACATCCTGACATGCCAACATCATTGGAAGATTTACAAAGGAGTTGGATACAACTCAAGGGAGAATGCGATACGTTTGAAGCCCAATTCTACGCCAGTGAGAAGAAGGTCTTGTAACTTACTCGTCAACTTCATGAAGACCAGACTCTCAACACCTACATTGCACCGAAAAGGATGCACAACGTCTTTTTACATTAGAATTTTGTATTATTTTGCCCATGGGGCATTTATGTACTAACAAATTCTATCTTATTAATATGATGTGTGTTCCTTTTTGTTTACAAAAAATTTGAATTTTCTGAATCCTTGAATGCATTACATGAATACATTTCATTCATCATATGCATAAAAAAGTCTTCACATCAGGTTTCCTTATCTCTCAGCTGTTTATTTCAGCAAGATGGATATAGAGCAGACGGTCAAAGATTTGCAAGCGCATAATTCACAGTTCCAACAACTACTCATGACCTTGGCAAAGGGTCAGGAGGATCTTAAAGCTCTGTTAGAGAAGGAAAAGGAAAAAGAGAAAAAGAAAAAGAAAAGAGTTAGTGTGGCTACTTTGGGTAGAAGATTTGAAGGTCAAACTAGAAGGGTCCTGGATTTCCCCTCGACATCTAATGAAGGGGTAGGAAAAGGAAAGGGAGATGCGGTACCATCTGAGTCTGAGGAAGAAGAGGAGGAGGATGAAGACTATTCTGAACAGCAGTATCCTCCTGCAGACGACAAATACAAAAATTTGGAAGAACATCTGGCAGCCATGGAAGTACAGAGGGTGCCTGGGATGGACTTTGAAGAGCTGGGTTTGGTTTCTGGGATTGTCATTCCCCCTAAGTTTAAAGTGCCTCTTTTTGCTAAGTACGATGGGTTGTCTTGCCCAAAGATGCACCTACGATCTTACGTTATAAAAATTCAACCTCATTCTTCTGACAAGGACCTGTGGGTCCACTTTTTTCAGGATAGTTTGTCGGAGACGCAATTGGATTGGTTCTACCAGCTTGAGAGGTCTGATGTGCACAATTGGGAGGATCTGGTTGCTGCCTTCTACAGACAGTATCAATATAATACAGACTTAGCACCAACCCGTACTCAATTACAGAGTATGGGCATGGTCTCCAATGAAGGCTTTAAGGAGTATGCCCAGAAATGGAGAGACTTGGCGGGACGAGTTCAACCACCTCTATCTGAGAGGGAGCTTATGGATATGTTTCTGGGGACCCTGTCAGGTCCATTCTTTAATCACTTGATCGGAAGTTCGTCTGTAGGATTCACCAAGTTGATTCTGATGGGTGAAAGAGTTGAAGCCGAAATCAAGAGCGAGAAAATTCAAAAGGATGCATCTGCTTCCGCTGCCATCAAGAAAACTTTTCCAGCAAAGAAAGAAGTCTCAGCTGTCTACTCCCAGAGAAGTCAAGGAAGAGTTAAGCGCCGGCCAGCGGTGGGGGCTGTAATGATTCAGAAGTCTACAACTGATCAGCCTCGAAACAATCAACCCAGAACCAACCAAGAAAGAGTGGAAAGTCCTGCACGGCAATACACCCAGATAAACATGACTCCCGCTCAGGTTTTACCCCATCTCTTGAAGTTAAACCTTTCCAGTTTGAGGGAGGCCCCTAAAAACCCTAACACTACGTCACCACACTACCATCCCAACTCCAAGTGTGCTTATCATTCAGACAACCTGGGGCATGACACTAACAATTGTTGGGCCCTCAGGAATAAGATTCAGGATTTAATAGACGCTAAGGAAGTGGAATTCGACGCCCCTGAAAAGCCGAATGTGATCTCTGCCCCAACGCCAAAGCATGGTCACAATGCTCATGCTGTTGAAGAAGATCTTTTTGTTGCTACTATTGATGATTTGATGACTCTGTTACCGATAATCAAGCTAAATTTGTTGAAGGCTGGGATTTTCCCAGGTTGTGAAGAAAATTGCTATCTTTGTTCATCCTTACCATCTGACTGTCTGTTGTTGAAATTAGGCATCCAACGCCTTATGGATAATCAAGAAATCCTTTTTGAAAAGACTCCTGTTACACCTACTCCTGTCAATGATGTTTCCATAATTACCATATCCTCCAATCTTTCCAAGGTCTCCAAAAGACCTGTTAAGATTACATCCGATCCGAAGATTGTACCTCTGAAGATAACTATGTCGGGGCCTATCTCGTACAAGTCGAAAAAATCAATACCGTGGAACTATGGGGGAGAGATCTTCTACCACGGTGTTAAACAGATTGAAGCAATTGAAGAAAGTTCCAATGAAGAAATTCCTGACATTGGAAATATTGCTGGAACGAGTAAAATCACCCGTAGCGAAAGAATTTTCTCTCCAGAGATTTCTCCTCCAAGGGAAGTCTTTGAATCCTCAATTGCTCCTAAGGTTACTCCTGTGCCGGTCAACATATCTGCGAGAACTCCAGTTATTGAAGAAGTTGTAACTCCCATGGTTGTACCCTCTACTGTTGCTGCTGATAAAGGGAAGGCGATCCAAGAAGCGTCCGTCAGGACGAGGGTTCAGCCTTTG
Organism: Vicia faba; assembly: GCA_948472305.1. NCBI lineage: Eukaryota > Viridiplantae > Streptophyta > Magnoliopsida > Fabales > Fabaceae > Vicia > Vicia faba. The sequence continues at coordinate 1,335,635,076 of OX451738.1, read as the reverse complement.
GTCATCCCTGATACCACTCAAAAAGAAATGGAGGAGATTTTGAAAATAATTAAGAAAAGCGACTATGATATTGTGGAACAACTGGGGAAAACCCCCTCAAAAATCTCTATGCTGGCCCTGTTGCTTTGTTCCGAAGCTCATGCCAAGGCTTTGATCAGATTCTTGAAGACGGCCCACGTGCCTCAGGAAACCTCCGCGGACCAGTTCCAGGAATGTGTAGCTAGCCTAACAGCAGACAATGGTCTTGGATTCTCCGATGCCGATTTAACATCTAAAGGGATAAAGCATAATGATGCTTTGCATGTCTCGGTGGAATGCAGAGGGACTACTCTAGCTCACGTTCTGGTTGATACTGGGTCGTCTTTAAACGTCTTGCCGAAGAAAGCATTGGACAGATTGGACTGTGAAGGCTTAACCCTGAAGCCTAGCAATATCATTGTCAGAGCCTTTGATGGTTCTAAAAGGATGGTCCACGGGGAGGTGGACATCCCGATTAAAGTGGGAACTGAAACCTTCAACTCCACATTTTATGTGATGGACATCCGTCCCTCATATTCTTGCTTGTTGGGAAGACCCTGGATCCACAATGCTGGGGCCGTCACCTCTTCTCTGCACCAAATGCACAAATACCCAGTCCAGGGGAAAATTATAACCGTTCATGGCGAGGAGGAGTACATGATAAGCCATCTAAATTCATTCCGCTATGTTGAATTGGATGGTGAATTCATCGAGACCCCCTTTCAGCACTTTGAAGAGGTTTCTCCCGAAGTTGCAGCAACCAAGACAGTGTCTTCTGTGCCTTTTATTACCAAAACTGTGCCTCGAATGTCATCCCTCAAAGATGAGAAGGTTGTGATTGAAGAAGGAGGAAGCACAATCTGGGGTCAGTTTCCAGACTTTCCTTTCAAATCTGATAAATTCGGCTTGGGGTTCACTGCTTCAGCTCAAAAGGTTGTGCGTCGCTCCCGGGCTGGAGGGACACCAGTGAATATCACCCATCATGGAGTCAATGCTTTGGAGGATGGTGAAGAGGAGAGCAATCTAGAAGACTGGATTTTCCCTACTGTTGAAGGAGGACTGAACAACTGGGAGGCAAAGGAATTTGTTCCCATTACTTTCATCAATCAGTAATTTATCTTTCAAACATTTCTGTTGGTCTGTAATAATTCTTAAACAATTCGTACACTTTTTGCCTTGTGCCTTACCCGAGGCACATAGGTCCGTTTGTAAGGGTTTGATTTTTCATCTTCATATGCCATTTTAATGAATCATGGACGTTTTCATATATAAACTTTTGTGTTCATTTTCTTTCTTTTTACATTTTATTTGTTTAAAGATGGCTATCCCTTACACACACCCACACTCACAAATGCAGGTACCCTTCCATTCCGGATTCCATGGGTAACAATTCTGCTATGGCATTCAGTGACTCTGAAGATCTGGTCAATCATGCCAAATACGAAGGTGATGAAGACTGTGAAGTACCGGGAGAGTTGGCTAGACTGCTACAACAGGAAGAAAGGGCTATCCTACCTCATGAGGAGCTATTAGAGACAATCAACTTGGGAATAGAGGATGACAAAAAAGAAATTAGAGTGGGTGCCAACCTAGAGCCAAGTGTCAAAGAGCGCCTAGTTCAGCTGTTGAATGAATATGTTGAGATCTTCGCCTGGTCCTATGAAGACATGCCGGGACTCGATACAAATATTGTGGTTCACCGTCTCCCTACAAGAGAAGACTGTCCACCAGTTAAACAGAAAGTTCGCTGCATGAGGCCCAACATGTCTGAAAAGATCAAAGCTGAAGTGATGAAGCAGTTTAATGCTGGCTTTCTTGCAGTTACTTCCTATCCACAATGGGTTGCTAACTTTGTGCCCGTGCCTATGAAGGACAACAAAGTCAGAATGTGCGTGGATTACAGATACTAAACAGGGCCAGCCCTAAAGATGACTTTCCACTACAGCACATTGACATCTTGGTTGACAATACAGCTCAACACAAGGTATTTTCTTTCATGGATGGATTTTCAAGGTACAACCAGATCAAAATGGCCCCTGAAGACATGGAGAAAACTACTTTTGTTACACAGTGGGGTACGTTCTTCTATAAAGTGATGCCATTCGGACTGAAGAATGCCGGGGCAACCTATCAGCGTGCCATGGTAGCTTTGTTTCATGATATGATACATCATGAGATAGAGGTCTACGTAGACGACATGATAGCCCGTTCACAGACTCAAGAAGAACACCTCGACCATCTACAAAAGTTGTTTGTTAGGTTGAAGGAGTACAAGCTCAGACTGAACCCTAACAAGTGCACTTTCAGAGCCAGGTCCGGTAAACTCCTGGGTTTCATAGTCAGCAACAAAGGCATCAAGGTTGATCCTGCCAAAGTCAAAGCTATACAAGAAATGCCTGCCCCTCGCACTGAGAAGGAGGTCAGAGGTTTCTTGGGACACCTAAACTACATTGCTAGGTTCATTTCCCACCTAACATCTACTTGTGAGCCAATCCTCAAGCTGTTGAAGAAAGATCAGGTGGTTAAATGGAATGATGACTGCCAAGTTGCTTTCGATAAAATCAAGGAGTATTTGCTAGAACCTCCTATCTTGATGCCACCTGTCGAAGGAAGGCCGCTAATCATGTATCTGACTGTCCTAGAAAATTCAATGGGGTGCGTACTGGGCCAACATGACGAATCTGGCTGAAAAGAGCATGCCATTTATTACCTTAGCAAAAAGTTTACCGGCTGTGAGACCCGCTACTCACTGCTCGAGAAAACTTTCTGTGCTTTGGTATGGGCTGCTCGACGGCTAAGGCATTATATGTTGACTCTTACCACTCTACTGATTTCTAAGATGGATCCGATCAAGTACATCTTCGAGAAGCCTGCTTTATCTGGAAGAATAGCTAGATGGAAAATGATCCTTACCGAGTACGATATCCAGTACACGACCCAAAAATCTATAAAGGGGAGTGTACTAGCTGACCATCTAGCTCATCAAGCTGTCGAAGATTACCAATCCATGAGGTTCGACTTCCCCGACAAGGATATCATGACTTTGAGTAACATTGAAGAGAACAGACCGTATGACGGACCTGAACAAGGATCCCGATGGACCCTGTACTTTGATGGTGCCTCCAATGCACTTGGCAACAGTATCAGTGCTGTGCTCATCTCACCAGAAGGTTACCATACACCTTTCACCGCTAGACTCTGCTTCAACTGCACTAACAACATGGCCGAGTATGAAGCTTGTATCTTTGGTCTCAAGGCCGCTATTGACTTGGGAATCAAATATTTGATTGTATTTGGGGACTCAGCTTTGGTCATCAGTCAGATCAAAGGAGAGTGGGATACTAAACATCCAAACCTCATCCCTTACAAAGGACATGTCTTGACATTGTTACCACATTTCAAGCAGGTTACCTTCGAGTACTTCCCGCGAGAAGAAAATCAGCTAGCAGATGCTCTAGCTACAATGTCATCCATGTTTAAACTTAACTGGGATAATGAGGCTCCCCAAATCACCATCGAGCGAATGGACGAACCTGCACATTGTCACGAGATTAATACCGAAGAAGTAGTGGACCGACCTTGGTTTCACGAAGTCAAAAGGTATCTCGAGGCTCAGGAATACCCTGAAGGAGCTTCAGTCAACGACAAAAAGTTCTTAAGGAGATTCACAACTAAGTTCTTCCTGAGCAATGGTATCCTATACAAGTGCAATCATGATTGCATTCTGCTTTGTTGCGTGGACAAGGTTGAAGCTGAGCAGATCATGGCTGAACTGCACAATGGTACCTTTGGCACTCACTCAAGCGGACATACGATGGCTAAGAAGATCCTACGGGCAGGCTATTACTGGTCTACCATGGAAGCTGACTGCCATCAACATTCCAGAACATGCCACAAATGCCAAATCTATGCGGACAAGGTACATATACCTCCAGTTCCTCTCAACGTCTTAACAGCTCCTTGGCCATTCGCGATGTGGGGAATCAACATGATTGGAGAGATCAAGCCTACAACATCCAATGGACAACGCTTCATCCTGGTGGCCATTGATTACTTTACCAAGTGGGTCGAAGCAGCTTCCTCCGCCTCCGTCACAAAGAATGTGGTTTCCCGCTTCATCAAGCAGAACCTCATTTTCCGGTATGGTATCCCCGACAGGATCTTCATGGACAATAGTACAAACCTGAACAACACTATGATCACCGCTTTGTGCGAGCAGTTCCAGATTCAACATCACAATTCATCTCCCTATCGACCGAAGATGAACGGTGCTGTCGAAGCTGCGAACAAAAATATCAAGAAGATCATTCAAAAGATGACAGTCACCTATAAGGATTGGCATGAGATGTTACCGTTTGCTCTGCTTGGGTACTGTACCACGACACATACATCAACTTGAGAATCATGAAAGATGCTGGTTTGAGTGAAGACGATTGGATTCAGACCCGGCTTGATCAACTTAACTTGATTGATGAAAAGAGACTTACTGCTGTTTGCCATGGTCAGGCGTGTCAAAAGCGGATGATCAAGGCTTTCAACAAGAAAGTCAGGCGCCAGGAATATCAAGTCGGGGATCTTGTAATCAAGCAGATCATCTTGCCGCAAAGTGATCCCATGGGCAAATGGACTCCTACCTACGAAGGACCATTTGTGATCAAAAACATCTTTTCTAGTGGGGAAATGATCTTAACCACCATGGACGACGACGACCTGCCGCACCCTGTGAACGCAGACATAGTTAAAAGATACTACGCGTAAACGACCCAACAAGTTGAAAACCCGAAAGGGCGACTTGGGCAAAAAATGGGCATCTCGGTGAATCGAAAACCCGAAAAGGCGGTTCAGGAAAAAATTAGGGATAAACAAAAAAAATATGTACACCTGGCAAGTTGAAAACCCGAAAGGGCGACTTGGGCAAAAAAGGGTTTCCCGGTGGATCGAAAACTCGAAAGGGCGGTCCAGGCAAAAGTTAGGGAACTAAAGCGTATGACTATATCTCGTCGGATCACTTTAAGGAAAATCTCTTCACAGACAAGCTCCAGGCTTCTGATCAGCCCAATCATCTTCGGATGAAGCAACAAATGGACAAGATATTCAGAGTTACGAAGGCTATAGCAGAATGGGAACCCCATGGAATTTTCACACATAGCCATCTTTCTTTGTATAAATTTTTCTCATTTTTTTATGACAACATTCTCCTACTAGGATGTCTGTCTCCTTTGTACAAAATACTTACACAAAGTTAATACAAAGATACTTCAAAGTGCAGAAAACTATTTGCCTTTTCTTCTTTCTTTTTACACTTATGTTTTATTTGAAAACGTCCAATGATTTATTAAATGAGCATATGCATTTGAATATAATCACATGTTTACAAATAAACGAAATGGGAAAGAATAATTATTGATAGGTTGAAAGTATAGGAAAACGTCTTTAGGCTATTCCAGGAGAAATCCCTTGCAGTATATCATCTAGGTCCCCCAGTGGAGCTAAAATCTTGGAATACATATCCCCGGCGGAGCTAAATTTCAAAATCCCCACCAGAGTTAAGTTTTCAAACTCCCAATCCCCAGCAGAGCAGAACTTTGAACTACCGAACCTCAGCGGAGATGAAACCTTCTTCCCCAACGGAGTCAAATTTCCATACACGATCAAATCAACATGTCATTAAGATCCCCAACAGAGCTGAGACTGTCAATCTACAGCAGAAACCATCCAGTTTCTCCAGATTCCCCAGTTGTCTTAAAGTCTGAGAGCCAATCAGATAACAGTTAACTTTTGCTTTATCCCCAACCTAGGATAATTCCCCAGTAGATTGGCATACAACCCAAACTCCAGAATTTTTTCCAAACAAGAATAAGCTTTTCCCCCAGAGTCTTGAACTTACCCTCCAGCAGGATAGCTTACCAGCAGTATAGCTACTCCCCACAGAGTTTTTAATCCCCAACAGAATGAAAATTCTCATTCTTGATTCCCCAATGAAGTTGCCAGATCCTTCTTTACTCTCAGCTTGAAGTCCCCAAGGATTCAAATTCCCCTAGCAGATTGAAGATTCTCATTCTCAGTTCTCCGCAGAGGCCATCAGAGTCTTCCTTATTCTCCAGCAGATCAAGGTTTTCCTTTGTTTGATTCTCGGTAGAGATCTCCAGAGTTTTCCTTATTCCACAGCCGAGTAAGGATTCTCATCGTGTAATCCCCAGGAAAGTCGTGAAGGATTCTCACATCCCCACAAAAGTTTGTCAAAGTTTTTGATAAACCCCGCGAGTTGCCAAGGATTCTCTACCCCCAACAGTGATCAACAAGGATTTCTCATCCTCAACAAATCAAAGGTTTTGAATCTCCAACAGTGGCCATGGATTTATTTTCCTGGGCAGCAGTCAAAGATTTTGTTATCCCCGACTATCAAGGATTTATTTTCCTCAACAAGACAACAAATCAGCTTACATGCGCATACATTACATTCATATATCATCAACATGGATAAAACACATATATTGCATCATACATTTCATGCAACATAACTTCGTGTTTCAGCTAACATTTTACCCTTTTCAGGATAAGATTAACAAGCTACCAATATACAATCATGAAAACAACTTAGAGATGCTCCAGACGCGGATGCTTTTCTATTTGCTTATTCAGATTCAAAGCTCATGAAAACAGCTTAGAGATGCTCCAGACACGGATTCTATTCTATCTCTTATTCAGATGTAAAGCTCAGAAAATAGTTTAGAGATGCTCTAGACACAGATGCTTTTCTATTTGCTTATTCAGATTCAAAGCTCAGAAAACAGCTTAGAGATGCTCCATACACAGATGCTATTCTATCGCTTATTCAGATGTAAAGATCAGAAAATAGTTTAGAGATGCTCCAAACACATATGCTATTCTATCGCTTATTCAGATGTAAAGCTCAGAAAACAGCTTAGAGATGCTCCAGACACGGATGCTTTTCTATCGCTTATTCAAATTCAAAGCTATGAAAACAGCTTAGAGATGCTCCAGACACGGATGCTTTTCTATTACTTATTCATATTCAAGCTCAGAAAACAAATTAGATATGCTCCAGACACAAATGCTATTCTATTGCTTATTCAGATCCCCAGCTCAGAGATGCTCCAGATACGGATACCATTCTGATGTTCATTCTCCTGTAATTCAACAAAGATTCTTGGATGGCATCTTTAAGACCATCTCCAACAAGATTCTACCATCTCCAAATGGCATCTTTAAGCCCATTCCCTCAACCACCTTTTGACGAGTGCAAATTTACGGGCACTCTAGTGTCCAATCATCTTTTACCTTCGAGTCACGAACGACAAACTCGCCAATCTAAATCTCCAGGTTCAAGAAGATTGAACAGGGGCAGCTGTTGTACCCCAAAATTTTCCCTCTCATTTTATCAAGATTTCCCCTCACAAGACTCTTTGAACTCAAGACCAAGCTAGGGTTTGCTCTACTCAAGACATCTCCTTGCACTGTTGACCTGAAATTAGGGTTTGAGTTTGCACAAGTATATTTGGACTTTCAATGCTCAATGTGACTTTCATACTTCATTTTGGACTTATAATATTTTCCATACCGAGTTTCAAGCCTTGAATCAAATTTTTGCCCAGTCAATTGGACAGTTGACCTAGAAATCAGCTGTATCGGGGAAAAAGTCAACTGTGGCCAATTTACAGTCAAACCTCATAATTTTTGATCCACATCAACATTATATACTCATATGAATCATTTTATCAAGTTTGGACCATAACTCCTCAAGAAATTTGATCAGATCATCAAAAGGGCAAAATGGTCATTTTTAGGGTTTTGACTATAGAAGGGCAATTTATGATTTTTCACCTAGCCAATGGTAAATTGGGGTCAAGAATGGATTCAAGGACTCAATAGAATCATATTGACCTAATCACAATGTTCAAAAGATCTCAAATGCATTGGATTGACAGATGAATTTTCCAGTCAACTGATCAAAAAGCAACTTTACACTGAAAAGTCAAACTTTGACTTTTTGGTCAAAATCAAGTGCCAAGGGTCATTTTTCATAAATATGTGTCACAACATGAAACTTGTTCATCAAGAAACCTAATTTTGAAAATTAGGGTTTAAAATGGAAAATTTTCATCACTTAGAAATTTTCTAAGTTATGAAAATTTCTTATTTTCCCCCAACTTTTCCAAACTTTTTCACCATGATGCAATTGGATTCAAACAAAACTTCCAACATGAACGTTGTAGTCCTCCAAACAATATAGAACTTTGATTCACAAAGTTTTCCCAAAGGATACTTAGATCTCAAGTTATGATTTTGTGAACAAGGGTCCAAAAACTTTCTAACTTAGTGAAATTTTGCCCTAGTTTAGGCAGGATTTTGACCTATCTTCATGGAAATTTTTCACATAGTTCCAAGTGGAATCTCAAAATTCATTTCAAATATGGATTGTAGATAATGTTACAAGCTTTCCAAAATGTCCAAAAACTCTTCAAAATAATATGTGGTTAGGGAGAATCGAAGGTTTGAAGATAGCAAAATATCACTTTTGTCCATGGCATTTTTCATGTTGATACAAGTTGCAAATTCTGTCCAACCTTGCTTGTACTTGTTTACAGGTCCTTGAACCCTTCCACACTCAAAAATTTAATGCAAACACAATGGATTAAGGCTTTTTTCTGAGCTTTAGAAGATTACACATTGAATTAATCCATTTTTGGCAAAAAGGCAACAATGCCATTTACATAAAGCAGAACTTTTGCATTTTTGTTTGTTTTGAGAATTGGACTTAATATTTTGCAGCAAACCACATCCACAAAGATAGGGAAAAGTATACCAACTATGTGCATACCCTAAGCTAGATTGTACAAGCCTTTGCATTGTCAAAATCACCTTTTGCTTCAAAACCAAGTCATTGTGCCAAAAGTCCATATCTTTGCAATCTGATAAAACCAAAGCTGGTGAACATTTGAACCAACTTGAACACATTATACTAAGCCAGAAACACGAGCTAGCAACCTCTCAGACACCCTTGTACACCAAAAACCCCATTTTCTGCCAAAATAGGGTAGGATCTGCAAATCATAAGCCAAATCACAATCCACTCGTGCGTTTTGCTTGCAACCAGTTCCAACACACTCCACACAACATACCTAAGCTATCCCAACCATTCCCAAGTCACTGTAACTCCATTTATACACTTCACCATTTTCAAATTCTGACTTTGCAGGTTGAGTTATACAAGTATATTCAAGTTATTTCAAAGTAGGCTAAACATTGGGAAAGCTCAAAGGAACTTCAAGCAAGCTCACAAGTATCTCAGGCCTCACTCACAACCCCTACATTGCCATACTCGAGCTTGACTGAAACAGGTAAAGTTCAAACTTCTATCTCTCTATTTAGGAATCATTAGGCTTAGGTTTGTGAATAAAAAATGTAGTCCTCATTGCCCTTGAGCTGTACATATGCATAAAATTCATTTAGATTAACTGAGCTGGGAGAATTTGAATGATGAATTTTCTGGAAAAACTAGGTTAGAAATTAGGGCCAGAGAAATTCTCTCTGGTCTTTGAGAGTTAGATTAAGTTTTTTACATGGTTAGAATCGTATGATCAAGCTCTATAACTTTCATGTTGTAAGTTTTTGTTTTTAAGCATAAATGCAGGAGATACAGGTTTGAATACAGGGCGCGCGTTATTTGGTTCAGAGGTTAGGGATGAAGATAATCTGGGCTGGGCTTGGCTTTGGTTGGCTATTGACACCCCATAGCTTGCTGTTCACACCCCCTTGGCCCATTTCATTATCTTTTCATATTTTTCATTTCTTTTTTTATTTTCTGACTTTTATTTATTTTTCTTAATATTAAAAATCACCAAAAATATTTTCATAAATTTTCACATTTTATTTTATTATTTTTATTATTATTTTGGACATAGAAATAATTGCTATAATAATATACTTTTGTTTTCTTAAATAAAAACTTGTAAATAAATAAAATATTATATATTTTTATTTTTATATTTAAATAATATTTTTCTCACACATTTAATTTTTTAACACTCTTGTATATATTTTTATTTTATATTCTTGTACATAAATAAATAATATAATATATATTTTCTTAAACCAAAAACTAGGGTTTCCACCCTTTCCAAAAAAATGACCATTAATATTTTTAATATTTTTAGGACATTAAATAATTTATTTTACATACATAAAATAAATACAAAAAAAACATTTTTTGCACATTTATAATATATTGCATATTTAAATAATTGTCAATTTATTATTTGTACATTGAATTCAATTTGGTTGTAATAGTTGAATTAGGGTTTTATTTTCTTGCAAATATCCCCCTATTCAAACTTGTATCCCCCTCCCCATATCAATGTTGTAATAGTTGTAGATTTACTTTTATGCACTTTATAGCTTTCAAATATGCCATGATAGAAAGATTAGGGTTTGTATGATAATCAAAATCAAAACAAATAGCATGACCTAAACACAAGACAAAAATGCATGAAAAATGACAACACAATGCACACAGGCATCCCTAGGGTTTCACCCACTTGTTGCCTTAAAAATGGCCATGGTATGCATGTCAGGTATCTTGGCAAAAAAAAAAACAAAACAAAAACAAAAGATCATAGTCCCTCGATGACGCTATCTTGGTTGCCTATACAAAAATGATCTAGTCCCTCAAAAAACTTGCTAAGATACTTAGCACAATTGCTATTATGGTCATACGATGACCCGCGCCTGTCCCGTTTAACATCCAAAACACAAGGTTGTTTACCAAATGCAATGGTAAAACAACAATGTCAAAGGGTTAAAAATGTGTAGGAAAGACTTTTGAGTAGGTAGGGTAGATGCTCCTAGTTACTTGATCAAACTTGCAAACATCCTTGCTATTTTTAAAAACACACAACACATTTCAAAACATTTCCTAAAACAAACTTTCAAACATTGAAACATTTTTCAAAAGACAAACACCTTTGTATATATTCAAACAAGAATCATTACAAATGTTTCCTAGACAAAAGGCCTCTTTTCAAAATATTTTCAAAACCACACACAAAGCACCATTTCAAACAATTGAAAAGCAAAAGCAAGGGATCTAAACAAGTAACTAAGAGCCCATGGAAAACCATGGATGAAAAGGATGCTAGCACCTTCCCTTTTCATAATATACCCATCGAACCCAAGAAAATATCTCAAAGGTCTTTCATGTGCTTTTTGACCTTTCCTTTGGATAAAATAAAAACTCGGTGGCGACTCTTGCTAAACCGAAACATTTGAGAACACAAACGCAAAACCTCAAGTCAGTTCTCCCACCGTATCACACGCTCGACACAATTACCTGTGCTCCTTGGCACGACGCGTCTTCACATTTTTGCACAAATTTCGACCAGTTTGTGATGAACATTATCCCAACCTTACAGTATTCTCATCGGCCATTAATTTCCGACCAACCGCACAAAATAACATAGAAACAGGCAACTACATCTCCTATTACCAGATTCATCAATCGTACAAGACATTCATACTTAAGATTCCTAAACGACTACCACATGATAACGGGCAACTTTCAAGAATAGGTCCAGGACAATCAACACACAACAACTATACCTATGGCCTACCACTACACAATATTCATTAATAGTCCCATTATAAGGTCAGGACCCCACCCTTACCTTGGATTAAAGGTCGCTCGACAGCTCCGACCGGAACCTTACTTTGCTTCTTTTCATTATTTCTTTTCTCTGTACTTCTCACGGCCAGTTTCCAAAAACTTCCTTAATCCAATTGACCTGATTCTTCATTTAAATAAGACCTCACATTATTCTTCTTCTTAATGGGCTTAACGACACACCCCCTGTATTACTACTTCCAACCATTAAAATAGGCCGAACATAATTATTCTAGTATTTCACTAATTCTAGCATTATTACTACTATTAATCAACTAATTAATTAACTATTAATAATCTAGCAACTTATGCCAAAAATTCCCAGCATCTCACAACTTTAACAAATAATTTCAAAAATAATTAATTAATTAACGGGCGTTACATTATCCATGATACCTTTAAGGAAACCACCTTATGGGGAGGATATAATATTCGTAGGCCAATACTAGGAACCTACCAACTAAGGACACCTCTCACAAATCCCACTACAATCTCGAAACCCGCAAGGGTTATCTTTTCTTCCACTACTATCTTTAGCCCGTAGGGCTTCCATCTATGTCATAATCCCTAGCTTGTAGGGATTTCTCATCGTCTTTCATTAGGCCATAATCCTAAAGAATTTCTGCCTGTCTTAATCTCTGAGACAATGTAGGATATCGTCATATCCATGTCTATCATAATCTACGTCCTTAAGGAGTTCCTGCCTATCTCAATCTGAGTCAGTGTAGGACATCATCATTTCCATATCTACCATTAAACCTGTATAGGGTATCCATACGTCTACCCTCATAGTACATCTGCGTCGCATTTCATACCCATGATTTTTTTTCCATACCCAAAATCCAAAAAAATAATTTTGCATACCCATGCATTTTTGTACATTCATACATTTGTATGTCATGCATTTCCACGTTCGCCCTTGGTCGTTATCAATCCGGATGACAAAATTTCCGATGCTCAAGAACAAAGTCTAAGCATTTCAAGAAAATCTTAGATTGGTGAAGGAAAGGTCAAACGTTGGAGATTCAAAGGATTTTGGTCCTACAAATCTTATTGGAGAGAGGAGGCAACCCTTCACCATGACAACTACAAGCCTACATAACGCCCAAATGCCACTACCATTGGCGATTCCTCTACATCAAGAGAAACTGCCCTATCAACGAAATAGGTATACCCAAGAAAAGTCAAGGGTCATCCCCATGCTTTAACAAGTCCAAGAACATCTAGAAGCTCTTCTAAAGTCAAGTGGATTGAACTAAAAAGCTCTTCGATATGATCATTAGACATTATCAATTTCAAATTGTGGTTTCCAAGTTGTAAGTTATATTTTGTGTGAACTTGTATTTTTGTATTAGTAATACTAATAAAATGAGCATGCACGTTTTTGAAATCAATCCATTCAAATTCACTCTTCTATTACTTTCCATAAATAGTCAACGAATTTCCATTTTCACTCTTCATTTCTATCTTCCATTGCACAACTTTAAAAAACTTCGAGGGAGAATGATGTAAACTAATTAACTAAATTGCACTGGCATATGCTTTCAATGGTAAGACTTAGCTGACGATGTCAGGCATTATTTCAATTCCTAAACAGTGGAGAAATAAGGAGTTAATCTGTAGTCAACCCCCTCGAGCTAGGAGTTGGAGTTTTGTTCTATTTTTCTAAAAATAAAAAACCTTAATCTTAACTAGGGGCAGGGTAGATCTCAATTAATTCAATGATGCATTCAAATCTCAGGAAAATCAAGTCCATCTAAGTGAAGGTACCAGCATATCTTCTTCCTCGATACATCATCAAAGATTGAGGAAACAATCTAAGCAAGGGTTCAAGCACATCCTTTTCCTCACATCCATCAAGAATGAGGAATCCATGAAGCTCTTAATATCTCCCTCCCCAATACATCATTCAAAATCGAGAAAAAACAATGAAGATGAAGCTTACAATAATCATTGTGGCAGTCACAAATTTTCAAAATAAAAAAAATTCAAAAAAAAGGAGAAAGCCTGCTAAGTCAAAGGAAATCAAAACTTGACTTAGACAAATGTTAGGGCATCCCAATGGACCAGAAATTCAAAAAGAATTGGTCCATGCAAAGTAAGGGATTACAAACAAATAAATTGGAGAACAATCTTGTGACTTCCACCTCTAGAACCTCAAAGGCTTCTCATCAACGCTTGAATCTTATCAATTCTTGGATAATATCAATGCTTTTCATTGGTGCTTGAATCTTATCAATGCTTCTCATCATCTGCGTGACTACAAAAATTCTCTTGGAGATTGAACGCATCTGTTGTATTAATTGAATTTAGGAGTGGAGAAGATCAAGGAGAATGGGGTGGGTTAAAATAAATTTTGATCCTTTTTTCCTTTGCTTCTTTAAACCACAAACCTTGGCCATGTTACAACCTTCAAAATTTATAATTGAAGTAAAGTTAACTATGAAAGCATACTCTGAAAATTTGTTTTAAACTGACTCCTATATTTGTTAAAATTATTTCTAACTACTTCAATTCTTCGAATATCCATCTCTAAATCATCCATTTCTATCCAAAATTATATTTCAAAACTTGCATGTGCATCATTAAGAATTACTTTTCAAAAGGGGACAATTTTACTTACGAATCAATACTTAACATCAAGCAGATTTAAAATAAAAGGTATGATCAAAGGTAACATTTAAAAGAAGCTCCTAACTAGGGGAAAAGAATCTAAGAGGACTATGATACGGTGGCAGAACCGACTGTTAATATACTGGTTTGCATTTTGTATTCGCAAATGTGCGGTAAGCAAGAGTCGCAACCATCTTTTCTTTTATCCAACAAAGGAAAGGGTGAAAAGAAAAGAAAATGAACTTTTTCGAGATTATTCTGAGTAAGGGGGGTAGTGTGATACGGTGGAAGAACTGATTGTTTTTACTGATTTGCGTTTTGCATTTTTCTTTCGCAAAATGTCGCGGTAAGCAAGAGTCGCCACCAACTTTTATTTCATCCAATCATGGAAAAGGAAAAAGAACAGAAAAAACCTTTTTCGAGATGTTTCTGAGTACGTGGGGTAGATTATAGAAAGGGAAGGTGTTAGCACTCTTTCTATCCATGGTTTTCCATGGGTTCTTAGGTACTTGCTCATCTTTTTAAATTGCTTGTGTGTGTGCTTGTTTTGAAAATGTTTTACTTCGTGATAACCCTTGTATCAGTCCTCAAGGGTGTGACAAAGTTTATTTTGAAAGGTGTTTGTGTGAAAAGTTTTGTTGAGCAAGTACTTAAGATTTTACCTACTCGAAAAAAGATTGTTCATTTTCGTTTCCTTTAGACAGCGCTATCCTACTATTAAGGAGTAGGTAGCCCTGTCGTTGGAGTTTGTAAGAGATATTTGAAAGGGACGATTATAATCACTAAAGCAATGGGTTGGAAACTTTAGTAGTAACCCTAGAGTCTTAAGATCTTTCTGAGGCAACATTTCCGAGGTAACATTCAAATGGGACATTTGATCTTTTAGACAGGAGGGCAACCACTAAAATCTCC
The DNA here is from genome assembly GCA_948472305.1 of Vicia faba. Taxonomy (NCBI): domain Eukaryota; kingdom Viridiplantae; phylum Streptophyta; class Magnoliopsida; order Fabales; family Fabaceae; genus Vicia; species Vicia faba. The sequence goes on along the minus strand of OX451738.1, from coordinate 1,335,619,853 downwards.
TATACTCAAATGACTATTTTACCGAAGGCAACCGAAGTGAGGCAAACCCTAGGAGTGAATATGTGCATATGAATTTTTCAGTTAATTAGTCTTTGCACATTTCAGTGATCTACCGTTTTAATTTTCAAACAATCTTTCCATACAATCCTATTAGCCATGCATCTAGACAGTTAAAGATTACGGGAATTTAAAGTGCGAGAAAATAAAACCTAGCTATTACAAGGCTTCGAGGGAGGGGATTAATTACATAACCAAAAACTGGGGATTAAACGGTAAATAAACCCTAGTTTAACTATTACAAACCCAGGGAAGTTACAAAATTATAAAAAATAAAAGTAATCAAAACGCGCGGCGAATTACATGCGAGGACGATAATTAATAACTTAAAACCCTAATTGAGAGAAAAAGTATTTTTTTTTTGCGCATTTTTATTTGGGAAAACAATTTAATTGCAAATTAATTAAACCCCCATTTCTAATTGTTTTAATTAAAAAAAAAAGAAATTAAATTAACCTAATTTTCTAATTAAATTAAATAAATAAAAAAATATTTTTATGAGAAAAACGATTTTTGTGTTTTTTTAATTTAAAAAAATAATTGTGTTAATTAAAAAAAGAAAATGATTAATGAAATAAATAAAGAAATTAAAAAATTGAAAAAAAGAAAGAATTGGGCCTGTGCTGAATAGTAAGGCTGGGGGGTGCATTGCGGGAAAACATCCTGCCCATTAGTGCTAAAGCCCAGTCAGTGCTGGATTATGTGTGATGTTGACTTGGACATGCACCATGGTCCTTCATTGTTGAGCGTACATCTGACTGAATGATGGATCCATTGGTTGGCTACTGGACGTGCACGGCAGGCCTTTGGATGAGAATTGCATATGATCTGTAAATGGAAAATAAGAAAATAAACGTTGCTGGGACCTGGGATCGAACCCAGGTCCTCATACTCCCCATCAACGCGCTTCACCACTGGGCCATCATGCTTTGTTGTACAAATAATGAAAACAAAATATAATATATATAAAAACAAGTGGATTAGTGGGAAAATAGAAACACGTGCGCTGATTTGAATAATCCAATGAGGTGGTGACAAGTCACCTTCTTCTACCTCTAGTCCGTCGTCTTAGGTATGTAACCTATACCTATAGACCATGTCTATAACTAAAACCTGCGTGCTTCAAACATCAAAAAATACACATGATAAATGAATTTAAAGACCAGGGATCAATTGGTCTTGATGCCACGATCATCCCAGTACCCTGTTCTTGGTCTAATTTCGCTTGAATTAGGAAACCCTAAAATGGAGCTTGAAACCCTAGGAATGGCAGATGCCCATATCTGCACTCAAACTTCAATCAAAGCATGCCAATACATTGTAAACACGATAACAAACAAAAATACATAATCAAAATATGTTTATAATGCATAAATCATGATAATCAAATTCCCAAAAATAGGGAAAAATGTGATGCTCATACAAAGTGTTTCAGGGTGTGGGGAGGCTTGCTAGTTATTGGAACACATTCCTGAGACGTCCAGCAGTCGATTGGAAATGCTAAGATGGCTTGAGATGGTCTGCATGATTGAAACCGATTCACCACTTTTGTCCAATTTTGAGCTTTTTGTTCTAGGCACTTCCACGACTGCTAGCCATGTTTTATGCTTGGTTCTTGTTCATTATATATGCTAGAACGAATTAGGGTTCTAAAAACCATATGTATCTTTGCAATTATGGAAGATTTGATTTGATTTCCATGCCATATGATATCTTTCTAAGTTGAGCCAAATTATCCCATTTTTGTACCAATCATGCTTGATTCGATTTGGCCTTGATATTCTAGCATATTTTGATTGCAATCCTATCAAAAAATCATATCAAAACAAATCTTTGATATTATTTACCAATTATTTGATTTAATTCAATTTTTAATTAATAAAAATCAAAATAAATTTAAAAATGAAGCAAATAACATGTGGATAAGTAATTGGGTCGTGGACCATGTTATAAGTGAGTTGCAATCATGAAAAGCTAGGCCTATTTGGTAAAAAAATGCACTTTTAAGCATATTTGACTTTTGGCAAATTTGCAAAAAAGGTCAAATTTGACAAGGCATATCTCCTCCAATTTTAACCCTAGAGAGGATTTCCATGACTTTTTAGAAACATTAGGATGTTCTCTAAGCAACCCTTTTGGTCTCATTTCAATTGGGTATTCCATGTTCATGTAAGAAGCTTTGACCCCAAAGGTGTTTTTGTTGACTTTTCAAAAAGACCTATAATGTAGAAATTCATATCTTTTGATGATTGCATATTTTGAACTTGTGGGATGAAGATGAATTGTTGGTAATTTCATTCTCTTCAAAATGAGCCTTGGATGGAAAATTTCTGATAAAGTATGTGGAAGTTATGCTTGGTCAAAGTTTGGTTGACTTTTCCCGAGAAACCCTAATTTAGCAACTTTTGGGTTTTGATGAATTTAGGGAATTCCTTGAAGAATAATGATCAACCCTTGATAAAATGATGGATATCACTTCAAAATGTTGATTTTGACCAAAAATCTTGAAGTTTTACTGTATGTGGGCCACAATTGACTTTTGACCTAATATAGTCGATTCTCAAGCATCTGAGCAGTTGGCTGAGCAAACTTCTTGTGCAATGCTTGAAATTTGACATGGAGAGTCTTGAGAACATATTAGGACCATGGAGAGAATATTAGGTCTTTGGAGTCCACCTATCTTGATGAAAATGGAAACCCTAATTTGAGACACACTGCCTTAAGAGAGAGTTTGTCTAGTCAACTCTTGGGCATCCTTGAGCAAGTTGAGGATCTCAGTGGGCATGTGTTGAGTAAAATTAGAGGGAAAATTTTGGGGTACAACAACTTCCCCTGTTTAATCTTCTTAAACCTGAGGGTGTAGATTGGCTTGTCTGCCTTTCGTGATCTGAAGGTGGAAGATGATTGAACACTAAAGTGCCCAGAAATTTGCACTCGCATGAAGTGATACTTGATTTGTGATGTCGTAAATGGGCTTATAGATGCCATTTGGAAGTTGCTGGAGAATTGTCTGAGATGGGCTTAAAGATGCCATCCAGGATGTGACGGAGAATCGTCGGAGATGGGCTTAAAGATGCCATCTAGAGGATGCTGATTTCCTGAGATATTCCTTTGATGAGAATTCCTGTTCCTATTGTTGGTGAGGAATCTGCTGAGGAATGTTGGTATTTGTCTTGGAAGAAATAGAATTTTAAGAGCTTCATTTGTCCGTTACTCTACTGTGGAATAACTCTTGCTTGAGGAAGCGTAAGTGAACTGCATATCTGGTCAGGGTACAGGCTGTACCGTGACTTACTGGGGAAATGCGAAACCAATCGTGTTTGATCAGGTCCAGGTCTTGCAGTGTTGTGAACTGTCATCTGGAGATAAGAGAGAAGGAACCTGGATAGAAAGGTTATGAGAAGGAACCTGGGTAGTAAGGTTACTTTCCTGGATAGTAGGGCTGCTTCGATATGAAATCCTGGATAGTAGGGCTGTGAGAAGAAACTTGGTTCGTAGGGTTACTTCGAAATGAGAGCTTGGATATGGTTGCTTCGATATGAAATCCTGGATAGTAGGGCTGTGAGAAGGAACCTGGATAGTAGGGTTACTTCGATATAAAATCCTGGATAGTAGGGCTGTGAGAAGGAACCTGGGTCGTAGGGTTTCTTCGATATGAAATCCTGGATAGTAGGGCTGGTAGTAGGAACTTGGATAGTGGGGTTACTTTGATATGAGAGCCTTGATAGTAGGGTTGTGAGAAGGAACCTGGATATTAGGGTTACTTCGATATGAAAACGTGGATAGTAGGGCTGTGAGAAGGAACCTGGGTCGTAGGGTTTCTTCGATCTGAAAGCCTGGATAGTAGGGCTGTGAGAAGGAACCTGGGTCATAGGGTTTCTTCGAAATGAAAGCTTGGATAGTAGGGCTATGAGAAGGAACCTGGGTCGTAGGGTTTCTTCGAAATGAAAGCCTGGATAGTAGGGCTATGAGAAGGAACCTGGATAGTAGGGTTACTTAGAAATGAAAGCCTGGATAGTAGGGTTGTGAGAAGGAACCTGGATAGTAGGGTTACTTCGAAATGAAAGCCTGGATATTAGGGCTATGAGAAGGAACCTGGATAGTAGGGTTACTTTGAAATGAAATCCTGGATAGTAGGGCTGTGAGAAGGAACCTGGATAGTAGGTTTACTTCGAAATGAAAGCCTGGATAATAGGGCTGTGAGAAGGAACCTGGGTCATAGGGTTTCTTCGAAATGAAAGTCTAGATAGTAGGGCTATGAGAAGGAACCTGGATAGTAGGGTTACTTCGAAATGAAAGCCTGGATATTAGGGTTGTGAGAAGGAACCTGGATAGTACGATTACTTCGGAATGAAAGCCTGGATAGTAGGGCTACAAGAAGGAACCTGGATAGTAGGGTTTCTTTGATATGAAAGCCTGGATAGTAGGGTTGTGAGAAGGAACCTGGATATTAGGGTTACTTCAAAATGAAAGCCTGGATAGTAGGGCTGTAAGAAGGAACCTGGATAGTAGGGTTACTTCGAAATGAAATCCTGGATAGTAGGGCTGTGAGAAGGAACCTGGATAGTAGGGTTACTTAGAAATAAAAGCCTGGATAGTAGGGCTGTAAGAAGAAACCTGGGTCGTAGGGTTTCTTCGAAATGAAAGCCTGGATAGTAGGGCTATGAGAAGGAACCGGGATAATAGGGTTACTTTGAAATGAAAGCCTGGATAGTAGGGCTGTGAGAAGGAACCTGGATAGTAGGGTTACTTCGAAATGAAAGCCTGGATAGTAGGGCTGTGAGAAGGAACCTGGATAGTAGGGTTTCTTCGATATGAAAGCCTGGATAGTAGGGCTGTGAGAAGGAACCTGGATAGTAGGGTTACTTTGAAATGAAAGCCTGGATAGTAGGGCTTTAAGAAGGAACCTGGATAGTAGGGTTACTTCAAAATGAAAGCCTGGATAGTAGGGATGTGAGAAGGAACCTGGATAGTAGGGTTTCTTCGATATGAAAGCCTGGATAGTAGGGCTGTGAGAAGGAACCTGGATAGTAGGGTTTCTTCTATATGAAAGCCTGGATAGTAGGGTTGTGAGAAGGAACCTGGGTCGTAGGGTTACTTCGATATGAAAGCCTGGATAGTAGGGTTACTTTGATATGAAAGCCTGGGTAGTAGGGCTGTGAGAAGGAACCTGGATCGTAAGGTTACTTCGAAATGAGAGCATGGATAGTAGGGCTGTGAGAAGGAATCTGGGTCGTAGGGTTTCTTCGATCTGAAAGCCTGGATAGTAGGGCTGTGAGAAGGAACCTGGATAGCAGGGTTACTTCGATATGAAAGCCTGGATAGTAGGGGTGTGAGAAGGAACCTGGATAGTAGTGTTACTTCAAAGAGATAGTGTAGATTAGTTGACCCGTTTGGTTTCGGGAACTGAGTTTTCGTTAGTCGTCTGCAGATGTGACTTGCATAACTGCTGAATTTGTTGAAGCTAATCCTCTTTTCCTGGAAATGTATCGGGGTTAGTTATATGCGATGCATGAAATGCAGGGTGAGATGATGTTATCAAAATAAATGAGATTATGCTGTATATGATATGTATGCGTATGTCATGTGTATGTTCATGAAATGCTATCGGGGTATGCTCGCGTCTGGGAAAATAAATCCCTGACAGTTGCTGGAGATTTGTAAATATTCCGTCGGGAAGATATGCTGCTTGAGAATAAAGTCTGCAGGGAACGAACTTAGAAAATGTATTTTTGTAGCTGAAGTGATGAACTCTGTCGGGGATTGAGCCTCTGTATCTGGAGAAATAATCTCTGCTTGAGGGATGAAATTTACTGACTCGCCCGCGATTATGAACCTTAGCTGGGGTGGTTACGTCCTGTTTCGGGAAAGCTGACATCAATGCTTTTGGATACTTTTAATCTGTGGGGAGTGTATGTACCAATAATTATGTTCCCAAGCTGGCTCTATCCCGGTACCTGCTAGGCGGAGTAACTGTCGGGTTTGGCACTTCTTGTTTTTCCCCCTGTTTCTGGAATTACGAGTAATTGTCTTTTGTTTCTTATGTAAATGTTTATGAGCAACAATCATTTTCAAATGCATATATCAAAAATAAGTCATTGGACGTTCTTGATAAACAAAACATAAAACAAAAACAAACTCTAAGTTAAAATAATTTTGTATTGATTTTTGAAGTTGGCCTGTAATAGGCGTTTTTTGTACAAGGAGGCTGACGCTCTAGTAAGAGAATGACGCCGAAAAATGGAAATTATACAATTTGTGTAAAAGAAAGAAAAACAACTATGTGAAATAACCCCATTGGGTTCCAACTCTGCTATTGCCTTTATATCTTCAAGCGTCTCATCACTTTTCTACTTGGCCGAAGGTTGATAAGATTGATTGGTGCCGTTCGAGCTTGATAGTCGATACCGAAGTCTAGTTGCAAGATGATCCAATGAGACATAGTGGTACACTTTATATCCCTAACTTTTTCCTGGACCACCCTTTCGGGTTTTCAGTCCACCGGGATACCCCTTTTTTCCCAAGCCGCCCTTTCGGGTTTTCGGCTTGCCGGGTGTACAAAATTTTCATTTTCATCCCTTACTTTTGCCCGAACCCTTTTGGTTCACCGGGAAGCCCTTATTTTTTCCTAGGCCAGTCAACCTAGCGGGTCTTTTAGTTAGGCGTAGCATCTTTTCACTATGTATGCATTGACAGGGTGAAGAAGGTCGTCACCATCCATGGTGGTTAGAATCATAGCTCCTCCCGAGAAAATGTTCTTAACCACAAATGAACCTTCGTACGCGGGGGTCCATTTGCCCCTGGGATCACCTTGCATCGGTATGATGCGTTTGATCACTAGATCCCCGACTTGATATTCTTGACGTCTGACTTTCTTATTAAAGGCCTTGATCATTCACTTTTGATACGTCTGACCATGGCAGATAGCAGTAAGTCTCTTTTCATCGATTAGATTTAACTGATGAAGTCTAGTTCGGATCCAGTCGTCCTCGTTTAAACCCGCATCCTTCATAATCATGAGAGAAGGTATCTGGACTTCGATGGGTAGGACTTCCTCCATGCCATATACTAGAGAGTAGGGTGTTTCCCCTGTCGACGTCCGGGCTGAGGTACGGTACCCATGAAGAGCAAATGGTAACATCTCATGCCAGTCTTTATATGTCACCGTCTTCTTCTGCACAATCTTCTTGATATTCTTGTTAGCTGCTTCAACAACGCCATTCATCTTTGGCCGGTAGGAATAATAATTATGATGTTGTATCTTGAACTGCTTACAGAGCTCAGTGGTCATTGTGTTATTGAGATTCGTACCATTGTCAGTGATAATTCTCTCTGGAACACCATATCTACAAATCATATTATGTCGGATAAATCGCGCTACGATGTTCTTGGTTACTGTAGCAAAGGAAGCTGCCTCAACCGACTTCGTGAAGTAATTAATTGCTACTAGGATAAAGCGATGTCCGTTAGAATCGGTGGGCCTGATTTCTCCGATCATGTCGATGCCCCGCATTGCAAAGGGCCACGGAGCTGTCAAGACGTTTAAGGGGACCGGAGGAACATGCACCTTATCAGCATAGATTTGGCATTTATGACAAGTTCGAGAGTGCTGATAACAATCGACTTCCATAGTGGACCAATAATATCCTTCCCGTAGGATCTTCTTAGCCATGGTATGTCCACTAGAATGGGTTCCGAAGGTGCCTTCATGTAGATCTATCATGATCCTCTCTGCTTCACCCTTGTCTACACACCATAGTGGTGTGGAGTCATGGTTGCGTTTATAGAAGATTCCATTACTGAGGAAGAACTTTGCAGCTAACCTTCTCAGAAACTTTTTATCATTGATAGATGCCCCTTCGGGATACTCTTGGGTCTCGAGATACCTTTTGACTTCGTGAAACCAAGGTTTGTCTGCCACTTCTTTGGTATCGATTTCACAGCAGTGTGCTGGTTCATCCAACTTCTCAATGGTAATTTGGGGAGCTTCATTGTCCCACCTAACCTTGAACATGGAAGACATGGTAGCTAGCGCATCCGCTAACTGATTCTCTTCTCGTGGGAAATGTTCAAAGGTTACCTCCTCAAAGTGTGGGAGCAATGCCAGTATATATTCTTTGTAAGGAATGAGATTCGGGTGTTTCGTATCCCACTCGCCTTTGATATGACTTATCACAAAAGAGGAATCCCCGAATACATTCAAGAACTTGATCCTTAGGTCAATAGCAACTCGAAGGCCCATAATACATGCCTCATACTCCGCCATATTGTTGGTGCAGTTGAAACATAATCGGGCAGTGAAAGGAGTATGACAGCCCTCGGGAGATATGATTACAGCGCCAATGCCGTTACCCAGTGCGTTTGAGGCTCCATCAAAATACATAGACCATCGGGATCCCTCCTCAGGTCCTTCATCCGGTCCAGGTTCTTCATAGTCAGTTACCAACATAATATTCTCATTCGGGAACTCAAAATTCATGGACTGGTAGTCATCCATGGCCCGATGAGCCAAATGATCAGCCAATACACTCCCCTTTATTGCTTTTTGGGTGGTATATTGTATGTCGTACTCAGTTAAGATCATTTTCTACCTTGCTATCCTTCCGGAGAGTGTGGGATTCTAAAAATGTACTTGATCGGATCCATCTTTGATATCAACAAGGTAGTGTGAGTCAGCATATACTGTCTCAGTCGACGAGCAGCCCATGCCAAAGCGCATCAAGTTTTCTCGAGCAATGAGTATCGTGTCTCACAGTTGGTAAACTTTTTGCTAAGGTAGTATATTGCATGCTCTTTTCGACCAGACTCGTCATGCTGCCCCAGCACACACCCCATTGAATTGTCTAGCACTGTCAAGTATAATATCAAAGGTCTTCCTTCAATTGGAGGCATCAGAATTGGTGGTTCTTGAAGGTATTCTTTGATTCTTTTGAAAGCGGTCTGGCATTCATCATTCCACTTTACCACTTAATCTTTCTTCAGAAGCTTGAAGATTGGCTCACAAGTAGCAGTCAAATGTGAAATGAACCTGGCGATATAATTCAGGCGTCCCAAGAAACCTCTAACTTCCTTCTCTGTACAGGGAGCTGGCATTTCTTGTATAACTTTTACCTTTGCAGGATCTACTTGGATGCCTTTGTCGCTGACAATGAAACCCAGAAGCTTACCAGACCTTACCCCGAAGGTGCACTTGTTCGAATTCAACCTCAGCTTATATATCTTTAACCTGTCGAATAGCTTTTGGAGATGATCAAGGTGCTCTTCCTCAGTCTGAGACCTGGCTATCATGTCATCAACATAAACCTCTATCTCATGGTGAATCATATCATGGAACAAAGCGACCATGGCGCGCTGATAAGTTTCCCCAACATTCTTCAACCCAAAAGGCATCACCTTGTAGCAGAAGGTGCCCCACTGTGTAACGAAGGTTGTCTTCTCCATGTCTTCAGGAGCCATCTTGATCTGGTTGTAGCCAGATAAACCATCCATGAAGGAGAAGATTTTGTGTTGCGTGGTGTTTTCTACCAGAACATCAATATGAGGAAGTGGGAAGTCATCCTTGGGGCTTGCCCTGTTCAGATCTTTGTAATCCACATACATCCGTACCTTACTATCCTTCTTAGATACCAAGACGATGTTAGCAACCCACTACAGATAAGAAGTGACAGCTAAGAATCCTGCATCGAATTGTTTCATGACCTCTGCCTTGATCTTCTCTGACATTTCAGGATGCATACGGTGGACCTTCTATTTAACCGGAGGACAGTCTGCTTTAGTCGGTAGGTGATGTACCACAATATCAATGTCCAAACCAGGCATGTCTTCATAGGACCAGGCGAAGATCTCAACATAGTCGTGCAACATCTGTATCAACCTCTGTTTGACGCTAAGCTCCAAATTTGCACCTATTTTAACCTCTTTTCTGTCTTCCTCAGTACCCAATTTCACTGTCTCAACCGACTCTTCATGAGGCTGTATGGCCCTCTCTTCCTGCTGTAGTAGTCTAGCAAGTTCTCCAAGCACCTCAGAATCATCCTCACTTTCGTCTTCGGCTTGGTTGATCAGATTTTTGAAGTCATAACTGGAAATAGAAGAGCTGTTATCAATGGGATCCAGAGTGGACATGGATCTGCATTATGATACGTGAGTGTGTGTAAGAGAATAACTGTTTTGATAAAGTGAAAACAGAAAATAAAAACAGAGAGCACAAAATTTGTATGCATGAAACGTCCAATGCTTTATTAATGATATATGAAATGACAAATAATAGCCCTCACAAGCAAAACCAATGTGCCTCGGGCAAGGCACAAGGCCGTAAAAAGTTTTAAATTATTTATTACAACTCTCAAAACAAGTAAGACAATTACTGCGGAATAAAAGAAACTGGTATAAAGTCCCTAGCCGTCCAGTTACTTGGTCCACCGTTGGTAGTTGGGTAGATCTAGCTGTCAATGTCTGAGTCCTCCTCGCTGTCTTCATTGGCATTAATTCCCCGATTACTGATGTGTAGGGGAGGTCTTCCATCCTGAGCGCATCGAACAATCCTTTGAGCCTCTGTAGTAAAGCCCAAACCACATTTGTCAGTTTTGTGAGTGAAATCAGGGAGCTGACACCAATTGGTACACCCATCTTCTTCAACCACGGCCCTGGCGTCCTTGAGGGAAGCCATCTTCAGAGGAGGTTTACTTTTGGTAGTAGTTTCAGTCGATGCTAAGATCTAGGGGACCTCTTCGAAATTCTGACAAGGAGTTTCTATGAATTCCCCGTCCATCTCTATGTAGCGGAAGGAATTGAGGTGGCTCACCATATACTCCTCTTCACCCCGCACTGTGACAATCTTCCCTTTTACTGGATACTTCAGCATTTGGTGGAGTGTGGAAGTAACTGCCCCAACCTCGTGGATATAAGGATGACCCAACAAACAAGAATACGACAGCCTGATGTCCATCACATAGAAGGTTGACCCAAAAGTCTGAGAACCCACTTTGACAGGGAAGTCCACCTCTCCGTGCACCGTTCTCTTCGATCCGTCAAAAGCCCTTACCATAATGTTACTAGGCTTTAGAGTCAAACCCTCGCAATCCAACCGGTCCAACGCCTTCTTCGGCAGAACATTCAACGAAGACCCAATATCTACCAACACATGAGCCATAGTGGTTCCCCTGCATTCAATCGAGACATGCAGAGCATCATTATGCTTCCTTCCCTTCGGTGTTAAGTCTGCATCTGAAAAACCTAACCCATTATCAGCAGTCAGGCTGGCCACACAATCTTTAAACTGAACAACCAAAGTTTCCTGCGACACATGTGCAGTTTTGAGGAATGCAATCAAAGCCTTCGCATGGGCTTCAGAACACAACAACAGAGACAACATGGATATATTTGATGGGGTCTGCCCCAGCTGCTCGACCACATTGTAGTCGCTCTTCTTAATTATTTTAAGTATTTCCTCCATCTCTTGCTTAGAGGCCTCCACAACAATTTTCCTAGGCGCCTCCGTCCGAGCAGGCTCACCTATAATTTCTTTGCCGCGGGTATCAGACGATTCTCCGACAGGGGTAATAACTGGAGTAAGCACAAGAGCAGTAGTTGATGTACTAGAAGGAACAGTAGACAGGATGATAATAGGCTTGTTGACAGTCTTAGGGGAAATATCGGGAGAGAAGACCCTTCCGCTTCAGGTAACTTTGCTGGTTCCGACAATGTTACAAATATCAGGATCAGCCTCTTCATCTTTCAAATCTTGTTTGATGCCATGATAGTACACATCGATACCATAATGCCAGGGGACAACTTTGTCCGAGACATACGAGATAGGACCAGGAACAATGATTATCAGCGGAGTGATTCTTGGAGCAGATGTAATCCTAACAGGTCTTCTCAAGGAGACCTTGGAAGGATTGGCGGAAATGGTTATAATGGCAATGTCTTTAGATGGGACAACGAGAACCAAAGTTTTCTCGAACAAAATTTCTTTGCTGTCCATCAGGCGTTGAACACCTGACTTCAGCAAATAGCAACCAGAAGGTAGAAACAAACACATGTGGCAACCTTTACCACAACCCGGAAATAAACTAGCTAACAACAAATTCTTCTTCACAATCATGATAGGAGTAACAACTTCATCCACCAAGGTCACAAACAAGTCGGTATCAACAACATTAATACCACAATCATGCTTAGGCATGGGAGCAATTATGACATTGGGCTTCTCCGGAGCATCAAACTCAATTTCCTTGGCTTCAATCAGATCTTGTACCTTATTCCTTAGAGCCTAACAGTCATTGGTATCATGGCCAGGACTCTCAGAATGATAGGCACACCGAGCATTTGGATTATATCGGGGAGATGTGGTATTTGGATTCTTGGGAGCCTCTTTCAAGGTTGCCAAGTTGGATCTCAACAGATGAGGTAGAACTTCAGCCAATGTCATATTGATTTGGGTAAACTGCTGTTGTGGTCTTTCCACCCTTTGTTGATTGTTGCGTTGTGGAGCAACTGCAGGCCTAGGTATCATTACGAGACTTACTGTATGACGATGTTCAACCCTGTTTTGGCCCCTCGGGCTATAGATGGCACTCGCTTCCTTCTTACCAGTAAAATGCTTCTTTACTGAGCTCGAAGAGGAATCCTTCTGTATCTTGCCGCTCCGAATCCCAACTTTTACTCTTTCTCCAGTTAGAATCAGCTCGGTGAAACCAGCTGACGAGTTGCCGATCAAATGATTGAAAAATGGACCAGATAGCGTCCCCAGAAACATATCAACCAACTCCCTATCAGACAACGGGGGTTGAACTCTTCTAGCCAAGTCTCTCCATTTCTGTGCATAGTCTTTAACGCCTTCACTTGCACCCATGGACATGCTATGGAGTTGAGTACGAGTAGAAGCAAGGTCGGTGTTGTATTGATACTGCTTATAGAAAGCAGCAGCCAGATCTTCCCAATTTCGTACATTGGCTCTCTCCAGTTGGTAGAACCATTCAAGCCGAGTCCCTGATAGACTATCTTGAAAGAAATGAACCCATAAATTTATATCAGCGGTGTGGGGTTGGATCTTTTTGACATAAGAGAGGAGATGGAGTTTTGGGCAGGACACCCCATCATACTTTGCAAAAATTGGAGCTTTGAACTTCTGCGGGATACCACTCCCGATACCAATCCCAATTCTTAGAAATCCAGTCCAGGTACCCTCTGAACTTCTATCGCACTCAAATGATCTTCCAACTGCTTGTATCTATCCTCAGCAGGAGGATATTGCTCATCATTGTAGTCGGTATCGTTGCCAGAAACTACAGGACTGAGGTCCTTCTCCCCTGTCTCTTCTTCTTGATTCTCCCTTTCCTTGGATGAAGAGGTCAGATCGATTTGTCGCTTCAACCGCTCTCCAAACCTTCTACCCATATTCAGAATACCGGCAACCTTCTTCCTTTTCCTTTTCTCTTTCAGGATGAGGGCTTTCAGATCCTCCAGCCCTTTTGCCAGACTTATGGAGATTTGTTGGAACTGGGCGTTTTGTGCCTGAAGGTCCTTGATGCTTTTTCGGAAGATATTTCGGCTGAAATAAACAGCGAAGAAGATGAGAAACCTGTAATCGTACCTGTACATGCAATGCTTATGAATGGAATGCACATGCAATGATTTCAAAGACTTTGGGAAATTTAAATTTGCAAACAAAAATAGAACAAAGACTTTATTAGCTAAATTCAAAGCTCAAATGCCTTCTAGGCGTTACAATTAAAAACAAATCTAAAACTAGAAAAAAATCAAAATTCCCATGGATGCTTCCTCTTTGTGCCGAGATAAGCATTGAGTCCTTTTTCCTCGTGGAGCTGCTTTGTGAGCTCTAAAACATTCCTCTCCTGAGCATAGAACTGATCCCTGTAAGTATATCGCTCCTTCATCAACTGAATCCAAGACCTCTGTAATTCCCCAAGATCAATGGGCATATAAGGATAGAGAACCGTGTAAGGAATACCCCCTTCAGTAGTGGGTTCCAGAATCACTGGTAAAACCGCCACATAGGGTATCATAAGCTTTTGGGCACGAGCTCGTACCCATTGGAGGTAAGGTTCCATAGGAATGGAAGCCTTTGGCCCCAAAGCCTTGGCTCCAGATCTGTTTACCATGCCCCAAGCTTGTATGAACCTCCGACAATACTATTGAACATCATCCGAAAAGTTGAATACAATTCCCTCGATAAGTAACTCATGGGGACCATCTCTTCGTGCGTAACCAAATTGTCACAGAGCTAAACAAGGATTGTAGGTTATATCCCCTCTGATACCAAGTAATGGGACATTAGGGTACTCCCCGCAGCGGTCAATAATATCAGTGTTTTCCATAGCTCGGGAACACCAGAGAATATCCATGTGAGCGAGTGATATTATCCTTTACAACAAACCCAAACCTTCTTCATTCTTTAGTACAGACTTAGGGAGGTGAGAAATAAACCACCTCGACAGCAATGGCATACAACACATAAGAACCCCTCTTCTCTTCATGGTATAAGTATGGAGATCGTGCAAAATATCTCCGAGCAAGGTAGGTAGAGGGTTGCGGGATAGGAAGATCTTGATAGAATTCACATCTATGAATGAGTCCGGATTAGGGAATAGGACTAACCCATAGATTAGAAGAGCCAAAACCTCCTCAAAAGCCTGAAAATCCATATCATCCCAAAACAACTGGGCCTTGTCCATCAGAAACTTAGCTAGAAAACCCTTGACTCCGCTTCTTGTTTCCCAATTGGATACCACGTCGGCCCGTTTCAAATGCAAATCCGAGGCAATGACTTCTGGCTTAGGAACTTCTTCTAGACCTATGAAGGGAAACTATTCAAGAATGGGTATATCCAGCAGCCGAGAGAATTCTTCCAAGGTAGGCACCAACTGATAGTCTGGAAAGGTGAAGTAGTGGTGCTTGGGATCAAAGAACTGAAAGAGTACACTCATCATCTTTTCATCAAAGTTTGAAGTAACCAGGTTGAGAAGTTGACCATGTCTCTTAGTGAACGCAGAAGTTTCAGAAACCCTTGATACTAGCTCTTTGAGTTAGGAAGGTATATTCACAAAGGTGATCAGATAGTGTTTCTAGGAATGGAAGCCATGATCTGCAAAACAAAACAAAGATAAATTCCCTTGGTCTTTGAAATTGTTAGTGCAATAAGAATGGATGTTATGTTATGATGCATGATGTCATGATAAACCACAGGTATAAAAAACACAGACAAATCACACCAAGTTCTTAGTTTTAAGGCTTTCCTGAGGTTAAAGGTCATACCCTCTTGAAGTTTAGTTAGTTTCAAACCTGTCTTAAAGAGTAACCGGGTTATAAGGGATCTCAATATCACTGACCATCCTTTAACGGGCATTGTCTCAGCTCAAGCAATCTTTTATTACAGACGAAATATCCCGAAAGTCTGATCTCAATGAGTGTAGCATCGAATATCAACCATTCCTCAGCTCTATACCGAGGCCGGCTATCTAACTACTTTCTAATGGCCAAGTTTGTTCAACTAAGGTTCTAAGGTCTGTTAGTGCTTCACGACACCACGCGGCAGCCCCTTACTCTCCTCGTTTCCCCATGAAGGATACAGATGCCAACCAAAGTGCCACACCAACATAACCATCGCTTAAACCATATTGGTCTATGCCATACAGTCTCTATGATCTATTGTTGTTTACCTAATAAGTGCCCCCAGATCCAGGTGTAGGATCTACAGTAACCTAAGCAATACCTTTTAAGAATAAAGCAAATAAGCAAGAAAGCAAATTTTAACAAGACCTAGATCCTAAGGTATACCCCACTTTATTTACAGTCCCCAGCAGAGTCGCCAGTTCTGTGATACGGTGGCAGAACCGACTGCTTTTACTGGTTTGTGTTTTTTGTTTGCAAAATGTCGCGGTAAGCAAGAGCCGCCACCGACTTTTATTTCATCCAATCATGGAAAAGGAAAAAGAACAGAAAAAACCTTTTTCGAGATGTTTTTGAGTACGGGGGTAGATTATAGAAAGGGAAGGTGTTAGCACCCTTTCTATCCATGGTTTTCCATGGGCTCTTAGGTACTTGCTCATCTTTTTAAATTGTTTGTGTGTGTGCTTGTTTTGAAAATGTTTTACTTCGTGATAACCCTTGTATCAGTCCTCAAGGGTGTGATAAAGTTTGTTTTGAAATTTTTTTTGAAAGGTGTTTGTGTGAAAAGTTTTGTTGAGCAAGTACTTAAGATTCTACCTACTCGAAAAAAGATTGTTCATTCTCGTTTCCTTTAGACAGCCCTATCCTACTATTAAGGAGTAGGTAGCCCTGTCGTTGGAGTTTGTAAGGGACATTCGAAAGGGACGAGTATAATCACTAAAGCAATGGTTTGGAAACTTTAGTAGTAACCCTAGAGTCTTAAGATATTTCTGAGGCAACATTTCCGAGGCAACAATTCTGAGGTAATATTCAAATGGGACATTTGATCTTTTAGACAGGAGGGCAACCACTAAAATCTCCTATACTCAAATGACTATTTTACCAAAGGCAACCGAAGTGAGGCAAACCTTAGGAGTGAATATGTACGTGTGAATTTTTCAGTTAATTAGTCTTTGCATATTTAGGTGATCTACCGTTTTAATTTTCAAACAATCTTTCCATACAATCCTATTAGCCATGCACCTAGACAGTTAAAGATTACGGGAATTTAAAGTGCGAGAAAATAAAACCTAGCTATTACAAGGCTTCGGGGGAGGGGATTAATTACATAACCAAAAACCGAGGATTAAACGGTAAATAAACCCTAGTTTAACTATTACAAACCTAGGGCAGTTACAAAATTATAAAAAAGAAAAGTAATCAAAACGCGCGGTGAATTAAATGCGAGGACGATAATTAATAACTTAAAACCCTAATTGAGAGAAAAAGTTTTTTTTTTTTGCGCATTTTTATTTGGGAAAACAATTTAATTGCAAATTAATTAAACCCTCATATCTAATTGTTTTAATTAGAAAAAAAGAAATTAAATTAACCTAATTTTCTAATTAAATTAAATTAATTAAAGAAATAAATATTTTTATGAGAAAAACGATTTTTGTGTTTTTTTAATTTAAAAAAATAATTTTGTGTTAATTATAAAAAAAAAAGGATTAATGAAATAAATAAAGAAATTAAAAAATTGAAAAAAAGAAAGAATTGGGCCTGTGCTGAATAGTAAGGCTGGGGGGTGCATTGCTGGAAAACATCCTGGCCCATTAGTGCTGAAGCCCAGTTAGGGCTGGATTATGTGTGACGTTGACTTGGACGTGCACCATGGTCCGTCATTGTTGAGCGTACATCTGGCTGAATGATGGATCCATTGGTTGGCTACTGGACGTGCACGATAGGCCTTTGGATGAGAATTGCATATGATCTGTAAATGGAAAATAAGAAAATAAACGTTGATGGGACCTGGGATCGAACCCAGGTCCTCATGCTCCCCACCAACGCGCTTCACCACCGAGCCATCATGCTTTGTTGTACAAATAACGGGAAAAAAAAAATAAAAAACAAGTGGATTAGTGGGAAAATAGAAACGCTCGCGCTGATTTGAATAATCCAATGAGGTGGTGACAAATCACCTTCTTCTACCTCCAGCCCATCGTCTTAGGTATGTAACCTATACCTACAGACCATGTCTGTAACTAAAACCTGCGTGCTTCAAACATAAAAAAATACACATGATAAATGAATTTAGAGACCAGGGATCAATTGGTCTTGATGCCACGATCATCCCAGTACCCTATTCTTGGCCTAATTTCGCTTGAATTAGGAAACCCTAAAATGGAGCTTGAAACCCTAGGAATGGCAGATGCATATATCTGCACTCAAACTTCAATCAAAGCATACCAATACATTGTAAACATGATAACAAACAGAAATACATAATCAAAATGTGTTTATATGCATAAATCATGATAATCGAATTCCAAAAAATAGGGCAAACCGTGATGCTCATACAAAGTGTTTTAGGGCGTGGGGAGGCTTGCTAGTGATTGGAACACGTTCCTGAGACGTACATCAGTCGATTGGCAACGCTAAGATGGCTTGAGATGGCCTGTATAATTGAAACCGATTCACCACTTTTGTCCAATTTTGAGCTTTTTGTTCTAGGCACTTCCACGAATGCTAGCCCTGTTCTATACTTGGTTCTTGTTCATTATATATGATAGAACGAATTAGGGTTCTAAAAACCATATGTATCTTTGTAGTTATGGAAGATTTGATTTGATTTCCATGCCATGTGATATCTTTCTAAATTGAGCCAAATTATCCTATTTTTGTACCAATCATGCTTGATTCGATTTGGCCTTGATATTTCAGCATATTGATTGCAATCCTGTCAAAAAATCATATCAAAACAGATCTTTGATATTATTTACTAATTATTTGATTTAATTCAATTTTTAATTAATAAAAAATCAAAATAAATTTAAAAATGAAGCAAATAACATGTGGAAAAGTAATTGGGTCGTGGACCATGTTATAAGTGAGTTTCAATCATGAAAAGATAGGCCCATTTGGTAAAAAATGCACTTTTGAGCATATTTGACTTTTGGCAATTTTGTAAAAAAGGTCAACTTTGACAACACATATCTCCTCCAATTTTAATCCTAGAGAGGTGTTCTTGGACTTTTTAGAAATCTTAGGATGTCCCCTAAGCAACCCTTTTGGTCTCATTTCAATTGGGTCTTCCATGTTCATGTAAGAAGCTTTAACCCAAAAGGTGTTTTTGTTGACGTTTCAAAAAGACCTATAATGTAGAAATTCATATATTTTGATGAGTGCGTATTTTGAAATTATGGGATGAATATGAATTGTAGGGAATTGCATCCTCTTCAAAATTAGCCTTGGATGGAAAATTTCTGATAAAGCATGTGGAAGTTATGCTTGGTCAAAGTTTGGTTGACTTTGTCTTAGAAACCCTAGTTTAACAACTTTTGGGTTTTGATGAATTTAGGGCATTCCTTAAAGAATCATGATCAAAACTTGATAAAATGATGTATATTATTTCAAAATGTTGATGTAGACCAAAAATCTTGAAGTTTGACTGCATGTGGGCCACAATTAACTTTTGACCTAATATAGTCAATTCTCAAGCATCTGAGCAGTTGACTGAGCAAACTTCTTGTGCAGTGCTTGAAATTTGACATGGAGGGTCTTGAGAACATATTAGGACCATGGAGATCATATGAGGTCTTTGGAGTCCACCTATCTTGATGAAAATGGAAACCCTAATTTGAGACACGCTGCCTTAGGAGAGAGTTTGTCTGGTCAACTCTTGGGCATCCTTGAGCAAGTTGAGGATCTCAGTGGGTATGTGTTGAGTAAAATAAGAGGAAAAATTTTGGGGTAAAACAAGTAGATTATGGAAAGGGAAGGTGTTATCACCCTTTCCATCTGTAGTTATCTAATGGCTCTTAGAGGTTTGCTCATTTTTTTAAAATACCTTCATGCTTTGTGTGTTTGAAAATGTGTTGAAAACGCCTTAGTACGGAGAACTTTGTAATATTTCTTGGGATAATGGAGAAAGTATACAAAGTGTTTTGAAATTGTTTTTGAAAAGTAGTGTTTGTGTAAGTACAAAATGTTTGAGCAAACTTCTAACAACTATCTACTTTGTTACTCGAAAAGGGTTGTTCTTTTCCTCTTTTCCTTTAGACAATGCTATCCTACTATTAGTGAGTAGGTAGCTTTGTCGTCAGATGTTTGAGGGACAATTGAAGGGACATTTTACAGTAACAAAAGAAACTTGTGGAGACGCTTTAGAAATTTTCTTTTAGGGACTAGATCATTTACCGAAAGGCAACTACAAGGTCATCGAGAGACTATGATCTTTTTGATTTACAGGTCTTTGCTAAAGCGTTCCTGCCTCATTACTATTTTATTTCTTAAAGGAAAACAAAGTGGGATATCCTTGGGGTGCTTGTGTGAAATTGTGTTTGATTCAGTTATTTTTCGTCTTTTTGTTAAGTTTGCTAACGTTTGATTATTAGTCTTTTCATATACGCCTAGTTACTAGCAGTTAATATGTACAAAAATTTAAAATTGCGAAAAGTAAAAACCTAGATCATTACATGGCTTTGGGGAGGGGGATTTACACTGTACAAAATGGGGGAGAAAAAATAAAGGAAAACTATAAAAAGCCCTATTTAATCTATTACAAGCCAAGATACAGTTACATCATCATAAAAATGCAAAAGTAAAATGAACGCGCGAAAAAATAAAACAATACGTCTAAGAACCTAAGAAAACTCTAAGTAAAGAAAAATATTTTTTTTTGTGGTTTTGTTAAAGAAAAATTAGTTCTAAATTTAATTAAGAAAAATAAATATTAAATGGAAAATTATTCTAGGTTATAAAAGAAAATTAATCCTAATATTTTTTTTTTTGTATTTTTATTATGAAAAGAAGATGATTAAATTAAATTCTAAGTTCTAGTTCATTTTAAATTAAGAAATAGTTAAAATTTAATTAATTAATTAATTAAAGAAATTAATTATTTAATTAAAAAAATCTATGCCTAATTTTTTTGAGTTTTTTTATTATTATATTTTTATAAGTAAAAAAAAGAAAAGAAAATTAACAAGAGAAAAAAACAATACAAAAATATATGGGCCTAGAGTGCCAAACCCAAAGAGGGGGTGCTGGAATTTTGTGTTAGGCCCAAAACGTTGGAGCCCATATTTGTACTGTTGGATCCAGTGTGGACTGGCCTTGAAGGTGTATGGTAGACTTTGCATTGGGGCGCTCAGATCTGAATCAATCATGATCTGATGGTCATGGTCTGGGGCTTATATTAGACCTGCATAGCTAAGGCACATTGGATTTGTAATCAAGAAATGTTAGAAAAAACAAATGCTGGACCTGGAACTCGAACCCAGGTCCTCTCCTTTCACACAAGCGCGCTTTGCCAATTGAGCCAATTGTCCATTTGTTTATACATACCAAACAAAATGATATAATTTAAGTTTTCAGCAATTATTTAAAATAAAAAAAAGAAAACGCGCGCAAATTCAAACTACCCAATGAGGGGCTGCCACACATTGTCTTCTTCCTCTCTCCGCCGTTTTAGACATAAGACCTATAGTGACAGTTTTGGTCTGTCACTATAGCACCTGCAACCTATAAAACTCACAATACGCAACGAAATTAATTTTGAGACCATGGGTTGATTGCTCTCAACCTCCTGAACACAATGGTACCAATGGTACCAATGGTTGGGTCTAATTTTGGCTAATTTGGAAAACCCTATTTCGAAGGTTCAAACCCTAAAAATGGTGAAATTCCATACTTGCATCAAAACTGCAAATCAACTATGCAAAAAGCTTACAAACATTCAGATAATCAGTAATGTGTGGTTAAAACACATTGATATTGTATGAATTATACAAAAAAAATTCAAAAAAAGGAAGCAAACCGTGATGAATGGAGAATACGTTTGGCAATGCTTCAAGGCTTGGAAATGGTTGGGACAGCTTCAGGGAACCTCCAGGAATTGATTAGGATCCTTGGTTTGGACTAAGGGAGGCTAGAACTTGAAATTCGAGTTTGACAACTTTGAACTTTTTTGCAAAATGTGCAGGGGTTCTTCAGGCTCCGTGTGCTTGTTCTGATGCTTGCTAGGTTTGGTACTTATAGAGAGGAATGAAGAGACATGAAAAAACAAGTTTGTAACAGCCATAATCAATTTCTTGAATGCCTTGAATATCCATTTGTAACCTTGGCCAAAATTATGGGATTTTGTCTATTTTTCAAACTTGCATGAATGTAGACATGTTGTCCTTGCTGTACACGAAAAATGGGGCCCCTCCATGCATTAAAACAAGCCTTAACCATATTGATCAATATAATTTGCAATAATTTTGATTTATTTGATTTTTAATTAAATAAAATTAATATAAAATGCAAATAAAATCAAGACTCTGCAAAAAATGGTTTTAGGATTCCTTTATACTCTTAGGAATATGTTTGAAGTCCAAGAAAATGAGTCATTGTCTTAAAAGCTCAAATTTTCTCAATGCACATTTCTTGAAATTTCCCAAATTTTCCCAACTCGGGCACGCCATAACTTGCTCAATTTTTATCCAATGGTGATGATCATGGACTTTTTGGAAAGCCAAAGATATCTACTTCAATTTCTCTTTTGATTAATTTTGCAGTTGAAGATATTATCTTGATGTAAAAGGTCTTGGAAAAAAGTGGCTTTTATTGACTTTCTAAAAATGACCTGTAATGTATGAACTTGTATATTTCAAATGGTGCATTTCTTTGACTTTAGGGCTGAGTAAAGGTTGTATGGAATTGAATTTTATTTAAAATGAGCTTTGGTTGGGGAAAAATGGATGAAGTATGAGAAAGTTATGCCTGGTCAAAGTTTGGTTGACTTTTCCTATAGAAATCCTAATTAGTAATTTTTGACTTTTGATGAATTAGGAGCATTTCTTGAGGAATCATGAACAACCCTTGATCAAATGATGGATATCCCTTCAAAATGTTGATGTTAACCAAAAATCTTGAAGTTTGACTATATATAGGCCACAATTGACTTTTGACCTAACATATTTGATTTTCAAGCATTTGAGCAATTGACTGAGCAAACTTGTTGTGAAAGGCATGAAATTTGGCATGGATAATATTGAGGACATATTAGGATCATGTAAAACATTTTATACCATTTGAGCTCACACATCTTGATGAAAATTGAAACCCTAGTTAGAGGTTCATTGCCTTAGGAGGAGAATTTGTCTGGTCAATTCTTAGTCATCATAGGGCAAGTTGGGGAGCTCAATGGGCATGTGTTGAATAAAATGAGAGGGAAAATTTCGGGGTACAACAAGGACCCCTATAAACAGGGGCAAATGCTAATGATCGTAATGGTATATCACATGAAGATACTATTAACAAGGGGTGATCATTCCGAGATTCAATCAACTTGGATCAAATTTCAAAGCGCTGTTCAATCAGGGGCATACCTTTCGAAGGAGCATTCCTTAATAAAGTAATATCACAACATGGTATGAATCTGTTTCATCATTTTAACAAACCTCTCAAGGCCTTGATAATCAGGGGCAACCATCCAAGATTCAAATGTTGGGGGTAGTACGTACCAAATTCATCCTACTACACATAGGGTCCAAATTCCCCTTCAAGCAACTTCAAGTACAAACTTTTCAAGCTTCGAATATTTAGTGAAATATATGTTAAGATCATGGTGAGATCTAAGTTCTTTCTAAGGGTACTTCCTTCAGATCCTGGAGATTGAGGGGCACATCTTTCAAAATTTGAGTGTTGGCGAAAACCACTGTGAGGCTTGACCAAAAAGAGTTGATTCAAAATGGTTCATCAAAGCCAAACATTTTCAAGAGTCTTTTAATCAGGGGCATAGTACAAAATAGTGGCGTCATTCATATTATGATCAAACTATTTACAACCTCATATCAATGAGAATCTCCTCTAAGACCCTACCAAGAAATTAAGGAAAGAAAATCCACATAGGGGAAAGCTCTCCACGTAGTTTCATAATCTCATGTGGATCTTTCTCCTACATCAGCAATCTTCAAGTTCAAATTGAGTATCGAGAAATCATGATAGCATAAAATTCAACCATCATGTGATAAGCAACCTTGTTTCATAGACAAACCTCTATGCTTTAATCATCCACGACCCATCATAGGGGCATCAATCAAAAGCACACAAGTCTGCATAAATCATTGTCATGTATTCATTAGGTTACTTCGATCTAGAATCAAGCTATGCTTATCATATCATTTGGATGACGACTTCCAACAACATGGATCTAACAAAGAGCCCAATTCTCACTGGCGCATCAAAATTTCAACATCCATTGACGCATATCCAAGTCACATGTTACATGTATTGGTCAATCATTCTACGCATTAACGCCTGCATCTGCATGCATACATGACATATTGAAGACCGAGACTTAGGAACCCGTAAAAATATAGAGTCAATTTCTAGGGAATTCACTATTATAATCTCTAACATCTCTCTGACTATCCCTCTTAGTGAGTCTACGATACAAGCGTTCTTCATCAAACTAAGGCGTAAACAGCCTCACACAACCTCATTTCTTTGTCCATACGTAAGCAGCGCTATATAAAAGTCGTGAGCAGCCTCATGATTTCCAAATCTCCAAATTAATGTCTCTAGGTAACCGTACCAATGTTAGCAACCTTGCTATCCATTTCACCTTTCCAAGCCACCAATCTGATACTATTCCAGTAGTCTTACTAACGTTGGTGCGAAGCACAATTCCCATCTGGCACATCTTTTCAAAATCCCAAACCCTAATTGGCATGGCTTCTCAGAAAAAATAGTTCTTGGCTGATAGCCTGCCTTAAACATTGGTTCCGCAGTTCAAATAACACGGGCATTGCACTTATCAATCATTGCATCATTTCAATTCACAACATTATCATATCAAGCATACATACCATGCATCATGCATACATCAAGCATAATCATATCAAACATACATATTGTAATACGATGGGAGAACTGACTTGGGTGTTTTGTGTTTTATCGCAATTGTTGCGGATAGAAAGAGTCGCCACCGACTTTTCTTTTATCCAATAAATGAAAGGGTGAAAAGAACAGGAAAGACCTTTGAGATTATTTTCTTGAGTTCTGGGGGTAGATTATAAAAAGGGAAGGTGTTATCACCCTTTTCATCCATAGTTATCTATGGGCTCTTAGTTGCTTGCTAGATCACTTTTGAAATTGCTTTGTTTGAAATGTGTTTGTGGTAGGTTTTGAAAGAATTTTTGAAAAGCGCCTTCGTTTATGCAAACTTTGTAATGATTCTCGTCTCTAAAAGAATGCATACAAAGTGTTGAAAATTTGAAAATATTTCATGTTTTGAAAGTGTTTGGTGTCTTTGAAAAGATGTTTGTTTTGAAGATGGATTGGAAGAGCACACACATAATTTCTTCTTGGAAATTGGAGGTAGCCAAACTGAGGAGTCGACCATATTTCTTGGTGAAAGGAGAATCTCCAGGCACCCTTGTTGCTACTTCTTGGAGTTGAGGGTGCGCTTTCACGAAGCTGATTTGGATGGTATTCCTTCGGACGGGATTCATGGCCTACAAAACAAAGCAAAGATAAATTCCTAAATCCTTGAAATGGTTAGTGAGAATGCTTATGATGTTATGATGTTATATACAAGTATGCAAATCAAGCAAGTTATTATGTACACACAAAGCAGACAAGTCCTTAGGTTTAGGCTTGCATGGAGTTGGTAGGTAAGTACCCTCTTGAAGTTTAGTTGGCTCAACCTGTCCTAGAAAGTAACCAGGTTCTAGGGGATCTCAATATCACTGACCTTTCTTTTAGGCATTGTCTCAGCATAATCAATCTTTTCTTGCGATCGAGATATCCCAAAAGTCCGATCTCAATGAGTGTAGTATCGAGTATCAACCAATTTTTAGCTTTCCATCGAAACCGGCTATCTAACTACTTCATAATAGCCAAGTTGTTCAATTAAGGTTCTAAGGTAAGTTAGTGCTTTATGACACTGCTCAAAGGCCCCATATTCTCCTCGATTCAACATAAGGGATACCGGTATCAACAAATGCGTCACACTAACGTAGCCATTGCTTCAACCATATCGGTCTATGTTGTACATTTTCCACAATCTATTGCTACTTACCTAAAAAGGTGCCCCAGATCCGGGTAGAGGATCAAAATAATCCCAAACAAGGAACGATAATGTAAAGCAAACAAATCAAACAAAAGAAATCAAGTAAAGGTGATCTAGCCCTAAGGTAACCCCACTTTTAAGTAATCCCAAACAGATTCGCCAGTTCTGTAATACGGTGGGAGAACTGACTTGGGTGTTTTATCACAATTGTTGCGGATAGCAAGAGTCGCCAACGACTTTTCTTTTATCCAATAAAGGAAAGGGTGAAAAGAACAGGAAAGACCTTTGAGATTATTTTCTTGAATTCGGGGGGTAGATTATGAAAAGAGAAGGTGTTAGCACCCTTTTCATCCATATTTATCTATGGGCTCTTAGTTGCTTGCTAGATCACTTTTGAAATTGCTTTGTTTGAAATGTGTTTGTGGTGGGTTTTGAAAGTATTTTTGAAAAGCGCCTTCGTTTAGGCAATTTTTGTAATGATTCTCGTCTCTATAAGAATGCATACAAAGTGTTGAACTTTTGAAAATATTTCATGTTTTGAAAGTGTTTAGTGTGTTTGAAAAGATGTTTATTTTGAAGATGGATTGTGAGAAAGAAACTAAGAACGTTCTACCTACTCAAAAAGTCTTTTGTTCATTCATTCCTTTGATATTGCTATCTTACCATTGATTGTTAAGAAACATTATCTTTGGATGTAAAGGGACGGGCGCGGGTCATCGTATAGTCATGATAACAATATTGTAAGATATCTTAGAATTTCTCTTGAGGGACTAAGATCATTTGTAAGGAAACATTCGAAGCGTCATCGAGGGACTATGATCTTGTATTTGTTCATTGTTTTTGCTAAGATGCCTCACATGCATAACATGACCATTTTTCATAAGGCAATAAGTGGAGTTAACCCTAGATGTGTAAAGTGTGCAAGTGTTTGTATTTCATGCTTGGTTTATCTTGGATTAGTGTTTTCTAAGATTAATTTTATCTTCCCATGCAAATCATACTTTACTAGCATTTATATGAAATCGATAAATTGCGGAAAGTAAATATCCTACGCTATTACAATCACTTGGGGGTGGGGTGTACAAATTTACAAATGGGGCTTGCAAGAAATTAAAGTCCTAATTATCTATCACAACCATATTGAAATAATGTACAAGAATTAAAATGTAAAAAAAGGATTTGTTTTGTTTTTATTAAGAGAAGAAATAAATTTCTTAAGGAAATGTTTTTAGTCTTTTTGTTTTTTAAAATAAATAAAGCAAAGTATGTGAATATAAAGTATTTGGTGTTTTTGATTAATGAAAATAAAATTGATGATAAAAATAATAAGAGAATAAGAGTTAGAGTCAGCGTGTTGCCGAAAGAATAGAAATAGAGAGAGCAGAAGTTCTGACTCAGGCGCGCTGCAAATTAGAAAGAAAATGTTAGTAGAAACGGGGAAGGCCGGAAGTTATGGATCCAGACGCGCTAAAGTTCTGGGGTTGCTGGAAACAAAGGAAATCCTAGAAGTTCTGATTGTTGAAAGAGCCTAGAAGTTCTGATGCAGTTGGAAACTTAGGATTTCTAGTGTTACTGGAAGGCTAGAAGTTCTGTTAACGGGTAAGTGAGGTGACGATGCCGTTGGATGAGAATATCTAGAAGTTCTGGTCCAAGAGTGCTGTTTTGACAAACAAATGGGGAGGGGGGAGGGGTTATCTAGAAGTTCTGGTCCAGGAATGTTGTTTGACAAATAATGGGGTAAAAATGTTAAGAAATAAACATAAAAGATGCTTTTGGGGCTAGAACCCTGGACCTTTAACACTAATGCCTTATGCGCGTGCTCTCTACCACTGGGGTGGCTATACATCCGGTATTAGAAGCAAAAACATAAACATATATTACAAAGTAAGTTCTGATGATGAACTTCATTTTCTTCTTTGTGCCATCCAGAGTATCTGCAACTCAGTCATTTCTCAACAAAAATGGAAAATGATAACATAGAAGTTATGGCAAATTTCATCATGGTTTCAGAAATACAAAGTATCAAAACTGTAAACCAGAAGCAAGGATGAATTTTGCTAATCGTAATTCTGAACCCTAATTTTTTCAAGAAGTTATGATATGAAATTCTCTCTACTTAGGCCATATAAATGAAATCTATGAATATGTACAGATTCAGAGCCATGATATCTATATTGTGTCCTTGAAATTACAAGCCTAACAATGCCTAAATAATGAGATGAAAATCAGAAAAAACTTACCTTGCAGCTGGAAATTGTGCTGTGAATTAGAGCCTGGTTCAGATTGCTGTGATGTTCTGGTCAGCTTCCTCAAGTTCTCAAAAAGCTAAAGCAACCCTTAACTTGAGTTATGGATGGTTGGAATGCTCTGGAGCAGTCAAGATGCAAAGTTCTGATTTTTGAAATGGAGAGTGGTGAAGACCGTATTACAGTTTGAATATAGAAGTTGGGAAAGCTTCTACGTGTATACCAGAAACTGTATGGATGATTTGGCCAAGAAACGCATAAGGAAAATTAGAGTTTGGATGCAAAAATAAAAAACTAGCAGGTTTTATGTTTTTGTTGCAGTTTCAGGTTCTTAGGAATTTTCAGCAAGGTTTCAAGGCTTTTTTCAATCCTCCTTCAGTTTGCAAATGAAGTTTAATTTATAGGCAAAGGATTTAGAAGCTTGGAGAAGTCAGGAGTACAACCATCATGTGTTATGGATCGCTGACTTGTTTTTGAAGCAAGTTTAGACAAGCATGGTTTCAAGGCAAGGTAGGGTGGTTATCAGCTTTAAACACGCCTAATATTAGTTTATAGGCATGACTTGTAGGGAAGTACACTCAGAAACAGAGTAAAGTATGAGCTCAAAATAAACTTTGTACAAAAGTTTGCTTTTCAAGAACAACAGTGGTACTTTTATGCCACACGTGGAAAAATCCTTTGGATAAAGGGTTAGACACTGGGATAAGGACTCAAAATTTGGTGTAAGCATTAAATTATGATGAGATTTAACAAGCAAGAAGGTTTGCACCATGAGATTATGCAGCATAGCTTGAAACTGGATCATAAGTTCAGCATAAACGTAACTTATATTAAGAACAAATGTCCAACTTATGATCTTTGATGCTCCCTGTTCCAGCATGGTCTGAAGGAATTATCAAACTTTTCAGAAAGCTTGTAACATGCTTTGTAACCCTTCTTTGAATCATTTTTGCAAAATCTGATTGTTTCTGCGTGAAAACTGGCCCAAAAGTTCTAATCAAATTCTGACTTGGAAATACTCAGAATTTACTAAGTGTTTTAGTTTCATGGATGTGTCTTCAAGGATTTATAACTTGAAATCCCAGCATTTCTAGGAGGAGTTCTGTTATGCAATGTTTTAGATCTCATTGAGATCTACAACTTCTATGTCAGAAGTTCTTCCTGAATCATCTTGAATCATGATGAAAATATGGCCAAAATTTCTGAACTTATCATACTTTCTTAACACTTAGAAAAATTTCTAAGTGTTTAGAACTTTGGCTTTTCCAGAGTAATTTTGACTTTTGATTTTCTTGATAAAACAACTTCATATTCTAACATGTCTTGATGAAATGTGATTCTTGAAACTTGATTTTGATCCAAAAGTCAAAGTTTGACTTTTCAGTGTGCATTTTGACCATTTTGCCCTTGTGCCAATTCCAAACCTAAATTGATGTATCAGTGCTGCAAATTTGAGTCATGGAAGAATTTGTGAGAAAATTCTTGAGAAATGAGAGGGAAAATTTTTGGGTACAACAACTTCCCCTGTACAATCTTCTTAAACCTGAAGAGTTAGATTGGCGAGCCCGCCATTTGTGACTTGAAGGTAAAAGATGACTGAACACTATTTTGCCCAGAAATTTGCACTCGATGATGTGTTAGTTGACTGTGTAGGGAATGGGTTTAAAGATTCTATTTGGGGAGATGATGGAGAGTTGTCGGAGATGGACTTATAGATGCCATCTAGAGTGACTGGGGAAGGTATCGAGATAAATATTTTGGTTGATTTATACTGAAATAGTAGATGTCTTTTGCCTGTTTTTAACTGGAAGAGATAAATCTAACCAGAAGAGGTTAGTTGATTGACTGTTGTTAATCTGGAAGAACTAAATCTAAACAGAAGAGGTCTTCATTTTCCTGTTGTTAATCTGGAAGAATTAAATCTAACCAGAAGAGGTCTTCATTTGATGATTTATTTTTCCTGCAAGGAAGGGGATTAGTTGCATGCATGGCGTAATGATGTTCTTAAAATAAATGAGATAATGTTGTATGCATTTGTCATGTATGTGTTATGGTTTATGAATGTGATGTGTTTACTGAAGCGTGTCTCTGTCTAGGAAAATAAATCCTTGACAACATGCTGGGGAGCCTTGGGAGGCTGAATCTCGAACTGTTGTTGGAGAGTAGGTGTATCTTCAACTTTGTTTAGAACGTTTTTGTTGGGAATTCATGTTTTATTGTTTCAGGAGAAATCCGCTGGGGAATATTAACTTTGGCTCTTTTCATGGGGAAATTTTGGAGAGTGTTGATTTCTGCTTGGAGGAATAAAGTTCAGAAATTTTGGTTGTCCACTGCTCTACTGGGGAATTATTCCTGACTGGAGAGCATCGAAAGTTAGCTGTTATTTTGTCGAAATCCAGGCTTGGTATCAATTTGTTGGGGATAATGAAGTTGACTATTATCTGGTCGTAT
This sequence comes from Vicia faba, assembly GCA_948472305.1. NCBI lineage: Eukaryota > Viridiplantae > Streptophyta > Magnoliopsida > Fabales > Fabaceae > Vicia > Vicia faba. The sequence goes on along the minus strand of OX451738.1, from coordinate 1,335,589,424 downwards.
TCTAGGCTTCACAACAACTTACCGGGATAAATTAAATTAACTGTTATCTGGTTGGATTCCAGGCTTCGCAATAACTTACTAACATGAAACTGCTATTTGGTCAGATTCCAGGTTTCAGAGAAAATTTCTGAGGTGGATAAAGTTAATTATTATCTGGTCGAACTCCAGGCTTCGCAATAACTTACTTGAAAGGATGAAGTTGAACTGATATATGGTTGGGTCCAGGCTTCAAAGTAACTTGTTTAAAAGGATGAAGTTGAACTGACATCTGGTCGGGTCCAGGATTTACAATAACTTTCTTAAAAGGATGAATTCGAACTGACATCTGGTCGGGTCCAGGCTTTGCAATAACTTGCTTGAAAGGATGAAGTCGAACTGACATCTGGTGGGGGTCCAGGCTTTGCAGTAACTTGCTTGAAAGGATGAAGTTGAACTGATATCTGGTCGGGTCCAGGCTTCACATGAACTTGCTTGAAAGGATGAAGTTGACCTGATATCTAGTCGGGTCTAGGCTTCACAGTAACTTGCTGAGGGTAGAGGAAAACTCTACTGGGGAAAAGAAGTTAAACCATTGTCTGGTCCGATCCAGGCTTTACAATATCTCGAGAAGTTAAACTATTATCTAGTCGGGTCCAGGCTTCATAGTAACTGAAAATTGTTTGAATAAGAATGATTTTGTTGCGGAGTGTATTGTTTTGTTGGGGAATAAACCCTGTTGAAGAGAATATTTGATGACCTGCTGGCAAGGTGAATTCTTTAAGAAGAACTCCACAAGGCTTCTTCTTTTAAGACCAACTCAGTTAGGGAGAGGGTTGTCGAGAGATTGAAACTCTGACCGAGGGTTGCATAAATCCAACTTTGTGGGCAAATCTGTTAGGGCAAAGGTTTATTGTAGCAGGCTCTGTGGGGATAATGCTGATGAGATAACTCTGTGGGGATATCTAGACTGCATTAAAGAGATGCTCGTTGCTACTTGGCAACACATATTTTTCTAAATAGTTTAATCATGTTCATATGCATACGTTCATTCAATTTTAATCATTGGACATCTTTGCACTCAAAACAAAAACAAAAAACTTGCACTTCAAAGTATATTTGTATTGATGTTTTGCCAATGAATATGCATTTTTGTACAAAGAGACGGAGATCCTAGTAAGAGGAAATCTTCGAAAGGAAAACAAAATTGATGTTGTACCCCAAAATTTGCCCTCTCATTTATCAAATATTTTCTCACAAGATCTCCTTTGGTTCAAGATTGCACAAGGGTTGATCAGCTCAAGACACCTCCTTAAGCACTGATGACTGAAATTAGGGTTTCAGATTGCACAAGGATAATTTAACTTTTAAGCCCTCATATTACTTTCATGTACCATTATGGACCCCCAAGATTTCTCATGTCAAGTTTCAAGTCTTGGATCACATTTTTGCTCAATCAATTGAGTAGTTGACCTAAAAATCAGCTGTATTGGGGAAAAAGTCAATTGTGGCTAATTTACAGTCAAACTTCATAATTATTGATCTATATCAACATTATAAACTCATATGTATCATTTGATCAAGTTTGGACCACAACTCCTCAAGAAATTTGATCAGATCATCAAAAGGGCAAAATGGTCAAAATTAGGGTTTTGGCTGAGAAATGGCAATTTATGATTTTTGACCTAGAAAACTGATAATTGGTTTGAGGCATGATCCCAAGAGTTCAACTGCATCATTTTGACCTAATGGCATGACTCAAAACATTGCTCAAGATCAATTGGATTGATAGTTGATTTTCAGTCAACTGATCAAAAGTCAACTGTACACTGAAAAGTCAAACTTTGACTTTTTGGTCAAAATCAAGTGCCAAAGATCACAATTCATCAAAACATGTCAAAATATGAAACTTGTTCATCAAGAAATCAAAAATTCAAGATTTCATTTTGAAAAGTCAAAGTTTTCAAACTTAGAAATTTTTTTAAGTGTTGAAAACTTCATATTTTTCACAACTTTGAGCCAATTTTTTACCATGATGCAAGATGATTCAAAAGAAACTTTCAACATGAAAGTTGTAGATCTACATTAGATATAAAACATTTATTTACACAAATTCTCCTAGAAATGCTTGGAGCTCAAGTTATTAATCCATGAACTCATGGTCATGAAACTAAACACAGTGAAATTTTGAACATTTTTGGTCAGGATTTTGACCTAACTTCTGACCCAAGTTTCACATATTTCCATTTGGATTTTGCAAAAGTGATTCAAAGATGGGTTGTAGATCAGATTACAAGATTTTTAAAAAGTCTAAGAACTTCTTGAGATCATTTGTGAGCAAGGAGAATCGAAGACCAGAAGTTGGGGTTTCAAGTTGTTTTACAAGGCAAATTTTGTGATGAACAAAATTAAAATCTCAAACCTATGCTGCAAAATATTGCTTTGCAGGCCTCTAAACCTCAAGATCTCTCCATAACCAGAAGATTACACTTGCTTTTGAGCTATTATCCACTTGATTCAAGCTTTATCCAAGTTAATTTTCCATTAATGGCACAAAGGCACCATTGCCATTTACATAAAGCAAGCTTTATGCAAAGTCAACTTGCATTGAGCTTTGCACTTGTTCCTTCTGCACAAACTTCCTCTACAAAGTCAAATAATCATGTTTAAAGTAGGTAACCGCTCTAGATAGATTTGTACTATGCATTGAAAACATATTTGTCAACCTTACTTCAAAAACAAGCCAAGAAGCAAAAACATGTGATCTTGTACTTCTGACCACCTCAAGTATCCAAACCTTTTCCATACATAAAAACTAGTAATTTGCAAGAAAACACACGCATGCTCAAGCCCTGAAACCCCCTAAAACACAGAACCACCAAAAACATCTCAAAACTTGCCATTTCTGAGTTTTGAATCCAATCTCCAAATTTGCTCGTGCATTTCTTGGCCTTTTACTTTCAAAAGCTTATAAATAACATATACAAACAATTCCAACACCTGCAACACGAATGTAACACCTCCATCACCATCCACCATTTTCAAAAACAGCACCTTGCACCTTGACTTCTCCATAACTCCTCAGACACTTTCAGCTCAAGCCAAGCATCACATTAGCTTCCTGGGAACTTGAGGAAGCTAACCCAATCACTGGAACTCATCAAAAGCTGCTCAAACTCAAAACACGATACCCTCTTGCAAGGTGAGTTTTCTGACTTTTGAACTCTTTATACAAGCATCATTAATGGTTTATTTGTGAATAAGAAATGTAGATATTATTGTCCTGAAGCTAACCATATCCTTAGATTTCATTATTGTTTCTTGAGTAGTTAGAATTTTGAATCTGAACCTTTGAAAATAATTAGGTCAGGATTTGGTACTTTTAAAAATTCTCATTCATCTTTGATTTATAGTTTATGATATTTATATGGTTGATTTCGTATGAAAAAATGGAATAACTTTCATGTTTGCATTTTCCATTTTTTTGAGAAATGGTGAAGTTACAGGTGGTTTGGCTGGAGGTTGAAGATGAAGTGTATTCAGGACTTGTTTTGTATTATATATTTATCATTTCCATTATATTAACGGATGTATAGCCACCTCAGTGGTAAGGCAGTGCACTGGTAATTAAGAGGTCATGAGTTCGAACCTCAACGCTGCCTTTTGCATTTTTCCATATTTTTTTTCCATTTCACCTTTCAGGAAGCGTTTGGGCTAGCAAAACCTTGGGCCTGACTTTTTCTTAACATTACCTCCCAAATTCAATGTTAACCTCCCTGACTTTATTATTTTTATTTCATCTTTTATTATTATTATTATTATTATTATTATTATTATTATTATTATTATTATTATTATTATTTTCATTAATAAAAATCCAAAAATATTTATATTTTTATTATTTTATATTTATTTAGTTTATTATTATTTTTATAAAAACTAAAAGAACACAAAAACATTTTTCATTTAATAAATTATTTTCTTTTCAATAAATATTTAGACTAGGGTTTGACTATAATATTATTTTCTTGTGAATAAAATTAATTTAGGGCTTAGGTTTATTTTAATTAATTAATTCTCATTTGTATTTTCATTATGATAAAAACTTTCATAAGAAAAACCCTAAAAAATACCTTTTTTTAACTTAATCTTAATTTTCTTATTTTTAGTTAATTATTTTTAATTTTAGTTAGCTAGGTCAAAAATCACATTTCTTCTTACATTTTATATTGTTGCATTTTTATCTTTATTTTTGTACATTTATTCAAATTCAATATGGTTGTAATAACTATTTAGATTTAATTTCTTGCAATTCCCCATTTGTAATTTGTACGCCCCTCCCCTAAATGATGTAATAGCTTAGTATTTTTATTTTCCCGCAATTTTAATGCTTTATAGACAAATGCTAGTAATTAGGGCTTTGTATGGAAAGATTAAAACCAACAAATAGCAAACCCTAATCAAAGACAAATCAAGCATGTAAATCAATACACTTGCACACAAACACCTTTAGGGTAAGTCCACTTGGTTGCCTTACAAAAATGACCATATTATGCATGTGAGGTATTTTAGAAATAACAAGCAAAAAAATATAAGATCATAGTCCCTCGATGACGCTATCCATGTTGCCTTTCAAAATATTCTTAGTCCCTAAAGAAAATGCTAAGATATCTTACAACATTGCTAATCATGGTTATACGATGACCCACGCCCGTACCTTTTACAGCCAAAGATAGGGTTATTTACCAAATCAATGGTAAGATAACAATGTCAAAGGAAAGAGGAAATGAACATGGAAGACTTTTGAGTAGGTAGAATGTTCCTAGTTACTTCCTCAATTTCAAAACAAAAACATCCTTGCTATTTTTCAAAACAAACACCAACACTTTCAAAAACATCTTTCAAACTTGAAAACATTTTCAAAAGATCAAAACACTTTGTATACATTCTTACGAACGAGAATCATTACAAAGTTTACCTAAACGATGACATCTTTACAAAATACTTTCAGAAACCACACAAAGCACATTTTCAAACAAAAGTAAGTGATCTAGCAAGTAACTAAGAGCCCATGGAAAACCATGGATGAAAAGGGTGCTAGCACCTTTCCTTTTCATAATCTACCCCCCGAACTCAAGAAAATAATCTCAAAAGTCTTTCCTGTTCTTTTCAGCCTTTCCTTTTGGATAAAAGAAAAGTCGGTGGCGACTCTTGCTAAACTGCAACATTTGCAATCAAACGCAAAACACCCAAGTCAGTTCTCCCACCGTGTTACAGAAATGGCGACTCTGCTGGGGAAGATCTTAAAAGTGGGGTTACCTTAGGGCTAGATCACATTTATTTGCCTTCATTGTTTTACTTGTATGCTTTACATTTTGGTTCTTTGTTTGGGTTTGAATCCTCTACCCGGATTTGAGATACCTTATAGGTAAGTAGCAATACGTTATGGAAACTGTGCGGGGTATACCGACATGGTCTAAGAAATAGCTACGTTAGTATGACATATTTGTGGGTACCCGTAGCCCTTGAGTAGTCAAGGAGAATACGGGGCTGCTGAGTGATGTCATGAAGCACTAACTAACTTCTAAAACCTTTACTTGACCAACTTGTCCATTAGGACGTAGTGAGATGATCGGCTTTGGTGCAGTCCGAAGTTGGTAGATACTCGATACTACACTCATTGAGGTTTGGTTTTTTGGGATATTTCGGTCGCCATTAAAGAGGCTTGTGCTGAAACAATGCCCGAGAAAACAAACCAGTGATATTGAGCTCCCTTAGAACCCGGTTACTATTGCTAGGACAAGTTTGAGCCAACTAAACTTCAAGAGGGTACTTACCTATGAGAATCCATGCAAGCCTAAACCTAAGGACTTGTTTATTTTGTTTGTATATATTTACTTGTACATAACATCATGAACATCATAACATAATACTCATACTCACTAACTATTTCAAGGATTTTGGGATTTATCTTGGTTCTATTTTGTAGGACATGGATTCTATTCGCAGGAAAACCATTCAAGTCAATCTTGTAAGGATCCCTCCTCAACTTAAAGATCTAGCATCAAGGATTCCCTAAAATTCTCCATCTACCGAAAGACATGGTCGCCTCCTAAACTTGGTGGCCTCCAACACTGATGAGGACATGATGAAGGTTCTCTTCCAGTTCTTTGATCCTCTACACCATTGCTTCACATTTCCTGATTATCAACTTGTGCCAACTTTGGAAGAATTCTCCCAACTCTTGAGGATTCCCATTCTCAATGAACTACCTTTCAACAATACAGAAAGATATCCAAAGCCAGAAGAGATTGCTCAAGCCCTACACTTGCAACCATATGATGTCACAACTAATTGGGAAACAAGGAGCGATGTCAAAGGTTTCTTAGCCAAGTTCTTGTTTGAGAAAGTTCAAAACTATTGGAATTCCTTGGACTTGCAAGCCTTTGAAGAAATTGTGGCTCTCCTCATCTATGGGATGGTCTTGTTTCCAAACCTTGAACAACTCATAGATGTAAACACCGTCAAAATCTTCATGTCTCGTAACCCGGTGCCTACTTTGTTAGGAGACATCCTACATTATTTTCACACTCGCACTATGAGGAAAATAGGTATCCTTATGTGTTGTACCCCTCTCTTGGAAAGATGGTTTATTTCACATCTTCCTCAATCTGTATTGAAGAACGAGCAAGGTTCAAGGTGGTCACGTAGATTGGTGACTCTCAAACATTCAGACATTCATTGGTGTTCCCGGTCTATAGAGAATGTTACTATTGTCGATCGTTGTGGAGAATTCCCTAATGTCCCATTACTTGGCATTAGAGGAGGTATCACCTACAACCCCTGCTTAGCCTTGAGGCAATTTGGTTACACCCGAAGGGATGGCCCATATGAGATGCTTATTCAAGGGTTGGTATTTGACTACTAGAATGACAATCAAGGTCACCGCTAGAGGTTTATCCGAGCTTGGAGGATGTTGAACAAGGTAGATAGCAAGAAATTTGGGCATAAGAATTCCATCCCTCTTGAGCCTTACCTCAAATGGGTACGAGCCCGTGCTCAATGTATTATGATGCCTTACTCCTCCATTCTCCCGGTTATCAAAGAGCCTGTTGTGGAACGAGATATCCCATACACTATCTTGCATCCTGACATGCCCACCTCTCTCAAAGACTTGCAAAGGGATCAGATACAACTTAAGGGGGAGCGAGACACTTTCGAGGCCCAATTCTATGCCAGCGAGAAGAAGGTCTTGGAACTCACCAAGCAGCTTGATGAGGAGTGGAGTCTGAACGCCTACATCACACCAAAGAGGATGCGTACCACTTTTTTATGTTAGAGTTTTTTGTATTTCTTTGTAAGCCCAAAAGAGGCACGATGTACTCAAACTTTGATTTATTAATATGTCGTGTGTTCCTTTTTTGTCTAAAGAAAATTTAAATCTCTAATTTCCTTGAAATCATTGCATGTGCATCTCAATTCATCATAACATAAGCAGGTTTCTTACCACAAGTCTCTTCATCTTTCTACTCTTTATTTGAGTAAGATGGATCTTGAGCAGACAATAAAAGACCTCCAGGTGCAGAATGCTCAGTTTCAACAAATGTTCTTGACTCCAGCCAAAGGACAAGAGGATTTGAAAACTTTTATAATTGAAGAAAAGAAGAAGAAAGCAAAGAAAAAAACCGGAGTTCTGAATCTAGGAAGAAGGTTCCCAGGGCCATCCAGACGGACCATATACTTCGCAACGTCATCTGGTGAAAAGGATAATTAAGAAGGTAAAGGAAAGGAAGTGACTGCCCAGCTAGAATCTGAAGAGGAAGAAGAAGAGGATTACTTTGAAGAGCAGTATCCCCCAGCTGACGACAAATACAAACATTTGGAAGAATGTCTAAGTGCAATGGAGATTCAGAAAGTGCCTGGGATGGACTTTGAAGAGCTAGGTTTGGTGTCTGTGATTATTATTCCACCAAAGTTCAAAGCACCAGTGTTTGATAAGTATGATGGGGTTTCGTGTCCCAAGATGCATCTCTGATCTTATGTGAGGAAGATACAGCCTCACACTGCTGACAGAGATTTGTGGGTCCATTTCTTTCAAGACAGTCTATCCGAGACTCAGCTAGATTGGTTCTATCAACTTGAAAGGGCCAATATTCATAATTAGGAAGACCTAGCCACTGCTTTTTATAAACAGTATCAATACAATGCAAATCTTGCTTTCACCCGTACTCAACTCTAGAGTATGGCTATGGTCTCAAGCGAAGGTTTCAAAGACTACGCTAAAAAATGGAGGGACTTAGCAGGAAGAGTCCAACCTCCCTTATCTGAAAGAGAGCTAGTAGACATGTTTCTGGGTACCATGTCCGATCCTTTCTTTAATCATCTAATTGGAAGCTCCTCAACAGGTTTCACTAAATTAATCTTGACCGGGGAAAGAGTGGAAGTTGGGATTAAAAGTGGGAAGAACCAAACACCGTCCAACAGTAGGGGCCATCATGATCCCTAAGCCTGCACCTACTCAACAAAGGAACAATCAACCTAGAATAGAAAGACCGGTAAGACAATTTACCCGGATAAATATGACGCTGTCTCAAGTCCTGCCACATTTGTTGAGATTTAATCTGGTAACTTTGAAGGAAGCCCCGAAGAATCCCAACACCGCCTCTCCTCACTACCATCCTAATGCTCGTTATGCTTACCATTAAGAAAGTCCAGGCCATGATACTAAAAACTGTTGGGCTTTGAAAAACAAGGTGCAAGACCTTCTCGAAGAAAAGGAAATTGAATTTGATGCTCCTGAAATCCCAAATGTTATCATCGCTCCTATGCCCAAGCATGGCCGTGATGTTAACGCCGTTGAAGATGACATGTTTGTTACTGCTGTTGATGAACTTGTTACTCCTCTCCTGGCTGTCAAGAGGAACCTGTTGAAATCCGATTTATTTCCGGGCTGTGGCGAAGACTGCCACCTCTATTTATCCCTACCAATTGGCTGTCATTTATTGAAAGCAGGTGTCCAGCGCCTAATGGATGACAAAGAGATTTTGTTTGAGGAGACTCCCGTTTAAACCATTTCTTACAATGATGTTTCAATAGTAACCATTTCCGCCAATCCTTCCAGGGTCTCCACTAAAAGACCCGTTAGGATTACATCAGTTCCTAAAGTGGCTCCACTGATAATTACTATTCCAAGGCCGGTCCCGTAATCCTCAGATAAAACTGTCCCATGGAACTATGGGGGCAACGTCTACTATCACGGCGTCAAGCAGGATTGACTGGTTGATGAAGACTCAATTTTTGAGAAGGCTAACCCCGACATCATCAACATTGCGAGAACCAGCAAGATAACCCGAAGTGGAAGAATATTCTCCCCCAAAGATTGCTCCTCCGAAAACTGTTACCGGTCCTGTGATCATCCCTGCTTCCGTTCCCGTTGACACTACTACTACAATCCCTATGGTTACCCCTACTGACACTCCTACCTCCGAGTCGACCGAGACTCGGGGTAAAGGAATTCTGGTTGAGTCTGTCCAGATGAAGGTGCAATCAGTATCTATCCCAGAGGTCTCCCAAAAGGAGATGGAAGAAATTATGAAAATTATAAAGAGAAGCGACTACAACATAGTCGAACAACTAGGGAAGACTCCATCAAAGATTTCCATGATGGCTTTATTATTGTGCTCCGAGGCCCATGCGAAAGCCTTGGTAAAATTTCTTAAAAATGCCCATGTGCCACAAGAAACCTCTGCTGATCAGTTCCAAGACTGTGTGGCCAGTTTGACCGTTGACAATGGTTTAGGATTTTTTGATGCTGACTTGACACCTAGAGGGAGGAAGCACAACGAGGCATAGCATGTCTCTGTCGAATTCCGGGGCACAACTTTGGCCCATGTCCTGGTTGATACTGGTTCGTCTTTAAATGTGCTGCCTAAGAAAGCTTTGGATAGACTCGACTGTGAAAGTTTGACCTTAAAATCCAGTAAAATAGTGGTAAGGGCCTTCGACGGTTCAAAGAGGATAGTGCATGGGGAGGTGGACACCCCCATAAAAGTTGGAACTCAAACCTTTGATTCAACTTTCTACGTGATGGACATTCTCCCTTCCTATTCCTATTTATTAGGCCGACCATGGATTCACAATGCTGGTGCCGTCACCTCTACACTACATCAGATGCTAAAATACCCAACCAAGGGAAAAATCATTATTGTCCATGGAGAAGAGGAATATATGGTCAGTCACTTGAACTCCTTCAGATATGTGGAATTGGATGGTGAATTCATTGAAACTCTGTTTCAGCACTTCGAGGAAGTCCCACAAATAGTGGCAGCTACCAAGACTGTTTCTCAAGTCCCAAAGATTACAAGACCTCCTCTAAAGATGTCTTCTCTGAAAGATGCCAGGGCAGTGGTCGAAGAAGGTGGGTGTACTATTTGGGGCCAACTCCCAGATATCCCTTACAAATCTGACAAATTTGGTTTGGGTTTCACTTCAGGAGCCCAAAAAGCTATTCATCCTACTCGTGCGGGGGACCACCCTTAAAGATCAGCAACCACAGAGTCAATGCAGTAGAGGATGATGATGACAATTGTGACCTAGAAGATTGGATTTTCCCAACCATCAACAGAGGACTCAACAATTGGGAAGCTAAAGATTTTGTCCCAATTACTTTTATCCATAGTAATTGTCTTTAAATTTTGTCGGACTTGTAATAATTAAACAATTCATACTTTTAAAACCTTGTGTCTTACCCGAGGCACAACGGTCCATTTGTAAGGGTTGTTACCTCATTTTCATATGTCATCAATGAATCATGGACGTTTTTTCATACAAACTTTACGCTCTTTGTCTTTCTTTTTCTACATTTTTATTTCTTTTAAAGATAGCTATACTCTTACACACACTCACATTCAAAATGCAGATCTACATCCACTCAGGATCCCATGGGTAACAATTCTGCTATGGCCTTTTGTGACTTTGAAAATCTAATCTACCAAGCCGAAGACGAAGGTAAGGAAGATTGTGAAGTGCCGGGGGAACTAGCCAGGTTACTACAACAGGAAGAGAGGACCATACAACCCCATGAAGAACCAGTGGACACAGTTAACCTAGGTACCGAAGAGGATAAGAAAGAATTCAAGGTAGAAGCCAATCTGGAACCCAGTGTCAAGAAGCGCTTAATTCAATTACTACATGACTATATTGAGGTCTTTTCTTGGTCGTACAAAGACATGCCAGGACTTGATGCTGATATCATGGTCCATCGTCTATCGAAAAAAGAAGACTGCCCTCCGCTAAAACAGAAAGTCCGTCGGATGCGGACATACATGTCAGAGAAGATCAAGGCTGAAGTCATGAAACAATTCAACTCCGAATTGTTAGCTGTCACCTCCTATCCACAATGGGTCGCCAATGTTATTCCAGTGCCTAAAAAGGACGGCAAAGTACACATGTGTGTGGACTATAGAGATTTGAATAAGGCAAGCCCTAAGGATTATTTCCCACTTCCCCACATCGATATTCTGGTTGACAATACCGCACAGCATAAAGTGTTCTCATTCATGGATGGTTTCTCAGGCTACAACCAGATCAAAATGGCACCTAAGGACATGGAGAAAATGACCTTCGTCATACAGTGGGCTACATTCTGTTACAAGGTTATGCCATTCAGGTTGAAGAACGCTGGGGAAACCTATCAACGTGCCATGGTAGCTCTATTTCACGACATGATACATCACGAAATAGAGGTCTATATGGAAGACATGATAGCTAGATCTCAAACTGAAGAGGAACATCTTGACCATTTGCATAAACTATTTGAAAGGCTAAATAAATACAAGCTAAGGTTGAACCCAAATAAATGCGCATTTGGGGTGAGGTCCGGTAAACTCCTAGGCTTCGTCGTCAGCAGTAAAGGTATCGAAGTAGACCCTGCCAAGGTGAAAGAAATACAAGAAATGCCTGCTCCTCGCACCGAGAAGGAAGTTAGAGGATTCTTAGGACGAATAAACTACATTTCCAAATTCATTTCTCACTTAACAGCTACTTGTGAACCAATCTTCAAATTACTAAAGAAAGATCAAGTAGTCAAATGGAATGATGAATGTAAAGCTGCCTTTGACAAAATCAAAGAGTACCTACAAGAGCCTCCTGTTTTGATGCCACCAGCTGAGGGAAGACCCTTGATCACGTATCTAACTGTCTTGGAAAATTCAATGGGGTGTGTGTTGGGGCAGCATGACGAGTCTGGCTGAAAAGAGCATGCTATTTACTACCTGAGCAAAAAGTTTACCGACTGTGAAACAAGATATTCATTGCTCGAGAAAACTTGCTGCGCTCTGGCATGGGTTGCTCGCCGGCTAAGACAATATATGTTGACCCATACTACCTTATTGATATCCAAAATGGATCCAATTAAATACATATTCGAGAAGCCCGCCCTCTCTGGGAGAATAACAAAATGGCAGACGATCCTGACTGAGTACGACATTCAGTGCACTACCCAAAAAGAAATAAAGGGCAGTATACTAGCCGATCACCTTGCTCATCAAGCTGTGGATGACTACCAATCCATGAAATTTGAATTCCTAGATGAAGACATCATGATGGTAAACAACTGTGAAGAACTCAGACCATATGACGGACCTAAACAAGGATCCCGATGGACCTTGGTTTTTGACGAATCCTCTAACGCACTCGGCAATGGCATAGGAGCTGTAATCATATCCCCTGAAGGATGTCATACTCCCTTTAACGCAAGACTTTGCTTCAACTGTACTAATAATATGGCAGAATACGAAGCGTGTATTTTTGGTCTCAAAGCTGCCATAGATTTGGGAATCAAGTCTTTAAGTGTATTTGGAGATTCAGCCTTAGTCATCAGCCAGATCAAAGGAGAATGGGACACGAAGCACCCTAACCTCATCCCCTACAAAGAACATGTGTTGACATTAATCCCACATTTCGAGGAAATTTTCTTTGAGCATTTTCCACGAGAGGAAAATCAACTAGCAGACGTGCTAGCCACAATGTCATCCATGTTTAAACTCAAGTGGGGTAACAAGGCTCCCTAGATCACCATTGAACGGATGGATGAACCAGCTTACTGTCACGAGATCGATACTGAAGAAGTAGTGAACCGGCCTTGGTTCCATGAAGTTAAGAAGTATCTTGAGGCTCAAGAGTATCCAGAAGGAGCTTCAGTCAATGATAAGAAGTTCTTAAGGAGATTCTCTGCTAAGTTCTTCCTTAGTAATGGCATTCTCTACAAGCGCAACCATGACTCTATTTTTCTTCGTTGCGTAGACAAGGTTGAGGCAGAAAAGATCATGGCTGATCTACATGAAGGCACTTTTGGCACCCATTCCAGTGGGCATACAATGGCTAAGAAGATCCTACGGGCAAGTTATTGCTGGTCTACCATGGAAGCAGATTGCTATCAGCATTCACGAACCTGCCACAAGTGTCAGATCTATGCTGACAAAGTGCATGTGCCTCCAGTTCCTCTAAATGTCCTGACTGTTCCCTGGCCATTCGTGATGTGGGGCATCGATATGATTGGAGAAATCAAACCTACAACCTCTAATGGACACCATTTCATCTTAGTGGCCATTGACTATTTCACAAAGTGGGTTGAGGCAACTTCTTTCGCTTCCATTACCAAGAATGTTGTAGCCCGATTCATCAAACAGAATCTCATCCGTCGGTATGGTATCCTAGAGAGAATCATCATAAACAATGGTATGAATCTCAACAATACTATGATCACTGCACTATGTCAGTAATTCAAGATCCATCACCATAATTCTTCCCCTTACCGACCAAAGATGAATGGTGTTGTCGAAGCCGCAAATAAGAACATCAAGAAGATCATAGAAAAAATGACAGTAACCTACAAGGACTGACATGAGATGGTACCATTCTCTCTCCACGGTTACCGTACCACGGTGCGCATATCAACAAGGGCAACTTCTTTCTCCTTGGTATATGACATGGAAGTTGTTCTACCAATTGAAGTCGAAATACCTTCTCTGAGAATCATAAAGGATGCATGGCTGAATGAAGATGATTGGATCCAAAATCGGCTTGACCAATTGAACTTAATTGATGAGAAGAGGCTTACGGCTGTCTGTCATGGCCAAATGTACCAAAAACGTATAATCAAAGCTTTTAACAAAAAGGTCATACGTCAGGTATATAGGGTTGGTAACTTGGTAATCAAGCGTATCATATTTCCACAAGGTGATCCCAGGGGCAAATGGACTCCTACGTACGAAGGACCATTTATGATTAAAAGCATATTCTCTGGTGGAGCAATGATCTTAACCACTATGGATGACGACGACCTTCCACACCTTGTGAATGCAGACATAGTCAAAAGATACTACGCATAAGAGACCCGCTAGGTTGACACACCTAGGAAAAACAAGGGCATCCCAGCGAACCATAAAGGTTCAGGCAAAAATTAGGGATAAAATGTAAAAAAAATTGTACACCCGGCAAGTTGAAAACCCGAAAGGGCGGCTTGGGCAAAAAAGGGTATCCCGGTGGACTGAAAACCCGAAAGGGAGGTCCAGGAAAAAGATAGGGAATTAAAGCGTATGACTATGTCCCATTGGATCACCTTACAGACAACCTCTAACTTCGACTGACAAACTCAGTGGTTCTAATCGATCCAATCAACTTCAGACAAGGCAGCAAGTGGACAAGACGCTCAGAGACACGAAGGCTATAGCAGAATGGGAACCCCATGGGATTATTTCACATAGCTATCTTTTCTTTGTATCAAATTTTCATTTTTTCTACGACGAAATTTCTCTTACTAGAATGTTCGTCTCATTGTACAAAAATACTTATTCAAGTTAAATACAAAGATATACCTTTAAAAGTTCGAAACTATCTGTTTTTCTTTATTTTTATGTTTTGTTTACAAAAATTTCCAATGATATATTTTTAAACATATGCATTTGAACGTGACTACTGTTTACAAATGAACAAAAAAGGAACAGAAAATAGAAAGACAATCACTAATGGCTTTAAAAAATAGGATAATGTCTTTAGACTATTCCATAAAACCCCCTAGAGTGTGCAGCTTAATGATATCAAGCTCTCTCACATCCCCGACGGAACAAAATTTCCAGTTACCGCTCCTAAGATTCCTCAGTAAAGTCGCCCAATTTCTTAGGATTCCCCAACAAGATTTCACAAGCAATACATGACATTTCCTTTACACAACAAAGTTTATTTCTCTAACAAATGGAAGCTCATAAAATCATTATCACAACATGAAGACTTACACTCTTTGTACCCAGAGATACTCGAGGATTTATTTTCCCCAGCAACACTGCGGCATACTAATTAACATGTCCATACATCGCATCCATACATCATAACATTGATAGCATAAATACATATGAAACAATCTTATTTATTTTGAGAACATCATTACACCATGCATTGCATACATCAGGACATTGCATACAACTAACCTTTCATCTTTTTCAGGAAAGATCAATCAACAGAAAATTATCATCAAATTTTCAACAAGCCAATTACAAATCAATTCCCAAGAAAGGATTGGTCAACCATCTACACAATAGATGTTTCTTTCAGACTCCTGCCGGTTCAGATAAATCTCTCAATGATTTATTCTGATTCTTCTCCATATCCCTGCCGGTTCAGATAAATCTCTCAATGATTTATTCTAATTCTTTCCCGCAGACGCTTTCTCTGGTTCAGATGAATCGCATAAAGATTTACTCTGATTCTTTCTGGTTAAAGAATATTCACAATCTCTTTTGGTTCAGTTTAAACCCCTCAACGGTTTATCCTGATACTTTCAAAAAAAGAAACACTTCAGTTTCAGATAAATCTCTCAATGATTTATTCTGATTCTTTCCCGCAGACACTATCTCTGGTTCAGATAAATCACTCAAAGATTTACTCTGATTCTTTCCAGTTAAAGAATATTCAAGATCTCTTTTGGTTCAATTTAAACCCCTCAACAATTTATCCTGATACTTTCGAAAGGAACACTTTGGGTTCAGATAAATCTCTCAGCGATTTATTCTGATTCTTTCTCGCAGGCACTTTCTCTGGTTCAGATAAATCACTCAAAGATTTACTCAGATTATTTCCAATTAAAGAATATTCAAAATTTCTTTTGGTTCAGTTTAAAACCCTCAACGGTTTATCCTGATACTTTCAAAGGAACACTTCTGGTTCAGATAAACCGCTCCATGATTTATTCTGATTCTTCCCAGTCAAGCAACATACAAGATTTCTTCTGGTTCCGATAAGTCACTCCAAAGACTTATTCTGATTCTTTTCCAATGGAAATCAAGTTCAGACTTAGTCCATTTTTTGTCAACAGTCACCCTTGGATGGCATCTACAAGCCCATCTTCTAAAAATCTCCATCATTCCTCCAAATAAAATCTATAAGCCCATTCCCACTTCTTCTTCGAGTGCAAATTTCTGGGCACTCTAGTGTCCAATCATCTTCCATATCCAAGTCGCGAATGGCGGATCCGCCAATCTAACTCTTCAGGTCTAAGAAAATTGAAAAGGGGCAGCTGTTGTACCCCAAAATTTTCCCTCTCATTTATCAAATTTTTTCTCACAAGATCTCCTTTGGTTCAAGATTGCATAAGGGTTGATCAGCTCAAGACACCTCCTTAAGCACTGATGACTGAAATTAGGATTTGAGAGTGCACAAGGATAATTGAACTTTTAATGCCTCATATGACTTTCATGGACCATTATGGACCCCCAAGATTTCTCATTTCAATTTTCAAGTCTTGGATCACATTTTTGCTCAGTCAATTGAGCAGTTGACCTAAAAATCAACTGTATTGGGGAAAAAGTCAATTGTGGCCAATTTACATTCAAACGTCATAATTATTGATCCATATCAACATTATAAACTCATATGTATCATTTGATCAAGTTTGTACCACAATTCCTCAAGAAATTTGATTAGATCATCAAAAGGGAAAAATGGTCAAAATTAGGGTTTTGGCTGAGAAAGGGCAATTTCTGATTTTTGACCTAGAAAATAGTTAATTGGTTTGAGGCATGATATCAAGAGTTAAATTAAATCATTTTAACCTAATGGAATGACTCAAAACATTTCTCAAGATCAATTGGATTGATAATTGATTTTCAATCAACTGATCAAAAGTCAACTGTACACGGAAAAGTCAAACATTAAATTTTTGGTCAAAATCAAGTGCCAAAGATCATAATTCATCAAAACATATCAAAATATGAAAAAATTTCATCAATAAATCAAAAAATTAAGATTTCATTTTGAAAAGTCAATGTTTTCAAACTTAGAAATTTTTCTAAGTGTTGAAAACTTCATATTTTTTCACAACTTTAAGCCAATTTTTCACCATGATGCAAGATGATTCAAAAGAAACTTTCAACATGAAATTTGTAGATCTCCATGAGATATACAACATTTATTTACATAACTTATCATATAAATTCTTGGATCTTAATTTATTAATCCATGAAGTCATGGTCATGAAATTAAACACTTAGTGAAATTTTGAACATTTTTGGTCAGGATTTTGACCTAACTTCTGACCAAAGTTTCACATAGTTCCATTTGTATTTTGCAAAAGTGATTCAAAGAGGGGTTGTAGATCACATTACAAGATTTCTAAAAAGTCAAAGAACTCCTTGAGATCATTTGTGAGCAAGGAGAATCGAAGGTCAGAAGTTGGGGTTTCAAGTTGTTTTACAAGGCAAATTTTGTGATGAACAAAATTCAAATCTCAAACTTATGCTGCACAATCTTGCTTTGAAGGCCTCTAAACCTCAATATCTCTCCATAATTAGAAGATTACACTTGCTTTTGATCTATTATCCACTTGATTCAATCTTTATCCAAGTTAATTTTCCATTAATGGCACAAAGGCACAATTACCATTTACATAAAGCAAGCTTTATGCAAAGTCAACTTGCATTAAGATTTGCACTTGTTCCTTCTGCACAATCTTCCTCTACAAAGTCAAATAAGCATGTTTAAATTTGGTAACCACTCTAGATAGCTTTGTACTATGCATTAAAAACATGTTTGTCAACCTTACTTCAAAAACAAGCCAATAAGCAAAAACATGTGATCTTGTAATTCTGACCACCTCAAGTATCCAAACCTTTTCCATACATAAATACAAGTCATTTGTAAGAAAACACACATATGCTCAAGCCCAGAAACCCCCTAAAATACAGAACCACCAAAAACATCTCAAAACTTGCCATTTCTGAGTTTTGAATCCAATCTCCAAATTTGCTCGTGCGTTTCTTGGCCTTTTACTTTCAAAAGCTTCTAAATAACATATACAAACAATTCCAACACCTGCAACACGACTGTAACACCTCCATCACCATCCACCATTTTCAAAAATAGCACCTTGCACCTTGACTTCTCCATAACTCCTCAGACACTTTCAGCTCAAGCCAAGCATCACATTAGCTTCCTAGGAACTTGAGGAAGCTAACCCAATCACTGAAACTCATCAAAAGCTGCTCAAACTCAAAACACGATACCCTCTTGCAAGGTGAGTTTTCTGACTTTTGAACTCTTTATACAAGCATCATTAATGGTTTATTTGTGAATAAGAAATGTAGATATTATTGTCCTGAAGCTAACCATATCCTTAGATTTCATTATTGTTTCTTGAGTAGTTAGAATTTTGAATCTGAAACTTTGAAAATAATTAGGTCAGGATTTGGTACTTTTAAAAATTCTCATTCATCTTTGATTTATAGTTTATGATATTTATATGGTTGATTTCGTATGAAAAAATGGAATAACTTTCATGTTTGCATTTTCCATTTTTTTGAGAAATGGTGAAGTTACATGTGGTTTGGCTGGAGGTTGAAGATGAAGTGTATTCAGGACTTGTTTTGTATTATATATTTATCATTTCCATTATATTAACGAATGTATAGCTACCTCAGTGGTAAGACATTACACTGGTAATCAAGAAGTCATGGGTTCGAACCTCAGCGCTGCCTTTTGCATTTTTCCATATTTTTTTGCCATTTCACCTTTCAGGAGCGTTTGGGCTAGCAAAACCTTGGGCCTGACTTTTTCTTAACATTACCTCCCAAATTCAATGTTAACCTCCTGACTTTATTATTTTTATTTCATCTTTTATTATTATTATTATTATTATTATTATTTTCATTAATAAAAATCCAAAAATATTTATATTTTTATTATTTTATATTTATTTAGTTTATTATTATTTTTATAAAAACTAAAAGAACACAAAAATATTTTTCATTTAATAAATTAATTTCTTTTCAATAAATATTTAGACTAGGGTTTGACTATAATATTATTTTCTTGTGAATAAAATTAATTTAGGGCTTAGGTTTTTTTTAATTAATTAATTCTCATTTGTATTTTCATTAAGATAAAAACTTTCATAAGAAAAACCCTAAAAAATACATTTTTTAAACTTAATCTTAATTTTCTTATTTTTAGTTAATTATTTTTAATTTTAGTTAGCTAGGTCAAAAAACCCTTTTCATAAAATCAAACAAAAATCACATTTCTTCTTACATTTTATATTCTTGCATTTTTATCTTTATTTTTGTACATTTATTCAAATTCAATATAGTTGTAATAACTATTTAGATTTAATTTCTTGCAATTCCCCATTTGTAATTTGTACACCCCTCCCCTAAATAATGTAATAGCTTAGTATTTTTATTTTCCTGCACTTTTAATGCTTTATATACAAATGCTAGTAATTAGGGCTTTGTATGGAAAGATTAAAACCAACAAATAGCAAACCCTAATCAAAGACAAATCAAGCATGTAAATTAATACACTTGCACACAAATACCCTTAGGGTAAATCCACTTGGTTGCCTTACAAAAATGGCCATATTATGCATGTGAGGTATCTTAGCAAAAACAAGTAAAAAATATAAGATCATAGTCCCTCGATGACGCTATCCATGTTGCCTTTCAAAATGATCTTAGTCCCTAAAGAAAATGCTAAGATATCTTACAACATTGCTAATCATGGTTATACGATGACCCACGCCCTTCCCTTTTACATCCAAAGATAGGGTTATTTATCAAATCAATGGTAAGATAACAATGTCAAAGGAAAGAGGAAATGAACATGAAAGACTTTTTAGTAGGTAGAATGTTCCTAATTACTTGCTCAATTTCAAAATAAAAACATCCTTGCTATTTTTAAAAACAAACACCAACACTTTCAAAAACATATTTCAAACTTGAAAACATTTTCAAAATATCAAAACACTTTGTATACATTCTTACGAACGAGAATCATTACAAAGTTTGCCTAAATGATAGCATCTTTACAAAATACTTTCAAAAACCACCCAAAGCATATTTTCAAACAAAAGAAAGTGATCTAGCAAGTAACTAAGAGCCCATGGAAAACCATGGATGAAAAGGGTTCTAACACCTTCCCTTTTCATAATCTACCCCCCGAACTCAAGAAAATAATCTCAAAGTTCTTTCCTGTTCTTTTCACTCTTTCCTTTATTGGATAAAAGAAAAGTCGGTGGCGACTCTTACTAAACCGCAACATTTGCGATCAAACGCAAAACACCCAAGTCAGTTCTCCCACCATGTTACAATTGAAAACAAAAATAAAAACCATGTGGAAATGATCTCATTGTGTTCCAACTCTACTATTGCCCCAATGTCTTCGAACGTCTCTTGCCATTGACAAAAGTTGATTGGATTGATCTTGGACCATTTAAACCTGGACCTTGGTAATAAATTCGACTGTGATGACTCAACGGGACATAGTCATACGCTTTCAATCCTTAACTTTTGCCTGGACCGCCCTTTCGGGTTTTCAGCCCACCAGGATACCTGTTTTTTGCCCAAGTCGCCCTTTCCGGTTTTCGACTTGCCGGGTGTACAATCTTTTGCATATTTCCCTAATTTTTGCCTAAACCTTTGGTTCGCCGGGATGCCCTTATCTTGCCTAGGTGTGTCAACCTAGTGGGTCTCTTATGCGTAGTATTTTTTAACTATGTCCGCGTTCACCGGATATGGTAAATCTTCACCGTCCATAGTAGTCAGCATCATGGCACCACCAGAGAACTTTTTTGACAACAAATGGCCCTTCGTAAGTAGGAGTCCATTTTCCCCTGGGGTCTCCTTGTGGAAGAATGATGCGCTTTATTACCAAGTCACCAGCTTGATATAATCGAGGTCTGGTCTTTTTGTTGAAAGCCTTGATCACACGTTTCTGATACATCTGACCATGACAAACAGCAGCCAGTCGCTTTTCATCAATCAATTTTAACTGATCCAATCTTGTCTGAATCCATTCGTCTTTGCCTAGGCCTGTTTCCTTCATAATCCTTAGGGAGGGAATATGAAATTCCACTGGCAGGACAACTTCCATGCCATAGACCAAAGAAAAGGGAGTTGCCCCAGTCGATGTCCAAGCTGAAGTATGGTAGCCATGAAGAGAAAACGGTAACATCTCATGCCAATCTTTGTAGGTTACTACCATCTTTTGCACAATCTTCTTAATGTTTTTGTTGGATGCTTCCACTGCGCCATTCATTTTAGGTCTATAAGGAGAAGAATTGTGATGCTTTATTTTGAACTGAGTTCAAAGTTCTATAATCATAGCATTGTTGATATTGGTTCCATTGTCAGTGATGATCCTTTCGGGGATACCATAGCGGCAGATGAGGTTATGCTTGATGAATATGGATACAACATTCTTTGTGACTGAGGCAAATGAGACAGCTTCAACCCATTTGGTGAAATAACTGATAGCGATAAGAATGAAGAGATGTCCATTGGAAGCAGTAAGTTTAATCTCTCCAATCATGTCAATGCCCCACATTGCAAACAACCACAAAGTTGTCATGACATTTAGAGGAAAAGGAGGCACATGGACCTTGTCCACATAGATTTGGAACTTGTGGCAAGTCCTTGAGTGATAATGGAAATCAATTTCCATTGTTGACCAATAGTAACCAGCTCTTAGGATTTTCTTGGCCATGGTATGTCCACTAGAGTGAGTCCCAAAGATACCATCATACATGTCTTCCATAATTTTCTCTGCCTCCTTCTTGTCCACACATCGGAGTATAGTAGAATCATGGTTGCGTTTGTACAGGGTTCCATTGCTTAGGAAGAATTTGGATGAGAATCTTTGTAAGAATTTTTTATCATTGATGGAAGCTTCTTCAGGATACTCTTGCGCTTCAAGGTATCTCTTCACCTCATGGTACCATGGCTTCTTTGTGTCTGTATCAAGCTCATATTAGTGCGCAGGTTCGTCAAATCTCTCAATTGTAATCATAGGAGCTTCGTTGTCCCATTTGACCTTGAACATAGAAGACATTGTGGCCAAAGAATCGGCTAAATAATTTTCTTCTCTAGGGAAGTGTTCAAAGGTGATTTCTTCGAAGTATGGAATCAGAGATAACACAAGCTCCTTGTAAGGAATAAGATTAGGGTGCTTAGTATCCCAATATCCCTTTACTTGGCTAATCACTAGAGTGGAATCTCCGAATACATTCAAATGCTTGATCCTTAAATCAATGGCAACCTTTAGACCCAAAATGCATGCCTCATATTTAGCCATGTTATTTGTACAATCGAAGCATAGTCTAGCAGTGAAAGGGGTGTGGAAACCCTCAGGAGAAACTATCACAACACCAACTCCGTTACCCAAAGCGTTGGAAGCCCCATCAAAAATCATAGTCCATCGAGATCCTTGTTCAGGTCCTTCATACGGTCCAAGTTTTGCACAGTCGGTCACTAACATGATATTCTCATCCGGGAAGTCAAAGTTTATAGTTTGATAATCATCAACAGCTTGATGGGCCAAATGATCTACCAATACACGTCCTTTGATGGCCTTTTGTGTTGTATATTGAATATCGTACTCATTCAAAATCATTTTCCACCTAGCTATCCGTCCGGAAAGAGCGAGTTTCTCGAAGATGTACTTGATAGGGTCCATCTTAGAAATCAATAGAGTGGTATGAGTCAACATATACTGTCTTATCCGGCGAGCAGTCCATGCCAGAGCGCAACAAATTTTCTCGAGCAGTGAATATATGTGTTGTACCCCAAAATTTTCCCTCCCATTTTACTCAATCATTGGCAATGGAGGTCCCCAAGTTGCTCAAGAAAGTCCAAGAGTTGACCAAGCAAACTCTCTCCTAAGGCAGGGTGTCTCAAATTAGGGTTTCTATTTTCATCAAGATGGGTGGACCACAAAGGTCTCATATGCTTCCCAAGGTATTATAATGTTCTCAAGATCATCCATGCCAAGTTTCAGGCCTTGCATAAGAAGTTTGCTCAATCAACTGCTCAAATGCTTGAGAATCGATTGTAGTAGGTCAAAAGTCAACTGTGGCCCACATACAGTCAAACCTCAAGATTTTTGGCCAACATCAACATTTTGAAGTGACTTCCATCATTTTATCAAGGTTTGATCATGATTCCCCAAGGAATGCTCCAAATTCATCAAAACCCAAAAGTTGTTAAATTAGGGTTTCTTAGTAAAAGTCAACCCAACTTTGACCAAGCATAACTTCTTCATACTTTATCAGATATTTTCCATCCAAAGCTCATTTTTAAGAGGACACAATTCCCTACAACTCATCTTCAGCTCACAAGTTCAAAATACGCACTCATAAAAAGATATGAATTTTGACATTATAGGTCCTTTTGAAAAGTCAACAAAAACACCTTTTGGGCCAAAGCTTCATACATGAACATGGAAGATCCAATTGAGATGAGACCAAAAGGGTTGGTTAAGGGACATCCTAAGATTTATAAAAAGTCCAAGAACACCCTCCTAGGTTCAAAATTGAGAGAGTTGTGCATTGTTAAAGTTGGCAATTTTTGGAAAATTGTCAAAAGTTAACATTGATCAAATTTGCATTTTTTCCAGAGGGGCCCATGTTTTCTTGCTTGAAACATGTTTCTAATAGGACCCACGATCCCTAAGCTTTTCCACCTATTATTTTATTACTTTTATCATTTATTTTAATTTTTTATTCATTTAAATCTAAATAAATAAAATTAAATGATAAAATAATGAAAACAAATCAAATCTTGAAATTTTTGTGCACATTTTGAGTCCATATACAGCTAGCATGCCAGCCAATTCGTGCAAGGCTTATTAGGGTTGAAAAAGATTGGATTGAAGCAAGTTTTGGAAAGAAATCATACATGAAGCAAATCAAATCAAATCTCCATTATTTCTCAAGATACATGTCAATTTTGTTGACCTAATTCAGTCTCCTACATATACACAACAATTCCATACCATAAGCATAAGGATTTGAGGCGTGAAACAGCAAGAGAGAAATCAAAATTTTGCAAGAAAAGTGTGAGACCTATCTTTGTCTACATGCAATTTCAAACAATTCCAAGGCTTCTGATCCATCCATGGACATCTCAGGAAGGTAACAACATCATTTGCTAGCCTCAAAGCATCCAGAAATCACCCCTAGAGATATCACGGTTTGCATTTTTTTTAAAGTTTGAATCCATTGATTTACGCATCATAAATCTATT
Source organism: Vicia faba (assembly GCA_948472305.1). NCBI lineage: Eukaryota > Viridiplantae > Streptophyta > Magnoliopsida > Fabales > Fabaceae > Vicia > Vicia faba. The sequence continues at coordinate 1,335,564,882 of OX451738.1, read as the reverse complement.
TTAATCACATATCCATGTTTATTGTCATGCTTGCAACATTTTTGAATGCTTTGATTTAAGTTTCTATATAAGAATCGCGTAATGCCATTACTAGGGTTTACGAGTTTGTTTTAGGGGTTTTCAATGCATGAACAATTGGCTCTCATATTGGGTACCATGATGATCAGGGCTTCAAGCCCAGTTGATTCATGGTCACCAATTGAATTTATATTGCGTGTACATGATTTTTGAGATGGACAGGGTTATAGCCATGAACAAACGTCCGTAGGTAAAGGTGTTTTGCCTAAAACAACAGTCCAAGGAAGAAGATGACGCGTGTCAAGGCGTGATTAGTCCATTCAAATTTTACTTGTTTTGGCTGGAAGAATACTTGACTTGACTTTTGGTTTTATTTATTTATTATGTTTACAAGTTAAAGACGCAGCACAGATGGTTGGAAGGAGCGCCTTTGATGCACACGTCCTGGGTTCGATCCCAGGCGTGTTCATTTTATTATTTTCCTAATTGTTTTAGGCCAATCCAATGCAATGCATCATCCCACGCCTATCATGTACCATCAACGTACATCCATTGGATGCCCAGCTGGCTAGATCTCATGCTTCTCCAATGAAGGCCCATGGTACACATGCAAGGTCAATACTACACAAGATCCCAAAGTTGACTGGGCTTAGAGGCTTAATGGGCCAAGCATTTCAGTTCAACACCCCCCAGAATTGCTAACAGCAGGCCCATTTGGTTATTTTTACTTTTTTTTCTTTAATTCCTTTTTTAAAAGTATTTTGTTTTTTATTAATACTAAAATAATTTTATTAAATTAACCAACCAAAAATCACAAAAAAAGATTTATTTTCTTAATAAATATTTTTTAAATTAATTAGTTTATTTAATTTAGGGTAACTTTAATTTATTTTTACAATTAAAATCAATTAGAAAACTAGGTTTAAATTCTTGATTTAGTTATTTTCTTTTTTTTCAAACAAAAACACAAAAAATAGGTTAATTTAATTATTTTTCTTAATTAAAGTTAATTTGTAATTAGGTTCTTTTTTATTCAATTATTCCTTATTTTCTTAGATAAAAAAAAAATGACAAAAAAATGATTTTTCTTTAATCAATTGCAATTAGATTTAGTCAAGGGTCAAAACCCTAACTTCTCTCGCATTTAATTTGCCGCGCGCTTGTTATTATTTTTGCCATTATTTTGTAACAGTTTCAAGGTTGTAATAGTTTTAATTAGGGTTTTAAAATTCCGTACTTTTATTTCCCGTCAAGGAAATTATGTAACTGACAAAGCCATGTAATAGTTAGGTTTATATCCGCTTTTACTTTTAGCAAATTTTTAACTGTTAGATGTATTAATAGGATTGTATGACAAGAATGCATGAAAAATTAAAACAGTTAGAAAACCCTAATGTGCAAAGACTAAATAACTGAAACAAATCACTCGCACATGTTCACTCCTAGGGTTTACCTCACTTCGGTTGCATTCAGTAAACAATCATTAAGCATAGGAGATATTAGTGGTTGCCCTCCAGCCTAAAGAGATCAAATTGTCCCGTTCGAATGTTGCCTCGGAAATGTTGCCTCGGAAAGATCTTAAGGCTTTAGGGTTATTACTAAGGTTTTCTAACTATTGCTTTAGTGATTGTACTTTCCCCTTTCGAATGTCCCTTACAAACTCCAACGACGGTGCTACCTATTCCTTAATAGTGGGATAACACTGTCTAAAGGAAATAGAACAGAAACACTCTTTTTTCGAGTAGGTAGATGCTAGTAGGTACTTGCTCAAAATAAATTTTTTCACACAAACACCTTTCAAAAACAATTTTCAAAACAAACTTCATCACATCCTTGAGGACTGATACAAGAATTATCACGAAGTGAAACTTTTCAAAACAATCACACACAAGCAATTTTGAAAAATGAGCAAGTACCTAAGAGCCCGTAGATAACTACGGATAGAAAGGGTGCTAACACCTTACCTTTCTATAATCTACCCCCCGTACTCTGAAACATCTCGAAAAAGGTTTTTTCTATTCTTTTTCCTTTTCCTGATTGGATAAAATAAAAGTCGGTGACGACTCTTGCTTACCGCGACATTTTGCAAAACACAAAGCGCATACCAGTATTAAATAGTCGGTTCTGCCACCGTATCACAGAACTGACGGCTCTGCTGGGGAATTATAAAGTGGGGTAAACCTTAGGATCTAGGTCATATTTAATTGCTTCCTCTTGATTGTCTTGTTTGCTTTATATTTATGGGAACTGTTTGGGTTATTTGATCCTACACCCAGATCGGGGAAACACATTTTAGGTAAGTAGCAATAAAATGTGAGGGAACTATCCTGGGGTATACCGGCACGGTTGAAGCAGTAGCTACGTTGATGTGGCACTTTGGTTGGTACCGGTAACCCTTGAGTCAATCAGGGAGAGTACGGGGCCGCCGCGTGGTGTCGTGAAGCATCAATTGACCATAGAACTTTTAATTGCACAACTTGACCAGTAGGACGTAGCGAGATGGCCGACTTTGGTGTATGCCCAAGGTCGACAAATACTCGATGCTACACTCATTGAGGTTTGACTCTTGAGTTTTGTTTGGTTGCGAGTCCATCACCTGTTGAACGAAGTTGGGAGAAAGATCAGTGATATTAAGAGCCCTTTTAGAACCCCAGTTACTATTTATAGGACATGTTGAACTAATCCAACTTCAAGAGGGTATGACCTTAAAATTCATGCAGGCCTTAAACCTAAAGATTTGGTGTGGCTTGTTTTTTGTTTGCTATACCTATGATTTTCTAACCTAATCATGACATCATAAGCATATCATATCATGACTAACCATTTCAAGGATTCCCTAGGGCTCATTTTTATTCTATTTTGTAGGACATGGCATCTGCCCGTAGGAACACTGTATGGATCAACCTTGTGAAAGTGTCTCTCCAACTAAAGGATCTGGCATTAAGGGTTCTTGAAGGTTCTCATTTCACTAGAAAGCATGGTCAGTTGCTCAATCTGGTCACTGCAAAACCTGATGAAGAGTTGTTAAAAGTGCTATTTCAATTCTTTGATCCGGTGCACCATTGTTTCACCTTCTCGGATTACCAGCTAGTACCTACTATGGAGGAGTTTTCTCTGTTGTTAGGGGTACCTATTCTTGACCAATTTCCTTTCAATGGTACGGAAGAACATCCAAAGCCTGAAGAGATTGCTAGAGCTATGTCTTTACAACGATCTGACATAATGGCGAATTGGGAGACCAGGGGGAGTGTCCAAGGAATTCCGGTTAATTTTCTATTTGAGAAGGCCTATCATTTTTGGGATACCTTAGATTTACAAGCTTTCGAAGAGGTGTTGGAACTTCTCGTTTATGGAACGGTACTTTTCCCTAATGCTGATCAACTCATAGATGTCAGCACTATCAAGGTTTTCCTGTCTCATAATCCAGTACCTACATTACTCGGGATATTCTGGACTCTTTGCATGCTCGCACTCTAAAGAGAAGGGGAACCCTCCTGTGTTGCATTGCTATATTGGCTAGGTGGTTTATTTCGCACCTACCCAGTTCTGTTTTGAAGAATGAGCAGGGTTTGAAATGGTCTCGCAGGCTGATGTCCCTTAAGCATTCAGACATTCATTGGTGTTCACGGTTCTCAAAAGATGTTACCATCATCGATTGCTGTGGTGAATTCCCTAATGTCCCCCTCTTAGGAATTAGGGGAGGAATCACTTATAACCCTTATTTGGAACTGCGTCAGTTTGGTTACGCGAGAAGAGATGGTCCTCATGATATGCTTATCCAAGGAATCGCCTTCAACTATGAGAACGACATTCAAGGCTATCGTAGAAGGTTCATAAAAGCTTGGGGCATGGTACATAAAATTGATAGCAAGACGCTGGGGCACAAGAATTCCATTCCTCTTGAGCCTTATCTCCGATGGATACGAGCTCGCACCCAAAGTCTGATGATGCCCTACCCTTCCGTACTACCAATAGTTGTGGAATCAGTTGCTAAAGGAGACACTGCTTCTTTTGTTCATTACCCTGACATGCCAACTAATCATGAAGAATTGCAGAAGTCTTGGGATCAACTAAAAGAAGAGCGAGACACGTTTGAAGCTCAGTTCTATGCCAGCGAGAAAAAGGTCCTGGAGCTCACTAGGCTACTTCACGAAAAAAGGAACATAAATGCCTACATCGCACCAAAGAGGATGCGCTCCTGGGAGACCTAGTTTCTTTTTACTTGTAGTTTGGTTTTGTTTATTTGTAAGCCTAAAGGGAATTCTTTGTAACAATTCGAACTTATCAATGCAATTAACGTGTGTTTCTTTTGGTTAAACAAATCTGAGCCTTTAAGAATCCTTGAAATCATTGCATACGCATATCATCCATGACATTGCATAAACAGGTACCATTACAGGTTTCTCACCTTCTTCGCTGTTTATTTCAAAAGAAATGTCTTCTGAACAAAGCATCAAGGACCTTCAAGCAAAGAACGCTCAGTCCAACAAATGTTCATCAGTCTGGCAAAAGGGCAGGAGGATCTGAAAACCCTCATTCTGAAAGAGAAGAAGGCTGTCGGTATTCTGAATATGGGCAGAAAGTTTGGAGAGCGGTTGAAGCGACAAACTAATTTGACCTCTTCATCCAAGGAAGGGGAGAATCAGGAAGAAGATAAGGACCCTAGTCCTGCAGTCTCTGATAATGATACTGATTATAATGATGAACAGTATCCTCCTGTTGAGGATAGATACAAACAACTAGAAGATCGTCTGAGTGCCATGGAAGTTCAGAGGATACCTGGACTGGATTTCGAAGAATTGGGATTAGTGTTGGGAGTAGTCAACCCGCAAAAGTTCAAAGCTCCAGTTTTTGCTAAGTATGATGGGGTGTCCTGCCCGAAACTCCATCTCCGTTCTTATGTCAGGAAGATCCAGCCCTACACAGCTGATAGAAACCTGTGGGTTTACTTCTTTCAAGATAGTCTGTCGGGGACTCAACTTGAATGGTTCTACCAGCTAGAAAGATAAAATGTCTGAAACTGGGAAGATCTAGTTGCTTCTTTCTACAAGAAGTATCAATACAATGCCGACCTTGCTCCCACTCGTACTCAACTCCAAAGTATGTCCATGGGTGCAAGTGAAGGTTTTAAAGATTATGCCCAAAAATGGAGAGACTCGGCTGGGAGAGTTCAACTCCCGTCGTCTGATAGGGAGTTGGTTGATATGTTTATGGGGACGCTATCTGGTTCATTTTTCAATCATTTGATTGGCAGTTCATCATCTGGTTTCACCGAGCTGATACTAACTGGGGAAAGAGTAGAAGCTGAGATTCGAAGCGGCAAAATACAGAAGGATGCCTCGTCAAGTTCAGTAAAGAAGCCTTTTGTTGGTAAGAAGGAAGCCAATGCCGTCTATAGCCCGAGGGGTCAGAATAGGGTTGAACAACGTCAGACAGTAAGTGCCATGATGATAACTAGACTTGCAGTTGCTTCACAATGCAACAATCAACAAAGGGCCGAAAGACCCCAACGATAGTTTACCCGCATCAACATGACATTGGATGAAGTTCTACCTCATCTGCTGAGATCTAACCTGGCAACCTTGAGAGAGGCTCCCAAGAATCCGAATACTACATCTCCTCGATATAATACAAATGCCCGGTGTGCCTATCATTCTGAGAGTCCTGGCCACGATACAAATGACTGCTGGGCTCTGAGAAATAAAATACAAGACTTGATCGAAGCTAAGGAGATAGATTTTGATGCTCTGGAGAAGCCAAATGTCATAACTGCTCCCATGCCTAAACATTGTCATGGAGTTAATGCTATTGATAGTGATTTGTTTGTTACCTATGTTGATGAAGTTTCTACTCCTCTCATGATTGTCAAGAAGAATTTGTTGTTGGTCGGTTTATTTCTGGGTTGTGGTGAAGGTTGCCACATGTGATCACTTCTACCTTCTGGTTGCCGTTTGCTGAAGATAGGTGTTCAATTCCTGATAAATAGCAAAGCGATTCTGTTTGAGAAAACCATGACTCCCGTTGTTCCAATTGAAGGCGTTGCCATTATAACCATTTTCTCCCATCCTTCCAAGGTTTCCTCGAGAAGACCTGTTAGGATTACATCCGCTCCAAGAATCGCTCCACTGATAATTACTGTTCCTGGTCCTGTCTCGTATGTCTCGGATAAAGTTGTCCCATGGAATTATGGTGCCGATGTATACTATCATGGCATCAAACAAGACTTAAAAGATGAAGAAGATGGTCCTGATATTGGTAACATTGTCAGAAGCAGCAAAATCACCCGAAGTGGAAGGGTCTTCTCTCCTGAGATTTCCCCTAATACTGTTAACAAGCCTATTATCATTACATCTACTGTTCCTGCTAGTACATCAACTATTGTTCTTGTTCTTACTCCAGTCGACGAATCATCTGATACCGCGACAAAGAGGTTGTAGGTGAGACTGCCCGGACGGAGGCGCCTAAGAAAATTGTTGTGGAAGCCTCTAAGCAAGAAATAGAGGAAATACTGAAAATCATTAAGAAGAGCGACTATAATATGGTCGAGCAGCTGGGGAAGACCCCATTGAAGATATCCATGTTATCTCTACTGTTGTGTTCTGAAGCCCATGTGAAGGCTTTGATTGCATTTCTCAAGACTGCGCATGTGCCACAAGAGACTTCAGCTGATCAGTTCAAAGACTGTGTGGCCAGCCTGACTTGTGATAATGGGCTGGGCTTTTCAGATGTGGATTTGACACCAAAAGGAAGGAAGTATAATGACACTCTGCATGTATCGATTGAATGTAGGGGCACCACTATGGCTCATGTGCTAGTAGATACTGGGTCTTCACTGAATGTTCTGCCGAAGAATGTGTTAGACCGGTTGGATTGTGAGGGTTTTACTCTAAAGCCTAGTATCATTGTGGTAAGGGCTTTTGACGGATCAAAGAGAATGGTGCACGGGGAGGTGGACATCCCTGTCAAAGTGGGTTCTCAGACTTTTGGGTCCACTTTCTATGTGATGGATATCAGGCCGTTGTATTCTTGTTTGTTGGGTCGTCCTTGGATCCACGAGGCTGGGGCAGTCACCTCCACACTCCACCAAATGCTGAAGTACCTAGTGAAAGGAAAGATTGTCATAGTGCGGGATGAAGAAGAATATATGGTGAGTCACCTCAACTCCTTCCGCTACGTAGAGATGGACGGGGAATTCATCGAAACTCCTTGTCAGAATTTTGAAGAAGTCCCTCAGATCTTGGCATCGACTGAAACTAGTAGCAATAAATCTCCTTTGAAGATGGCTTCTCTCAAGGACGCCAGGGTTGTGGTTGAAGAAGGTGGGTGTGCCAATTGGGGTCAGCTCCCTGATTTCACTCATAAAACTGATAAATTTGGTTTGGGCTTTACTACAGGGGCTCAAAGGGTTGTTAGACGCGCTCGGGCTGGAGGACCTCCCCTACGCATCAACAATCGTGGGATTAACGCCATTGAAGACAGTGAAGAGGAATCAGACATTGACAACTGGATCTACCCGACTACTAACGGTGGACCGAGTAACTGGAAGGCCAGGGACTTCATACTTGTTTATTTTATTCCGCAGTAATTGACTTATTTGTTTTAAGATTTGTAATAAACAATTTGAAACTTTACGGCCCGGTGCCTTGCCCGAGGCACCTTGGCTTTGCTTATGAGGGCTATTATTTGTCATTTCATAATCATTAATAAAGCATTGGACGTTTTCTGCATACAAATTTTACGCTTTCTGTTTTTCTTTTCTTTTTTCCACTCTATCAAAACAAGCTATTTCTCTTACACACACTCACATATCATAATGCAGATCCATATCCACTCTGGATCCCATTGATAACAGCTCTACTATTGCCAGTTATGACTTTAAAAATCCGATCAACCAAGCCGAGGACGAAGGTGAGGATGATTGTGAGGTGCCCGCAGAACTTGCTAGACTATTACATCAAGAAGAGAGGGCCATACAGCCTCATGAAGAGCCAGCTGAGACAGTGAATTTGGGTACTGAGGAAGACAAAAATGAGGTTAAAATAGGTGCAAATCTGGAGCTTAGCGTCAAACAGAGGTTGATAAAGATGTTGCACGACTATGTTGAGATCTTCGCCTGGTCCTATGAAGACATGCCTGGTTTGGACACTGATATTGTGGTACATCACCTGCCAACTAAGGAAGACTTTCCTCCGGTTAAATAGAAGGTCCGCCATCTGCGCCCTGAAATGTTAGAGAAGATCAAAGCAGAGGTCATGAAACAGTTTGATGTAGGATTCTTGGCTGTCACTTTGTATCCAAAGTGGGTTGCTAACGTTGTTCCAGTACCTAAGAAGGACGGTAAGGTACGGATGTGTGTTGATTACAGAGATCTGAACAGGGCGAGCCCCAAGGACGATTTCCCACTTCCTCACATCGATGTTCTGGTTGACAACACCGCGTAACATAAAATCTTCTCCTTCATGGATGGTTTCTCGGGCTACAACCAGATCAAGATGGCTCCCGAAGACACGGAGAAGACAACATTCGTCACATAGTGGGGCACTTTCTGCTACAAAGTGATGCCTTTTGGGTTGAAGAATGCTGGGGAAACCTATCAGCGCGCCATGGTTGCTTTGTTTCACGATATGATTCACCATGAGATCGAAGTGTATGTTGATGACATGATAGCCAGGTCTCAGACCGGGGAAGAGCACCTTGATCATCTCCAGAAATTGTTTGACAGATTGAAGACATATAAGTTAAGGTTGAATCCGAACAAGTGTACCTTCGGGGTAAGGTCTGGTAAGCTTCAAGGTTTTGTCGTCAGTGACAAGGGTATTCAGATAGACCCTGCGAAATTAAAATCTATAAAAGAGATGCTGGTTCCCCGTACAGAGAAAGAGGTTAGAGGTTTTTTGGGACGTCTGAATTACATCACCAGGTTCATTTCACATCTGACTGCTACTTGTGAGCCAATCTTCAAGCTTCTGAAGAAAGATCAAGTGGTAAAGTGGAATGATGAATGTCAGATCGCTTTTGAAAGAATCAAAGAATACATTCAAGAACTGCCAATTCTGATGCCTCCAGTTGAAGAAAGACCTTTGATATTATACTTGACAGTGCTAGACAATTCAATGGGGTGTGTGCTGGGGCAGCATGACGAGTCTGGCCGAAAAGAGCACACCATTTACTACCTTAGCAAAAAGTTTACCGACAGTGAGACGCGATACTCATTGCTCGAGAAAACTTGTTGTGCTTTGGCATGGGCTACTCACCGACTGAGACAGTATATGCTGACTCACACTACCTGGTTGATATCAAAGATGGATCCGATCAAGTATATTTTCGAGAAGCCCGCTCTCTCCGGAAGGATAGCAAGGTGGAAAATAATCGTAACCTAATACGACATACAATATACAACCCAAAAAGAAATCAAGGGGAGTGTATTGGATGATCATTTGGCTCATCAGGCCGTGGATGACTACCAGTCCATGAATTTTGAGTTCCCGGATGAGAATATCAAGTTGGTGACGGACTACGAAGAGCCTGGACCGGATGAAGGACCTCAGGAAGGATCCCTATGGTCTATGTATTTTGATGGAGCCTCGAACATGCTGGGTAACGGTATTAGCATCGTGATTATATCTCCCGAGGGCTGTCATACTCCGTTCACTGCCCGATTATGTTTCAACTACACCAACAACATGGCGGAGTATGAGGCATGTATCATGGGACTTCGAGCTGCTATTGACCTGAGGATTAAGTTCTTGAGTGTATTCGGAGATTCCGCTCTGGTGATAAGTAAGATCAAAGGCGAGTGGGATACGAAGCACCCGAATCTCATTCCTTACAAAGAATATGTACTGACATTGCTCCCACACTTCGAGGAGGTAACTTTTGAACATTTCCCACAAGAGGAGAACCAGTTGGGGGACGTGCTAGCTACCATGTCTTCTATGTTCAAAGTTAGGTGGGACAATGAATCTCCCCAGATTACCATTGAGAGGTTGGGCGAACCAACCCACTGCTGCGAGATCGATACCAAAGAAGTGGCAGACAAACCCTGGTTTCATGAAGTCAAAAGGTATCTCGAGGCTCAGGAATATCCCGAAGGGGAATATGTCAATGATAAAAAGTTTCTGAGAAGGTTCGCCGCAAAGTTATTCCTCAGTAATGGGATCCTCTATAAACACAATCATGACTCCACACTACTACGGTGTGTAGACAAGAGTGAAGCAGAGAGGATCATGACAGATCTACATGAAGGCACTTTCGGAACCCATTCTAGTGGACATACCATGGCTAAGAAGATCCTACGGGTAGGATATTACTGGTCCACTATGGAAGCCGACTGTTATCAGCACTCTCGAACTTGTCATAAATGCCAAATCTATGCTGATAAAGTGCATGTGCCCTCAGTTCCTCTGAACGTCCTGACAGCTCCTTGGCCCTTTGCGATGTGGGGCATCAACATGATCGGCGAGATCAGACCTACCGCTTCCAATGGACATCGCTTCATTTTAGTAGCCATTGATCACTTCACAAAGTGGGTTAAGGCAGCCTCTTTTGCTACAGTAACCAAGAATGTCGTGGCACAGTTTATCCGACATAGTCTAATCTGTCGATATGGTGTACCAGAGAGGATTATTACTGACAATGGTACAAATCTCAATAACACAATGATCACCGAGTTTGTAAACAGTTCAAGATACAACATCATAACTCTTCTCCCTATCGACTGAAGATGAATGGGGTTGTTGAAGCGGCTAACAAGAACATCAAGAAGATTGTATAGAAGATGACAGTGACATATAAAGACTAGCATGAGATGTTACCATTCGCTCTTCATGGGTATCGTACCTCAGCACGGACGTCGACAGGGGCAACACTCTACTCTCTGGTATATGGCATGGAGGCAGTCCTGCCCATAGAAGTCCAGATACCTTCTCTTTGGATTATGAAGGATGCGGGTTTAAACAAAGACGACTGGATCCAAACCTGGCTTGATCAGTTAAATCTAATCGATGAAAAGAGGCTTACTGCTATCTGCCATGGTCAGACGTACCAAAAGCGAATGATCAAGGCTTTTAACAAGAAAGTCAGGGGTCAAGAATATCGAGTCGGGGATCTGGTGATCAAACACATCATACTGCCGCAAGGTGATCCCAGGGGAAAATGGACTCCCAAATACGAAGGGCCATTTGTGGTTAAGAACATTTTCTTGGGAGGAGCTATGATTCTAACCACCATGGACGGTGACAACCTTCCTCACCCCGTCATTGCGGACATAGTGAAAAGATACTACGCATAATCAAAGACCCGCTAGGTCGATTGGCCTAGGCAAAAATAAGGGCTTCCCGGCGAACCAAAAGGGTTCGGGAAAAAGTAAGGGATGAAAATGAAAAAAAATCTGTACACCCAGCAAGTCGAAAACCCGAAAGGGAGGCTTGGGCAAAAAAGGGTATCCCGGTGGACTGAAAACCTGAAAGGGCGGTCCAGGCAAAAGTTAGGGATTAAAGCGTATCACTATGTCTCATTGGATCATCTTGCGACCAGACTTCGGTATCAGCTATCAAGCTCGGACGGCGCCAATCAATCTGATCAACCTTTGGCCAAGTAGCAAAGTTATGAGACGCTTGAAGACATAGAGACAATAGCAAAGTTGGAACCCAATGGGGTAGTTTCACATAGCTGTTTTTCTTTCTTTTACACAAATTGTATAATTTCTATATTTCAGCGGCGTTCGCTTACTAGGACGTCAGCTTCTTTGTACAAAACGCCTATTACAGGCCAACTTCAAAATCAATACAAATCATGTTCACAAGAAACTTCAATTTGTTTTCTCTTTCTCTGTTTTGTTTTACAAGAACGTCCAATGATTTATTTTTGATATATGCATTTGAAAATGATTGCTGCTCATAAATATTTGCATAAGAAACAAAATACAATTACTCGTAATTCCAGAAACAAGGGAAAAAATAAGAAGTTTCGAACCTGACGGTTTCTTTGCCCCACAGAGTAAAAATATCCAAAGGCATTGATGTCAGCTTTCCTGAAATAGGACGTAACTATCCCCGGCCAAGGTTCATAATCGCGGGCGAGGCAATAAATCTCATTCCCCAAGCTGAGTTTATTTCTCTAACAGAGCTCGTCATCCCTAACAACGAAACTTCATCCCCATCTATGTTTGTTCCTCCAGATCGGAAAGTCTACCAACAAAGTATCTCTTCCCCCAAAGGTTGGTCCCCGCAGAGTTTATTCTCAAGCATCTTCTTCCCGACAGAATATTTACAACTCTCTGGCAATAATCAGGGATTTATTTTCCCAAACGCGAGCATACCCCAATAGCATTTCAACATGCATCATGACAGACGCATACATATCATATACAACATAATCTCATCTATTTTGAGAACACCATCTCGCCCTGCATTTCATGCATCGCATATAACTAACCCTGATATTTTTTTCCAGGAAAAGACGATTAGCTTCAATGAATCCAGCAGTTATACATATCACATCTACAGACAGCTAATGGAAACTCAGTTCCCGAAATCAAACGGGTCAACTAATCTACATTATCCCAAAGTAACCTTACCCCGGTTCCTCCTGAAGTTTTACACGAACTCATACCAAAGTAACCTTACCCAGGTTCCTCCTGAAGTTTTACATGAACTCATACCAAAGTAACCTTACCACGGTTCCTCCTGAAGTTTTACTCGAACTCATACCAAAGTAACCTTACCCCGGTTAATCCTGAAGTTTTACACAAACTTTTCTCGAAGTAACCTTACCCCGATTCATTCTTAAGTTTTACACGAACTTGTCCCAAAGTAACCTTACCCAGGTTCCATCTCGGTCCAGATACAGTTTTACCCAAACACCTCATGAAGTAACCATACTATCCAGGTTCCTTCTCATAGCCCTACTATCCAGGCTTTCATATCGAAGTAACCCTACTATCCAGGTTCCTTCTTACAGCCCTACTATCCAGGCTTTCATATCGAAGTAACCCTACTATCCAGGCTTTCATATCGAAGTAACCCTACTATCCAGGTTCCTTCTCATAGCCCTACTATCCAGGCTTTCATATCGAAGTAACCCTACTATCCAGGTTCCTTTTCACAGCCCTACTATCCAGGCTTTCACATCGAAGTAACCCTACTATCCAGGTTCCTTCTCACAACCCTACTATCCAGGTTTTTCATAATCGAAGTAACCCTACTATCCAGGTTCCTTCTCATAGCCCTACTATCCAGGCTTTCATATCGAAGTAACCCTACTATCCAGGTTCCTTCTTATAGCCTTACTATACAGGATTTCATATCGAAGTAACCCTACTATCCAGGTTCCTTCTCACAGCCCTACTATCCAGACTTTCATATTGAAGTAACCCTACTATCCAGGTTTCTTCTCACAGCCCTACTATCCAGGCTTTTATATTGAAGTAACCCTACTATCCAGGTTCCTTATCACAACCCTACTATCCAGGCTTTCATATCGAAGTAACCCTACTATCCAGGTTCCTTCTCACAACCCTATTATCCAGGCTTTCATATCGAAGTAACCCTACTATCCAGGTTCCTTCTCACAACCCTATTATCTAGGCTTTCATATCGAAGTAACCCTACTATCCAGGTTCCTTCTCACATCCCTACTATCCAGGCTTTCATATCAAAGCAACCTTACTATCCAGGTTTCTTCTCACAGCCCTACTATCCAGGCTTTCATATCGAAGTAACCCTACTATCCAGGTTCCTTCTCACAACCCTACAATCCAGGCTTTCATATCGAAGTAACCCCACTATCCAGGTTCCTTCTCATAGCCGTACTATCCAGGCTTTCATATCGAAGTAACCCTACTATCCAAGTTCCTTCTTACAACCCTACTATCTAGGCTTTCATATCGAAGTAACCCTACTATCCAGGTTCCTTCTCACAGCCCTACTATCCAGACTTTCATATGGAAGTAACTCTATTATCCAGGATTTCATATCGAAGTAACCCTACTATCCAGGTTTCTTCTCACAGCCCTACTATCCAGACTTTCATATCGAAGTAACCCTACTATCCAGGTTCCTTCTCACAGCCCTATTATCCAGGCTTTCATATCGAAGTAACCCTACTATCCAAGTTCCTTCTCACAGCCCTACTATCAAGACTTTCATATCGAATTAACCCTACTATCCAGGTTACTTCTCACAGCCCTACTATCTGGGCTTTCATATCGAAGTAACCCTACCATCCAGGTTCCTCCTCACAACCCTACTATCTAGGCTTTCATATCTAAGTAACCCTACTATCCAGGTTCCTCCTCACAGCCCTACTATCCAGGCTTTCATATCGAAGTAACCCTACTATCCAGGTTCCTTCTCATAGCCCTACTATCCAGGCTTTCATATCAAAGTAACCATACTATCCAGGTTCCTTCTCACAACCCTACTATCCAGACTTTCATATCGAAGTAACCCTACTATCCAGGTTCCTTTTCACAGCCCTACTATATAGGCTTTCATATCGAAGTAACCCTACTATCCAGGTTCCTTCTCACAGCCCTACTATCCAGGCTTTCATATCGAAGTAACCCTACTATCCAGGTTCCTTCTCATAGCCCTACTATCCAGGCTTTCATATCGTAGCAACCCTACTATCCAGGTTCTTTCTTATAGCCCTACTATCCAGGCTTTCATATCGAAGTAACCCTACTATCCAGGTTCCTTCTCATAACCTTACTATCCAAGTCCCTTCTCTCTTATCTCCAAACAATAGTTCAGAACACTGTAAGACCGGGACCCGATCAAACACGATTGGTTTCGTAGTTACCCAGTAAGTCGCGATGTAGCTTATACCTGACCAGATATGTATTTCACTTCCGCTTCCTCAATCCGGAGTTATTCCCCAGTAGAGTAACGGACAACTGGAGCTCCTAAAACTCTACTTCTCCCAAGACAGGAAATCAACATCCCCTAGATGGCATCTTTAAGCCCATCTCCTGCAATTCTACGTCGCATCCAGGATGGCATCTTTAAGCCCATCTCTGACAATATTCAATCCTCAACCTCCAAATGGCATCTGTAAGCCCATTACCAATGTCACAAGTCGAGTGCCACTTCATGCGAGTGCAAATTTCTGGGCACTTTAGTGTTCAATCATCTTTCACCTTCTGATTACGAAAGGAAGACAAGCCAATCTAGATCCGCAGGTTTAAGAAGATTGAACAGGGGCAGCTGTTGTACCCCAAAATTTTCCCTCCCATTTTACTCAATCATTAGCAATGGAGGTCCCTAAGTTGCTCAAGGATGTCCAAGAGTTGACCAGGCAAACTCTCTCCTAAGGCAGGGTGTCTCAAATTAGGGTTTCTATTTTCATCAAGATGGGTGGACCAAAAAGGTCTCATATGCTTTCCAAGGTCTTATTATGTTCCCAAGATCATCCATGCCAAGTTCCAGGCCTTGCATAAGAAGTTTGCTCAATCAACTGCTCAAATGCTTAAGAATCGATTGTAGTAGGTCAAAAGTCAACTGTGGCCTGCATACAGTTAAACCTCAAGATTTTTGGCCAACATCAACATTTTGAAGTGAATTCCATCATTTGATCAAGTTTTTATCATGATTCCCCAAGGAATGCTCCAAATTCATCAAAACCCAAAAGTTGCTAAATTAGGGTTTCTTAGTAAAAGTCAACCCAACTTTGACCAAGCATAACTTCTTCATACTTTATCAAACATTTTCCATCCAAAGCTTATTTTGAAGAGGACGCAATTACCTATAACTCATCTTCATCTCACAAGTTCAAAATATTCACTCATAAAAAGATATGAATTTTGACATTATAGGTCCTTTTGAAAAGTCAACAAAAACACTTTTTGGGCCAAAGATTCATACATGAACATGGAAGATCCAATTGAGATGAGACCAAAAGGGTTGGTTAAGGGACATCCTAATATTTCTAAAAAGTCCAAGAACACCCTCCTAGGGTAAAAATTTAGAGAGTTGTGCATTGTTAAAGTTGGCAATTTTTGGAAAATTGTCAAAAGTCAACATTGATCAAATTTGCATTTTTTCCAAAGGGGCCCATGTTTTCTTGCTTGAAACATGTTTATAATAGGACCCACGACCCCTAAGCTTTTCCACCTATTATTTTATTACTTTTATAATTTATTTTGATTTTTTATTAATTTAAATCTAAATAAATCAAATTAAATGATAAAATAATGAAAACAAATCAAATCTTGGAATTTTTATGCACATTTTGAGTCCATATACAGCTAGCATGCCAGCCAATTCGTGCAAGGCTGATTAGGGTTGAAAAAGATTGGATTGAAGCATGTTTTGGAAATAAATCATACATGAAGCAAATCAAATCAAATCTCCATTATTTCTCAAGATTCATGTCAATTTTGTCGACCTAATTCAGTCTCCAACATATACATAACAATTCCATACCATAAGCATAAAGATTGGAGGCGTGAAACAACAAGAGAGAAATCAAAATTTTGCAAGAAAAGTGTGAGACCTATCTTTGTCTACAGGCCCGTTCAAACCATTCCAAGGCTTCTAATCCATCCCTAGACATCTCAGGAAGCTAACAACATCATTTGCGAGCCTCAAAGCATCCATAAATCACCCCTAGAGATATCACGGTTTGCATTTTTTTAAAGTTTGAATCCATTGATTTACGCATCATAAATCTATTTTAATCACATATCCATGTTTATTGTCATGCTTGCAATGTTTTTGAATGCTTTGATTTGAGTTTCTGCACATGAATCACGTAATGTCATTGCTAGGGTTTACGAGTTTGTTTTAGGGGTTTTCAATGCAGGAACAATTGGCTCTCATATTGGGTACCATGATGATCAGGGCTTCAAGCCCATTCGATTCATGGTCACCAATTGAATTTATATTGCGTGTACAGGATTTTTGAGATGGACAGGGTTATAGCCATTAACAAACGTTCGTAGGTAAAGGTGTTTTGCCTAAAACAACGGTCCAAGGAAGAAGATGATGTGTCGGTCCATTCAAATTTCGCGCATTTTGGCTGGCAGAATACTTGACTTGGATTTTGGTTTTATTTATTTATTATGTTTACAAGTTAACAACGCAACACAGATGGTTGGAAGGAGCGCCTTTGATGCACACATCTTGGGTTCGATCCCAGGCGTGTACATTTTATTATTTTCCTAATTGTTTCAGGCCAATCCAATGCAATACATCATCCCACGCCTATTATGTACCATAAACGTACATCCATTGAATGCCCAGCTGGCTAGATCTCACCCTTCTCCAATGAAGGCCCATGGTACACATGCAAGGTCAATACTACACCAGATCCCAAAGTTGACTGGGCTTAGAGGCTTAATGGGCCAAGGATTTCAGTTCAACACCCCCCAGAATTGCTAACAGCAGTCCCATTTGGTTATTTTTAATTTTTTTCTTTAATTCCTTTTTTAAAATTATTTTGTTTTTTTATTAATACAAAAATAATTTTATTAAATTAACAAACCAAAAATTACAAAAAAAAAGATTTATTTTCTTAATAAATATTTTTTAAATTAATTAGTTTATTTAATTTAGGGTAACTTTAATTTATTTTTACAATTAAAATCAATTAGAAAACTAGGTTTAAATTCTTGATTTAGTTATTTTCTTTTTTTCAAACAAAAACACAAAAAATAGGTTAATTTAATTATTTTTCTTAATTAAAGTTAATTAGTAATTAGGTTCTTTTTTATTCAATTATTCCTTATTTTCTTAGATAACAAAAAATGACAAAAAATGATTTTTCTTTAATTAATTGCAATTAGATTTAGTCAAGGGTCAAAACCCTAACTTCTCTCGCATTTAATTTGCCGCGCGCTTGTTATTATTTTTGCCATTATTTTGTAACTGTTTCAAGGTTGTAATAGTTTTAATTAGGGTTTTAAAATTCCGTACTTTTATTTCCCGTCAAGGCAATTATGTAACTGACAAAGCCATGTAATAGTTAGGTTTATATCCGCTTTTACTTTCAGCAAATTATTAACTGTTAGATGTATTAATAGGATTGTATGACAAGAATGCATGAAAAATTAAAACAGTTAGAAAACCCTAATGTGCAAAGACTAAATAACTGAAACAAATCACTCGCACATGTTCACTCCTAGAGTTTACCTCACTTCGGTTGCCTTCGGTAAACAATCATTAAGCATAGGAGATTTTAGTGGTTGCCCTCCAGCCTAAAGAGATCAAATTGTCATGTTCGAATGTTGCCTCGGAAATGTTGCCTCGGAAAGATCTTAAGGCTTTAGGGTTATTACTAAGTTTTCTAACTATTGCTTTAGTGATTGTACTTGCCCCTTTCGAATGTCTCTTACAAACTCCAACGACGGTGCTACCTATTCCTTAATAGTGGGATAGCGCTGTCTAAAGGAAATAGAACAGAAACACTCTTTTTTCGAGTAGGTAGATGCTAGTAGGTACTTGCTCAAAATAAAACTTTTCACACAAACACCTTGCAAAAACAATTTCCAAAACAAACTTCGTCACATCCTTGAGGACTGATACAAGAATTATCACGAAGCGAAACTTTTCAAAACAATCACACATAAGAAATTTTGAAAAATGAGCAAGTACCTAAGAGCCCGTAGATAACTACAGATAGAAATGGTGCTAACACCTTCCCTTTCTATAATCTACCCACCGTACTCCGAAACATCTCGAAAAAGGATTTTTTTGTTCTTTTTCCTTTTCCTGATTGGATAAAATAAAAGTCGGTGGCGACTCTTGCTTACCGCGACATTTTGCAAAACGCAAAACACAAACTAGTATTAAACAGTCGGTTCTACCACTGTATCACAATATGTGTGATACGGTGGCCAGAACCGGGACTGATTTTTTAGGAATGCTGGTTTACGTTTTGCGTTTGTGTTTGCAAAATGTCGCGGTAAGAAAGAGTCGCCACTGACTTTTATTTTATCCAACAAGGAAAGGAAAAAAGCACAGAAAAATTCCTTTTTCGAGATTTTTCTGAGTACGGGGGGTAGATTATAGGAAGGGAAGGTATTAGCACCCTTTCTATCCGTAGTTATCTACGGGCTCTTAGGTACTTGCTCATCATTTTCAAAATTGCTTCTTTGTGTGTTTGTGTGATTTGAAAAGTTTTTGTTTTGACTTCGATTTAACTCTTGATTCTGTCTTCAAGAGTGTAATGAAGTGTTTTTGAAAACTTTGTTTGTAAAGGAGTGTAAGTGTGAAAAAGTTTGTTTTGATTGAGCAAGTACTTAAGAACTAATCTACCTACTCGAAAAAAGAATCGTTCTGTATTCATTTCCTTTAGACAGTGCTATCCCACTATTAATGAGTAGGTAACATCGTCTTTGGAGTTATGAGGGTCAATTCGAAAGGGACGTACGGTCACTAAAGCAATGTTAGGACGTCTTAGTAGTAACCCTAGTTTCTTAGATCAATTATCCAAGGAAACAATATCCGAGGCAACCTTTCCAAGGAAACTTTGATCTTTGGACAAAAGGACGA
Organism: Vicia faba; assembly: GCA_948472305.1. NCBI lineage: Eukaryota > Viridiplantae > Streptophyta > Magnoliopsida > Fabales > Fabaceae > Vicia > Vicia faba. The sequence continues at coordinate 1,335,545,371 of OX451738.1, read as the reverse complement.
CCACTAAATCATCCTATACTCAACGACTATTTACCGAAGGCAACCAAGTGGGAGTGTACCCTAGGAATGCGCATGTGCGAGTGATTCAATTTCAGATTATTTATCTTTGCACATTTTAGGGTTATCTAATTGTTTTAAAGTTAATTCATACATTCTTGTCATGCAACCCTAATCATACATCTAACAGTTTATATTTTGCGGAATTTAAAGTGCGGAAATTAAACTAAGCTATTACAAGGCTTCAGGTATTTACATAGCCAAAAACAAACCGTTTGAAAATAATAAAGCGATAAATGGAAATAAAGTCCTAATTTAAACTATTACAACTTGTGAACAGTTACATTAATATGGATAAAAATAATAATAAAGTGCGCGATGAAATTAAGATGATTAGAAAAAATTAGGGTTTTGACCCTTTTAACCTAATTAAAAGAAAAAAAGTTTTTGTTGTTTTTAATATTTTTAAAGAAAAGAATTTAGGTTTTAAAATTAAATATACAATTAATTAGTTAATTAATAAAAATAATTACATGGCCTATTTTTGTGGTTTTTTGGTTTTTTTTAAGAAAAAGAAAATGTAATTAAGTTAGAAATAAAAATCTAATTATTCTAATTAGTTTTAATTATTTACAAAAAGAAATGAAAGTTTACCTAAAATTAAAATCTAATTAAATTAATTAATTTTTTGATAAAAAATAAAATCTAAACCTAGTTTGTGAAAAGTATTATTTTTGTGAATTTTGGATTGGTTAAAAAAGAAGTTATTTTAGTATTGAGAAAGGATAATAATAATAATAAAAAAGGTAAAAGAAATAACCCAAGGGCCCACTGCCAGCGGCTCTGATCAGAAGATGACGGTCCAAAGGATGAAGGTCCAAAAGATGATTGTCTAGAGGATGGTGGTACTGGGCCTACTTCTGGCTGGTGGATCCAGAAAGTTGTGACCGTCAGAAGATGATGGGTGCTGGGTCTGGCTGAGACTGATGGATCCAGAGGATATTGCCCAGGGGCACTTGATCTGGTCCTGCTTGATGAAATCAGAAGATAATCTCCAGCAGATGTAAACGTTGGGTCTGGCGAAAACAAAGGGGAAGGGTGCCAGAGGGTCACGCCTGGGATAAAACCCAGAATCATGATCTTCTGACTTCCTCCTTCTAGACTACTGCATCAGGGTGTTAGTTTAAGAATACAACAAAACAAACACACAGATCAGAACTATGGGTTTCTGGCCAAAACAAAACGCCCCAGAATTTAAACCAACCAATAAAGTGGTGACACACTATCATCCTCTTCCCTGGATCCGTCGTTTAAAGATCATAACTTTTACCTACGGACATGGCGCTGTAGCTGTAACCCTGTACATCTCAGAAATCACATACAAGCAGTATAAATAAAATTTAAGGCCATGGATCGGTTGGGTTTGATCTGCTGATCACAATGGTCTCTTCTATTTAGGCCAATTTCACCTGCACGAGAAAACCCTAAAACGAACCCAGAAAACCTAACAATGGAAAATTCTGATACAGTCCATAAAAATCCAATTGAATATTACAGATAGTTTGCAAATGTTCTAAGGATCAATAATATATGATTACATCATGCTATATGTGCCACAATTATGCAAACCGATTTTAAGAAATAACCAAGGCCGTGGATGACTTACAAGGCGTTTTGGTATTGGAAAAGCCTTGTTCTTGATTGATTCTGCTTGCTGGGGATCCTAGGAAGCGATTGGGATGATCAGGAGTCTTTGAAATTGCCTAGAAGAATGAAACTGTGTTTGCACTTTTTCTTGATTTTTCCAAGTTCGATTCTTGTTGTTGCGCCTCTTTTTCTCGCCTCTTTTGGTCTGCATTCCTTCTATATGTATTGAGGAATGAATTAGGGTTGAAAGAATGCACTCAATCTTCCCCCATCAATGAGTTTGATCTTGATTTGATACACCTTGAATATCTTTCCAAAAATGGCCTAATTCAATCTTTTTATACACACCATGCCTTGATATGAATTTGACCTGATGCTAGCTGGACATTAAGACCTGAATCATGTAAAAAATCTCGAGTTTTCAATATTTTGGATTTTATATGATTTGTTTTGATTTAAAATGATTTAATTCAAATAAAAATCAAAATAAATAATATAAATAAGATAATAACAAGTGGAAAAGAGTAGAGCTCGTGGACCATGTTGCCAACTCAAAACAAGTGAAAAAGATTGGGCCCATTTGGCAAAAATTGAAGTTTTAGGCATAGTTGACTTTTGGCAATTTTGCAAAAAAGGTCAACTTCACCAATGCATAACTTCCTCAATTTTAATTCTTTGGAGGTGTTCTTGGACTTTTTAAAAATCTTGAGATGTCCTCTAAGAAAACCTTTTTGTCTCATCTTAATTTGATATTCCATGCTCACGTATGAAGCTTTGACAAAAAAGGTGTTTTTGTTGATTTTTCAAAGTGACCTATAATGTTAAAATTCATAACTTCTTGTGAATGCATATTTTGAACTTGAGAGATGAAGATGGATTGTAGAGCATGTCATCCTCTTAAAAATGAGCTTTGGATGGGTCATTTCTAATAACGTATGAGAAAGTTATGCTTGGTCAAAGTTGAGTTGACTTTTCCTACAAAACCCTAATTTAGCAACTTTTGGTTCTTGATGAATTGTGAACAATTCTTGATGAATCATGATCAACCCTTGATCAAATGATGAAATATACTTAAAAATGAGGATGTTGATCAAAAGTCTTGAAGTTTGACTGTATGTGGGCCACAGTTGACTTTTGCCCTAACACAATCAATTTTTAGACCTTTGAGCAATTGACTGAGCAAATTTTCTCTGCAAGGTTTGAAACTTGACATGGATGATCTTGAGAACATATTAGACCAATGGTTAGAATTTGGGATCCCTTGGAATCAAGTATCTTGATGCAACATGAAACCCTAATTTGAGGTAGACTGCCTTAGGAGAGAGCTTGTCTGGCCAACCCTTGGACTACCTTGAGCAACTTGAGGATCTTTCTTGAAATGTTTTGAGAAATATGGGAGGGAAAATTTTGGGGTACAACAATATGGTTTCACAGTCGGTGAACTTTTTGCTCAGGTAGTATATTGCATGCTCTTTTCGGCCAAACTCGTCATGTTGGCCCAACACACACCCCATAAAATTCTCTAGCACAGTCAAGCACATGATCAAGGGTCTTCCTTCAACTGGAGTCATGAGGATATGAGGTTCTTGCAGATATTACTTGATTTTGTCGAAGGAAACTTGACATTCATCATTCCATCTGACTACTTGATCTTTCTTCAAGAGTTTGAAGATTGGCTCACAAGTAGCAGTTAAGTGAGATATGAAGCGGGCGATGTAGTTAATACGACCCAAGAATCCTCTAACCTCCTTTTCAGAATGGGGAACTGGCATTTCTTGAATGGCTTTTACCTTTGCAGGATTAACTTCAATTCCTTTACCACTGACAACAAAACCTATAATTTTTCCAGATCTTACTCCGAATGTGCACTTATTAGGGTTCAACCTCAACTTGTACTTTTTTAGCCTCTCGAATAACTTGTATAGGTGATTGAGATGCTCTTCTTCAGTTTGTGACCTTGAAATCATATCATCCATATATACCTCTATTTCATGATGGATCATATCATGAAACAAAGCTACCATAGCCCTTTGATATGTTGCCCATGCATTCTTCAATCTGAATGGCATGACCTTGTAACAAAAGGTGCCCCATTGCGTAACAAAGGTGGTCTTCTCCATGTCTTAGGGAGCCATCTTAATTTGATTATAGCTGGAGAAACCATCTATGAAAGAGAAGAATTTATGTTAAGCGGTGTTATCGACCAAGACATCAATATGAGGTAGAGGGAAGTCATCTTTGGGGCTTGCCTTATTCAGATCCCTATAATATATATACATACGAACTTTTCCATCTTTCTTTGGCACCAGAACCATGTTCGCAACCCATTGAGGATAAGATGTCACATCTAATAATCCTGCATCAAATTGTTTCATCACTTCAGCTTTTATATTTTCAGACATGTCAGGTCGTATGCGGAGAAATTTTTGCTTGACAGGAGGACAGTCTTCCTTTATCGGCAGACGATGAACCACAATATCGGTATCCAACCCCTGCATATATTCACACGACCAAACAAACACTTCCACGTATTCATGTAACATCTAAACCAATCTGCTTTTGACACTGCTTCCTAGGTTGGTGCCGATCTTGACCTCTTTTTTGTCTGTCTCGGTACCTAGGTTGGTGACTTCAAGTGACTCTTCATGCGGATGAATAGCTTTTTCCTCATGCATTAGAAGTATGGATAATTCTCCTGGTATTTCACAATCTTCCTTGCTCTCGTCTTCGGCTTGGTTAATTGGATGTTCAAAATTATAGCTGGAAATAGTAGATTTATTGGCAATGAGATCCGGAGTGGACGAGGATATGCAAGAGTGTGTGTGTGTATGTAAGATACATGGCTATTTGAAAAATGAATTAAAGAAAAAGAAAGACAATAAGCACAAAAATTCGAATTCAAAAAGTCCAATGGTTTATATTGAATGATCATATAACAAAATGAACATAAATAAAACCCTTAAGAAATGGACCATAATGCCCCGGGTCAGGCATATGGCTTAAAAGTCATTGTTTAATATTACAGATAAAAGGCTCTTGAATTGATAGAAAGTAATAAACAAGTAATTACTCCTCAATGAAGTAGATGGGAACAAAGTCCTTTGCGCGCCAATTGTTGAGCTCTGTCGTAGTAGGGTATATCCATTCTTCGAAGGCACATTCATCATCAGAATCCTCCACAACGTTTACTTCATGATTTCCAATATGGAGAGGGGGCTTTCCCGCACGAGCGCACCTAACTTCTTTCCGAGCCTTGATAGTGAAACCCAAACCACATTTATCTGCTTTGAACGGGATCTCGGGGAGTTTCCCCCAGGTAACACAACTTCCATCTTTGAATGCCGCACGAGCATCCTTAAATGAAACCATCCTTGGCATAACCTTATCAGCTTTGGGCATGTCAAAAGAAATTTTAGCAGTAGCAACCATAGGCGGAACAACTTCAAAAGCCTGGCACGGGGTTTCCATAAATTCGCCATCCATATCCATATATTTGAAATAATTGAGATGGCTTACCATGAATTCCTCCTCACCGCAAACAATGACTATCCTCCCCTTGACTGGGTATTTTAACTTTTGGTGAAGGGTAGATGTTACTGCCCCTGCTCCATGGATCCAAGGGCGACCCAACAAAAAGGAGTAAGTGGGACGGATTTCCATGATGTAGAAAGTAGAGTTGAAAATCTGTGAGCCAACTTTAATTGGGAGATCCACCTCTCCATGAACCCTCTTTTTGGACCCATCGAAAGCCCTCGCGATAATATCACTCGACTTCAAAACCAGTCCTTCACAGTCTAACCGGTCCAAAGCGCCCTTGGGTAGCACATTTAAAGAAGAGCCAGTGTCAACCAAAACATGTGCTAGGGTAGTCCCTTTACATTCAACAGAAACATGCAAAGCTTTGTTATGATTCCTTCCAAGTGGTGTCAGATTAGCATCAGAGAATCCCAATTCGTTGTCGGCCGTCAAGCTCGCCACACAATTTTCGAACTGGTCAGTTGTGGTCTCATGGGGGACATGAGCCCTTTTAAGAATTTGATCAATGCTCGGGCATTAGCATCTGAAAAAAGTAACAAAGATAACATGGAGATCTTGGAACGGGTTTGCCCCAGCTGCTCGACTATCTTGAAATTGCTCCTCTTTATAATTTTCAAGATTTCATTCATTTCTTGAGTGGAAGGTTCCTCAGCGATAACTTCCTTTACGGGCACCTCTATCTCAGCAGGCTCATCTACTTTCTCTTTACCCCTAATTCCAGCACTAGGCTTATCAGCGATGATGCAGACATATGTCTTTGTAGTAGTTGGGGGTGAAATGTTGGGCGAAAAGATTCTCCCAATTCTGGTCACCTTATTAGAGCCAGTAATATTCCCAACGTCATCAGCCTTGATTTCTTCAATCCAAGCATCTTGCTTTATTCCATGGTAATATACTTCAGCACCATAGTTCCATGGTACTGCTTTGTTGGAAGAGTACGAAATTGGCCCAGGGGCAGTGATTATTAACGGAGCAACAATTGGTTCATTCGAAATCTTGATAGGACCCTTTGAGGAGATCCTAAGAGGCTTGTTGGAAATTTTTATGACAGAGAGGTCTTCAATCTTATCGATCAAATTTTTGATGGACGGAGTTCTCTCAAATAGGATTTCATGACTATTCATCAGGCGCTGGACACCTTCTTTCAGCCATTCGCATCCATTAACTTGTTTGGCAGAGCAATTACAGTCTTTCAAATAACCAAGGAAAACCCCGGCTCTCAGCAAATTCTTTTTGACAACGGTTAATAGAGTAGTTAAATATTTGACGGAGGAAACAAAAATAATGTCTTCAATTGCATTGACACCTTTGCCATGGTTTGGAATTGGTGCCATTATCACATTGGGAGTTGTAGGTGGATCAAATTTGATTGTCTTGTTGTCTATCAGATCTTGAATTTTGTTCTTCAGTGCACAACATTGATTGGTCTCATGCCCAGGACTATTTGAATGATATGCACACTTGGTATTTGGATTGTATTTAGGTGAGGAAGTTTTCAGATTGGACAGAGGATCACGCAGTGTCACTAAGTTGGCCTTTAACAGGTGTTGTAAGGCTTGGGATAGCGACATGCCTATCCTTATGAACTATCTTCGTAGAGCCTCAAATCGTTGATGATTAGAAGATTGTCTTTGAACAGGACCAAAGTTGGAGATCAGAATAACATTAATGGACGAACTTTTATCCTTCTTGGTACGGGCCCTTGCCCCATACACATCATTCATTTCTTTCTTCCCAGTGAAGGATTTCTTTACGGGGTTGGAGGTGGAAGCAGACGCCATGGGGATTTTCCCGCTCTTGATACCACTTTCGACCCTTTCACCGGTTAGGATCAGCTCGGTGAAACCGGACGAAGAAATCCCCACCAATAAGTTGAAAAATGGATCAGATAACGTACCCATAAATATATCAATATGTTCCTTGTTAGTTAACGGTGGTTGGACCCTACTGGCGAGATCCCTCCACTTTTGGACGTACTCTTTGAACCCCTCGTTTTTACCCATCGGCATGTCTTGTAGTTGAACTCTAGTCGGCGCCAGGTTGGCATTGTATTGGTATTAGTGGTAGAAAGCAGTGGCCAGGTCTTCCCAGGTGTGGATACGGGAACCCTCCAATTGGTAAAACCAATATAGTTGGGTCCCAGCCAAGCTTTCTTGAAAGGAATGGACCCATAGTTTCTTGTCGTGGTGTGTGGTTGTATTTTGTGCACGTAAGACTTCAGATGAAGCTTTGGGCAGGAAACCCCATCATATTTAACGAAGATGGGTATCTTGAATTTATGGGGAATGACAACCCCAAATATTAAACCCAAATCATCAAAATCCAAACCAGGAACGGTTTAAATCTCAACAGCCTTCAGTCCATCCGCTAGTTGCTTATACTTATCGTCGGCAAGAGGATATTGCTCATCAAAGTAGTCTTCATCGCACACTTGATCATTGACACACCCATCCTGGGTGCTCCCTGTTTCTTTAGCTTGATTTTCGTCTTCCTCAGACGAATCTTCAACTATCGGCATTTGGCGGATCGACTCTCTGAATCTTTTACCCATGTTGACTAGGGCTTTCCTTTTTGGTTTCTTTTTGGATGCCAACAACATCATCAACTCTTGTTTCCCCTTGGCCAGGGTCAGCAGAGTCTCTTGAAACTGGGAATTCTTTACTTGTAGGTCCTTCATTGTTTTCTCGATATCCATCTTACTGAAATAAACAGCAGAAAGATAAGGAAACCTGTTGTGGAAAACCTGTTTATGTTATGATGCATGAAAAATGTGCATGCAAATGATTTCAAGGATTTATAAGATTTAAATTTGTCTAGACAAAGAATGAACAAACATCAAATTGCATTAATAAGTTCAAAAATGGTTACAACGTGCCTCTTGGGCTTACAAAATAAATTCCTAAGACAAAAAGGTCGAACGCATCCTCTTTGGTGCAATGTAGGCGTTCAAGCTTTGTTCTTCATGAAGTTGCCTTGTAAGCTCCAAAACCTTTTTCTCGCTTGCGTAGAACTGAGCTTCGAAGGTGTGTCGCTCTTCCTTTAGCTGAATCCAATCCTTTTGAAAGTCTTCAAGAGAGGTAGGCATGTTGGGATAGAGGACAATATATGAGACATCTCCTTCAGCAACATGCTCCATGATAACAGGTAGGATGGAGGGGTAAGGCATTACGAGCTTCTGAGCACGAGCTCGTATCCACCTAAGGTAAGGCTTAAGGGGAATAGAATTCTTGTGTCCCAATGTATTACTATCCACTTAGTTTACCATCCTCCAAGCTCGTATAAACCTTTGACAGTAGCCTTGATTGTCACTCTCGTAGTCGAACACCACACCTTGGATGAGCGCATCATGAGGACCATCTCTTCGTGCATACCTAAACTGTCTTAAATCTAAGCAAGGGTTGTAAGTGATACCTCCCCTAATGCCAAGCAGAGGGACATTAGGGAATTCCCCACAACAGTCAATGATAGAAGTATCTTCCAAGGATCGAGAACACCAATAAATGTCAGAGTGGGTGAGGGATATCATCCTTTGAGACCATGTCAATCCTTGCTCATTCTTCAATATTGGTCGAGGTAGGTGCAAAGTAAACCACTTGGAGAGCAGGGGAATGCAACACAAGAGAGTACCTATTTTCTTCATGGTGAGAGTATGAAAATAATGTAAGAGGTCTCCAAGCAAAGTAGGTATAAGATTACAAGAGAGGAAGACTTTGATGGCATTCACATCTATGAATTGGTCCGAATTGGGAAATAGAACAAAACCATAGATTAGAAGGGCCAGGATATCTTCAAAGGTTTGAAAATCCATATCTTCCCAGAATGAACAAGCCTTCTCCAATAAAAACTTGGATAAGAACCCTTTAACTCCGCTTCTTGTCTCCCAATTTACTATAATGTCGTCTCTCTCCAGATGCAGGGCTTCAGCAATGACTTCAGGTTTTGGAATCCCTTCTAAACCGGTGAACGATATTTGATCAAGCACGGGAACTCCTAATAGTAGAGATAATTCTTCTAGTGTGGGAACCAACTGATAGTTAGGAAAGGTGAATCAATGATGTATGGGATCAAAGAATTGGAAGAGCACACACATCATTTTTTCTTGGAAATTAGAGGTAGCCAAACTGAGAATCGACCATATTTCTTGGTGAAAATAGAATCTACAGGCACCCTTGATGCTAATTCTTGGAGTTGAGGGTGCACTTTCACGAAGCTGATTCAGATGGTATTCCTTCAGACAAGATTCATGGCCTACAAAACAAAGCAAAGATAAATTTCTAAATCCTTGAAATGGTTAGTGAGAATGCGTATGATGTTATGTACAAGTATGCAAAGAAAGCAAGTTGTTATGTACACACAAAGCAGACAAGTCCTTAGGTTTAGGCTTGCATGGAGTTGGTAGGTAAGTACCCTCTTGAAGTTTAGTTGGCTCAACCTCTCCTAGAAAGTAACGGGGTTCTAGGGGATCTCAATATCACTGACCTTTCTTTTAGGCACTGTCTCAGCACAATCAATCTTTTCTTGCGGATGAGATATCCCAAAAGTCTAATCTCAATGAGTGTAATATCGAGTATCAACCAATTTTCAGCTTTCCACCGAAACCGGCTATCTCACTACTTCCTAATGGCCAAGTTGTTCAATTAAGGTTCTAAGGTCATTTAGTGCTTCATGACACTGCTCAGCGGCCCCGTATTCTCCTCGATTCAACACAAGGGATACCGGTACCAACAAATGTGTCAGACTAACATAGCCATTGCTTCAACCATATCGGTCTACGCCGTACATTTTCCACAATCTATTGCTACTTACCTAAAAAGGTGCCTCAGATCCGGGTAGAGGATCAAAACAATCCCAAATAAGGAACCATAATGTAAAGCAAACAAATCAAACAAAAGAAATCAAGTAAAGGTGATCTAGCCCTAAGGTAACCCCACTTTTAAGTAATCCCCAACAGATTCGCCAGTTCTGTAATACGGTGGGAGAACTGACTTGGGTGTTTTGTGTTTTATCGCAATTGTTGCGGATAGCAAGGTCGCCACCGACTTTTCTTTTATCCAATAAAGGAAAGAGTGAAAAGAACAGGAAAGAACTTTGAGATTATTTTCTTGAGTTCGGGGGGTAGATTATGAAAAGGGAAGGTGTTAGCACCCTTTTCATCCATAGTTATCTATGGGCTCTTAGTTGCTTGCTATATCACTTTTGAATTTGCTTTGTTTGAAATGTGTTTGTGGTGGGTTTTGAAAGTATTTTTGAAAAGCGCCTTCGTTTAGACAAACTTTGTAATGATTCTCGTCTCTATAAGAATGCATACAAAGTGTTAAACTTTTGAAAATATTTCATGTTTTGAAAGTGTTTGGTGTGTTTGAAAAGATGTTTGTTTTGAAGATGGATTGTGAGCAAGCAACTAAGAACGTTCTACCTACTCAAAAAGTCTTTTGTTCATTCCTTCCTTTGATATTGCTATCTTACCATTGATTGGTAAGAAACCTTATCTTTGGATGTAAAGGGACGGGCGTGGGTCATCGTATAGTCATGATAGCAATGTTGGGAGATATCTTAGCATTTCTCTTGAATGACTAAGATCATTTGTAAGGCAACATTCGAAGCGTCATCGAGGGACTATGATCTTGTATTTTTTAATTGTTTTCGCTAAGACGTCTCACATTCATAACATGACCATTTTTCATAAGGCAACAAGTGGAGTTAACCCTAGAGGTGTAAAGTATGAAAGTGTTTGTAATTAATGCTTGGTTTATCTTGGATTAGTGTTTTCTAAGATTGATTTTATCTTCCCATACAAATTTGACTTTACTAGCATTTATATGAAAGCGATAAATTGCGAAAAGTAAATATCCTACGCTATTACAATCACTTAGGGTGGGGTGTAGAAATTTACAAATGGGGGTTGCAAGAAATTAAAGTCCTAATTATCTATTACAACCATATTGAAATAATGTACAAGAATTAAAATGTAAAAAAAGGATTTGTTTTGTTTTTATTAAGAGAAGAAATAAATTTGCTTAAGGAAATGTTTTTAGTCTTTTTGTTTTTTAAAAGAAATAAAGCAAAGTATGTGAATATAAAGTATTTGGTGTTTTTGATTAATGAAAATAAAAGTGATGATAAAAATAATAAGAGAATAAGAGTTAGATTCAGCGTGTTGCCTAAAGAATAGAAATAAGAGAGAGCATAAGTTCTGACTCAGGTGCACAACAAATCAAAAAGAAAATTTTAGCAGAAATGGGGAAGGCCAGAAGTTCTGGATCCAGACGCGCTAAAGTTCTGGGGTTGCTAGAAACAAAGGAAAGCATAGAAGTTCTAATTGTTGAAAGAGCCTAGAAGTTATGATGCAACTGGAAACTTAGAAGTTCTAGTGTTACTGGAAGGCTAGAAGTTATGTTAATGGGTAAGTGAGGTGACGATGCTGTTGGATGAGAACATCTAGAAGTTCTGGTCCAGGAGTGTTGTTTTGACAAACAAATGTGGGGGGGGGGGGGGGGGTTATCTAGAAGTTATGGTCCAGGAATGTTGTTTGACAAATAATGGGGTAAAAATGTTAAGAAATAAACATAAAAGATGCTTCCGGGGCTAGAACCCCGGACCCTTAACACTAATGCCTTATGCGCGTGCTCTCTACCACTGGGATGGATATACATCCGGTATTAGAAGCAAAAACATAAACATATATTACAAAGTAAGTTCTGATGATGAACTTCATCTTCTTCTTCGTGCCAGCCAGAGTATCTGCAACTTAGTCATTTCTCAACAAAAATGGAAAATGCTAACATAGAAGTTATGGAAAATTTCATCATGGTTTCAGAAATACAAAGTATCAAAACTGTAAACTAGAAGCAAACATGAATTTTGCTAATCCTAATTCTTAACCCTAATTTTCTCAAGAATTTTTGATATGAAATTCTCTCTACTTAGGCCATATAAATGAAATCTATAAATATGTACATATTCAGAGCCATGATATCAACATTGTGTCTTTGAAATTGCAAGCCTAACAATGCCTAAATAATGAGATGAAAATCAGAAGCAACTTACCTTGCAGCTGGAAATTGTGTTGTGAATTAGAGCCTGGTTCAGATTGCTGTGATGTTCTGGTCAACTTCCTCAAGTTCTCAAAAAGCTAAAGCAACCCTTAACTTGAGTTATGGATGGTTGGAATTCTCTGGAGCAGTCAAGATGCAAAGTTATGATTTTTAAAATGGAGAGTGGTGAAGACTGTATTACAGTTTGAAAACAGAAATTGGGAAAGCTTCTACGTGTATACCAAAAACTGTGTGGATGATTTGGCCAAGAAACGCACAAGGAAAATTAGAGTTTGGATGCAAAAATCAGAAACTAGCAGGTTTTGTGTTTGTGTTGCAGTTTCAGGTTCTTGGGAATTTTCACCAAGGTTTCAGGGCTTTTTTCAATCCTCCTTCGGTTTGCAATTGAAATTTAATTTATAGGCAAAGGATTTAGAAGCTTAGGGAAGTCAGGAGTACAACCATCATGTGTTATGGATCGCTGACTTATTTTTGAAGCAAGTTTAGACAAGCATGGTTTCAAGGCAAGGTAGGGTGGTTAGCAGCTTTAAAAACGCCTAATTTGAGTTTATAGGCATGATTTGTAGGGAAATACACTCAGAAATAGAGTAAAGTATAGGCTCAAAATAAATTTTGTATAAAAGTTTGCTTTTCAAGAACAACAATGGTACTTTTATGCCACACGTGGGAAGATCCTTTAGATAAAGGCTTAGACACTGGGATAAGGACTCAAAAGTTGATGTAAGCATTAAATTATGATGAGATTTAACAAGGAAGAAGGCCTGTAACATGAGATTATGCATCATAGCTTGAAACTGGATCAAAAGTTCAGTATAAACGTAACTTAGATTAAGAACACATGTCCAACTTCTGATCTTTGATGCTCCCTATTCCAGCATGGTCTGAAGGAATTCTCAGACTTTTCAGAAAGCTTGTAACATGCTTCGTAACCCCTCTTTGAATCATTTTTGCAAACTCTGATGGTTCCTACGTGAAAACTGGCCCAAAAGTTCTAATCAAATTCTGACTTGGAAATGCTCAGAATTTACTAAGTGTTTTAGTTTCATGGACGTGTCTTCAAGGATTTATAACTTGAAAACCCAACATTTCTAGGAGGAGTTCTGTTTTGCAATGTTTTAGATCTCATTGAGATCTACAACTTCTATGTCAGAAGTTCTTCCTAAATCATCTTGCATCATGATGAAAATCTGGCCAAAAGTTCTGAACTTATCATATTTTCTTAACACTTAGAAAAATTTCTAAGTGTTTAGAACTTTGACTTTTCTAGAGTAATTTTGAATTTTGATTTTCTTGATGAACCAACTTCATATTCTAACATGTCTTGATGAAATGTGATTCTTGAAACTTGATTTTGATCCAAAAGTCAAATTTTGAGTTTTCAGTATGTATTTTGACCATTTTGCCCTTGTGCCAATTCCAAACCTAAATTGATGTATCAGTGCTGCAAACTTGAGTCATGGAAGATCTTGTGAGAAAATTCTTGAGAAATGAGAGGAAAATTTTTAGGGTACCACATACATACATTATATTCAATCATATATACCCATGAAAACTACGAAAAATCTCAAGGCATGACTACCAGCTAAAGACGAACTCAAATTCAAATCCAAGCTCAACATTATCCATTCGTCTTGCAATAGCTACCCCGGTTGAGAACGGATACAACCATCAAAGGTACCACCATCAAAATTTCACTAGGCAGCTTACCTACGATTCATATCCAAGGCCTAGTCATCACCAGCCTCCGGGCATTACACTTGCAATTATCAAATTCAAACTTTTCAAGTTCAAACCTCTCAAAACATTCAATTCCATTTAGTTATCATGTTAATCAAGCCTCGATTGAGAACAAACACAAACCGATTTTATTAGTGAATTTGGGGTTCATTTCTTCATGTTGATAGCCTTGGTTGAGAATAGACACAACCGACATCATCAGTTAAACTTCGGTTTCAATCTTAAAACCTAGCATTTTTATGCCAAACACTTACCTTGGTTAAGAACAAACACAACCGGTAAAAATCCGATCTCATCTCTGATTTAGTCATCTAAGATTTAATCATTAAAAATAGATTTTTCTACGATATAACTCATTGCATCAGTCTCCATACAACAATGTGTGAAATTCGCAATATAACTGATAGCATCAGTCTCCATGCAACAATGTGTTTCCTCCTCTACGATATAACTCATTGCGCCAGACTCCATGCAGCAATGTGTAAAATATGCGATATAACTCATTGCGCCAGTGTCCATTCAGCAATGTGTTTCCTCCTCTGTGATATAGTTCACTGCGTCAGGATCCATGCAACAATGTGCCAAATCTGCGATATAACTCATTGTATCGGTCTCCATGCAGCTATGTGTTTCCTCATCTGCGATATAGCTCATTACGCCAGGCTCCATGGAGCAATGTGCAAAATCTACAATATAACTAATTACGCCAGTCTCCATGCAGCAATGTGTGAAATCTATAATATAACTCACTGCTCCAGTCTCCATGAAACAATGTGTTTCCTCCTCTATAATATAGCTCATTGTGTCAGGCTTTATGCAGCAATGTGCGAAATCCGCGATATAACTCATTGCGTCAGTCTCTATTCAACAATGTGTTTCCTCCTTTGCAATATAGCTCATTGCGTCAGGCTCTACGCAACAATGTGTCAAATTTATGATATAACTCATTGTGTCAGTATCCATGTAGTGATGTGTTTACTCCTCTATGATATAGCTCATTGTGTTAGGCTCCATGCAGCAATGTGCGAAATCTGCAATATAACTCATTGCGTTAGTCTCCATGCAACAATGTATTTCCTCCTCTGCAATATAACTCATTGCGCCAGTCTCCATGCAGTAATGTGTGAAATTTGCGATATAACTCATTGCCTCATTCTCCATGCAGTGATGTAGTTATCAAGTTTTTTAAATTATCTATCCCCTAGGTTGCGATAGATATGTGAATAAATCTGCATAATCCATTGCATCAGTCTCCATGCAATAATATATTTCAAACTGTGTTTTATTTATCCCCTAGGTTGTGATAAATACATAGGTTCCTCCTCTGTG
This sequence comes from Vicia faba, assembly GCA_948472305.1. NCBI lineage: Eukaryota > Viridiplantae > Streptophyta > Magnoliopsida > Fabales > Fabaceae > Vicia > Vicia faba. The sequence continues at coordinate 1,335,530,069 of OX451738.1, read as the reverse complement.
ATATAACCCATTGTGTCAGTCTCCATGCAACAATGTGGGAAATCTGCAATATAACTCATTGCGTGAGTCTCCATGCAAAAATTTTGTTATCAAGCTTTTCCAATCATCTACCCCTAGGTTGTGGTAGATGTGTGAATTGTCGGTTCATATTATTCATTCCCTAGGTTACAATGAATACGCGAATTCATCCTCCGATTGTTTTCTCCCTAGGTTGTAGTGAACATGACAAAGTCGGCAATATAACTCATTGTGTTAGTCTCCATGCAACAATGTTGTTAGGAAGTTTTTCAAATGTCTATCCCCTAAGTTGTGATAGATATGCAAATAATTCTGCGTAATTCGTTGCATCAGTCTCTAGGTAGCAATGTGTTATCAGACTCTAATTTATTCATCCCCTAGGTTTCAATTAATAGACAAAATCAAATCAAATCAAAATTTACTATATTAGTCTCCAAGCATTAGTAAGTCAACTTTTTTAAAACTTGTATTTCTCGTAAGTATGCAAAAGAATCTACAATCTCTTAGATATTGATGAGTTATCTGCATCATCGTATCTAAGTTAAAACGAAACTTTGGTTCATATGCCGGTAAGATGATATATCATCATCTATGCCAACTCTTCATACCCATGGGAATTCTGTACATCGTATCCTTATAATCTTTCAACTTGTATTGTTTACCTCCTAGGTCATGGTAAATACGCAAGAAAACTATGATCTCTTTTCTAGGTATTGGTGAGTTATATGCGTCTTCATATCTAGGTCAAGCTTACTCTTCAATCATATCTCTTTATTCAAACTCTGGTAGGATGATACATCACCATCCTTTCCTATTTATTTGAGCTCTGGGGTATGCTATATCATTGTATCCTTGTTTGATAAATCTCTGGTCAAACTTTGGGGTCTTCCATTATTTAATAACCCTCTGATTCAAACATGCGAGACCTGCACATTCTCGCACCATTCAATCGAAGAGTGATTAAATAGGGGCAACTATCATACCCTAGATTTTCCTTCCCTTTATTTCTACAGTCAAAAATATTTTAAACATTGTTTTTATAACATTATTTAATTTTTATAGATATTCGCTTCCAAACCTATTTAAAAAATATAATGATTTATTTCAGATCATTTGTATTTTTGAATAAAGAAATATTTTCTTAACCTTTCATATACTTTCAATTGGTTTATTTACAAATAGGTAGCATAGAACAATTGGTAAGGAATTAAGCTTGCAAATATGAGGTCGTGGATTCGAATCTCTTATGGTGCATTTTTTCTATTTCCTTTTGTTACTAATTTTCTTTTTTGGAAATCGGGCTTGGGATTTTCATACATTTTAGATAACTTAGTCACTAAATTTTTTCTAACCTAATTCAAGTCTATAAATATGAATCTTATTTATCCAGAAAATTTATTCACATTTTCATCCACAACATACACACAATTCATCTACAAATTCATCGCCAAGATCCACAACACCAAACTTGCTATCTTTCCAACCTCTTACAATTCTTTTTCTTTTTCTTTTGTTTATTCCAGGGTTGTTGTCTATATCAGACAACAACTATTCTTGGCCAATGATTAAAATATGAGGCCACTTTGTTATTTTTTAATTTTATCTTTGCTTGTTCAATTTTAACTCCTTTGTTGTTTTAACCGTATTATATTTTTGGTTTTTATTTCTTGTTAGTAACAATTTTTAAATCAGTATATATAAACATTACACTAACACAAAGACACTCTCTTAAATTCCCGTCAAAACCTTGTCCATATGTTTTTCTCAAACTATTGTTCTTAACAAATAAAATATCCAATTACTTATAAAAAATACATTTCTCATTTAACAATTTGTTACTAATTGTTAGTATTTTTACAGTTTGCACCACTAATATATAACTGATTCTCACTGGTTTCCTTTTTCTAAAAATTTCAAAACCATCACCATATATTCAATTTTTGTCACAAAACCTGTAAATACTTAATAATAACAACCATATTCATGTTTCACTCTTCACCATTATGATTATAAACTTTCACGATGTACAAACACTAACAAACACTAACATACAAGATATCACTTACTCTTATTCTGCTTGATAGTTTCTTTAAACAACTTACAACAACTTTTTTCTTCAAATTCTATTACTCATCAACACCATACGATCATGATCAATTCCCTTCCTAGTCTTATTTAGTCTTAAACGAGTAATGTTATTTTTCAAACAAACTACACCAATTTAAACCTCCATTTAATCCAAAATAAACATCATTCTCACGAGTCCAAAATAGCCACAATACCACTACTAACAATCTTCCTTTATATAACATGTGATTATTGTTTATCAAATCAATTCAAAAAACATTAGCAATCCATATACAAAACTATTCAAACTCATTCACAGACGACAACTGAATATAATTATGTATTATGCTTGTGTTTTTGCAGATTGAAAAAGAAGAAGAAAGATTGGAAACAAAGTCGAAATCAACCCCATATGTCTCCTCTCCTATCGAAGTCGCTACAATTCTTTCAGATCCGACGCACACAACTGCACTGTCGCACACCTCAACCGACCCTTCGTCAACAACTCACCATCGTGCCTCTGTCAACAGATCAATCGGAAACCGACGAGATCGACGCTGTAATTCCAGCCACACCGTTGATAACGCTTCCCTCTGTTTCAGATCTCGCCACAGGTAACTCTATCCCATGCTCTCATTTCATTATGGTTATGAAGAGGTGTTTTTATATAACCACAGTGTCAAAATCGTTTGCCTCGTCGGATAAAAATGGAAGAGAATATGTATGAGACAGAAAACAAAATGTGACTCAGGTTTTCAATGTTTACATTGTTATTAAAAAAAATTTATTTTCTAGTTAGAATTGGGCTTTGGGTAACTTAACACCCCTTAATTTTTTTGTTTTATTTGATTACTATTAGTTTAGGTAATAATTTTAGTTAATTAATTAATTATGAAGAATAGTTAATTTTGTTTCATTTAAAATATGAAAAAACATAGTTTATTAGGTTTTTTAAATAGGTTAATTAGACTTGTTAATTTGTAAATACCTTTAAATCTACGATTAATTAGTGTATACATAACATAAATAAAACTTTTTAAAATAATTAATTCAAATATTTTATAATAATAGGATATCCATATTTGAGTAATTAAATCGGTCTACACATCGTTTACCGATTTATTATTCAAAATCAAACAATTAAAATCTACGCAATTCATCAAATTCACCATCCGCGAGTAACACGTGGCCAATATCTGACCACATGATAAGAGAGACTTCATCAGACTCCCTCCACGTACTTCATGACGAGCAACATGTGGCCAATATTTGGCCACATGAGGAGAAATACTTTATCAGACTTCCCCCGCTCTATGTCTCAAAACAACCAACGGTAAAATCATTTTCCTAATCAAATTAAATGATAATTAATTCTTCAAAAAAGGGTTATGAATATATTTTAATTAACCGTGCGCTTGGTCCAAAATCACCGTTATTCACACACCTAGACTAAGTACAAGGGGAATTAAAATATCCGCGTAATCCATAAAAAATACAAACCCATACAAACTACGAATTTTGACTCTGATTCCTCATAAGAGGATACATAGGCATACAACTAAAATCATGGTGAGTTCCCCTAATAAAAATTAAAACCCTATTTCCTAAGATCGCGCTTCTAACCCTAGTATCCTTGTGAACAAGATAGATGCGGGGTTCTTAACACCCTCCCTTCGTCTAGTACCGAGTCCAAAAAATCTAGAATCTCTAACTTTAGGATTATCCTTTATATTCCCTTCCTTAGGATAAAAATTAAGAGTGACGACTCTCAAATTGAAAACCAGTTATAACACATGCAAGTACCTCGAGATTGAGGCCACTATTCCCTTGTTTTTTGTGATTTCCATCTCTAGAGGCAGTCTTCCAATGGTCACCATAGCTGGGTGTCGTTCAAACAATCAAAGAAGTTGTTCAGGATGTATCTTGATTTTGTTCGATCTTTCAAGGATAGGTATTACATCGTGAAATCTCTCACGGAGGCGGCCGAGGACACTCTATACGATCGCGTGGAAGAGATTGAGAATGGCAGGAAGTCACGAGGCTGCAGGCGAAGTTCCCTCTCGAGTGGCAACAGAGCCATTTCCAAAAGATTGGGATGCATATGCCTTGAAACCGGAGGAGTTGGGTGACAAAGACCAGCTCGCCTATCGGAAGCTCGTGGCTTATGTCAAGAGTTTCGATCCTGCTTAATGCGTGACTAAGGATTGGACTCTGATTCTGAGAGCAGATGGGCAACTGGTTCTTGCTCATTGGATGATTCATATGAAAATGCTCCTCGCGTGTGATGAAGAAGCTTTAGAGCTTTTAGGTAGTGAGCATATTTTTGCTCGGCGCACCCTGACGTTTTTCTCGATATGTTGATCATGTTTCTTTTATTTGGTTGCAGGTCAAATGGAAGTCTGATACGATGGGAGAACTGACTTGAGATTTTGCGTTTGTTTTCGCACTTGTTCGGTTTAGCAAGAGTCGCTACCGAATTTTTATTTTATCCTAAGGAAAGGCCAAAAAGCACAGGAAAGACCTTTGAGATGTTTTCTCGGGTTCGGGGGGTAGATTATGAAAAGGGAAGGTGCTAGCACCCTTTTCATCCATGGTTATCCATGGGCTCTTAGTTACTTGTTTTAGATCACTTGCCTTTGCTTTTCACTTGTTTGAAATGGTGCTTTGTGTGTGTGGTTTTGAAAATGTTTTGAAAAAGATGCCTTGTCTATGCAACCTTTATAATGATTCTTGTTTGAATATATACAAAAGTGTGTGTCTTTTTGAAAAGATAATTCAATATTTTGAAAGTTGTTTTGAAATTGTGTGGTGAGGTGTGTTTGAAAATGGCAAGGATGTTTTGCAAGATTTTTGGATCAAGTAACTAAGAGTTGTCTACCCTATTTTACTCAAAGATCTTTCTTATGTTTTTAACCCTTTTAACAGTGTTGTTTCACCATTATATTTGATGAACAACCTTGCGTTAGGATGTTTAACGGGACAGGCGCGGGTCATCGTATACAATCATTGAAGGCAACTTGTGAGACGCTCTAGCAATTTTGTAAGGGAAGAGATCGGTTTATCGAAGGCAACATCGAGGGTCATCGAGGGACTACGATCTTTGTTTATCGAAGGGGCATTGGCTAGAGTGTCTCATACTCGAGGGACATGATTGCATTTTCCGAGGAAACAAGCGAGGTTACCCTAGAGGTGCAAGTGTGAATGGTGTATTGATTTTCATGCATTTATCTTGTATTAGGTCATCTAGCGATTGATTTTAAATCTTCGCATACAAACCCTAATTACTATACAGTATATGGAAAGTGATAAATTGCGGGAATTTAAAGTCTAAGTTATTACAAGTAAGTATTCGGGGATGGGGGTACAAATGTTTACAAATGGGGATAAGTCTTATCAGAATAGTAATGTCCAAGTATATGTTACAACCAAATCGAATCGTCGCATTCTTAATGTAAAAATATAACAAGGTATAAGAATCAAAGAGAATCAAAAGTATTGTGGGATGTATGTGGTTATTTACAAATGATCAAATAAAATATTAACCTAATGAAAATTAAGTATTTATTATTATTTTTGTATTTTGGTTAATGTTTTTTAGAAACTTATATAAAAAAGATTAATTAAACAAAGAGTTTTAAAACAAAGAAAAATTATTAAAAAATCTATTATTTACATACTTTTAAATGCAATAAATATTAAAAAAAAAGCTATTAAGAATATTTCATACAAAAATTTAATATATTATTTTTATTTAACAAAAAGAATTAGGTTATAGAAAATGAAAATATGGTGATAAAAAATATTAGTTTTAAAACATTTAAAAGAGAAAAGATAAATGGGCTTTTGAGTTTGTATGCTTTGGCCCAAGGGAAATAAGAAGAAGAGCCACTTTAAGAAATCAGAAAATGAAGAAAAAAGGGGGGTGGGCGCTGGAATGTGTTGGGCTTTAGGGCGTTTGGCTTGGGCAGAGGCCCATCTGATGGGTGTGAACAAATTGTTAGGGTTGTTTCATAATTGGGAATTAAGGTTTTACCGTTTGCACAGCGGCGCTCCTCTCCTCTCGTCTTCGTCCTCTTCGTCTCTCTCAAACCAATGGGCTTTTGATTCCTCTCTCCAAGCTTCTAGTCGCCAGAGCGATACCTCCACCCTCTCCTCTCCGTGATTATACAAGGCGGTGATTTAAAAAGGTATTATTTTTTGTTCTTGACGCGTTTTTGGGGTTTAGGTTTTACTCTTGCATGTTATCATTTTACAAAGCTTTAACCTTTGATGTTTATGATATGGTGATGTAGAAAAAGAAAGAGGGAAACTGATACCTTTGTGGCTTCGTCTCTGGGGAATGGACGGAGGGTCGGAATGGCGGTGCTCTCGGTGGCTGGAAGAGGAGGAGCGTGATGATGATGCTAGCTCACCTTTCCGGTATCTCTGTATCTTTCTCTTTGAATCGTTTGATGATGATGTATACTCTGAAAACTCTATATCAATCTTCTTCTGAATCTTCTCTTCTTCTTCTCTTTTGCTATGTTAGTGATGATCAAGTCTGAAACATTGCTTTTGATATGTTTTTCTTTGTTGGCTTGAGGATTCTGATGATGAATTTTATTCTGAAGATTGTTTGTTGTTCTCTCCACTTCTGACTTTTTCCTCTTTGTGGGCTTTGTTGATTCTGATGATGAGTTTTATTCTGAAGATTGTTTGTTGTTCTCTTCACTTCTGACTTTTTCCTCTTTGTGGGCTTTGTTGATTCTGATGATGAATTTTATTCTGAAGATTGTTTGTTGTTCTCTTCATGTTGATGTTGAAACTTGTTGGTGAGGAATGCATGTTCTGAGACTTGCTTATTTGTTTCTGATTCGTTTATCGCTTCTGCATCTTTCTTCTTCTTTGAATACCTTGTTTATTCTGTGATAAACATGTGTATTCCGAAAAGGGCTTGTTGTTAGCTTGGATTAGAGTTTGATATGCAGGCTGTAAGTTTGTGATTTGGCAGTTTGATGAACTTTAGGCAGGCTTGTTGTGCTTGCTTGACAGGCTCATGTGATTTGTGGTTTTTTTGATGGTTTTAGTGTTTTGTTTGTTGGAAGCAAGCTTATGCAGTTTGTTTGTTGGAAGCAAGCTTATGCAGTTTGTTTGTCTATAGTGTTTTTGATCTTTTGGTAAGGCAGGTTGTCTTACTTCTGGATTTGGAAGGCAAGTTTGAGACTTTTGTTAAGCTTGTTTGAATGGTTTTGAAAGCAGGCTGTCTTGTTATGCTTGTGTTTACAAGCAGTTTGATAACTTGCAGGCTTGGTCACTTGCAGTTTTTGCAGGTTAGAGTGGTTTGAGTTTTTGCAGGTTTGAAAGCAGGTTTAATTTTAGGCAGTTTTGCAAGTTTGATAACTTGCAGTTATGCAGGCCACAGGTTTGGTGTTTTGGTAAGGCAGGCTGTCTTGCCTTTGCAGGTTTGCTATTTTTTGTGAGGCCTGTTTGAATGGTTTGTGAGGCCTGGTTGTTATGATTGTGTTTACAAGCCGTTTGATAACTTGCAGGTTGTGTTTTTGTTGTGCAAGTTTGTATGGTTCTGAGGCAGTTTTTGCTTCTGGTTTGCTTTCAGTTACAGTTTGTGGCTCTCAGTTGCAGTTTGTGGCTCTCTCCTCCTGAACTGTTAAAAAAATTGTTCTATTTATTTTCTTTCTCATTGCTTTTGTACAGCCTGCCAAACTGCAAAACCTACATCACTCTCTCTTTCTCTCTCCACAAAAGCACTTTTAAATTGCTTATTATATCTTTATTCTGAAAAGTTTTGTTGGCCAGAACATGATGAGATGTTTTGACAAGCCTGCTTGCTTGTATCTTGGTTCTTCTCTTGCATTTTGTACTTTCTTCCAAATTTCCTGCATTGTTCTTTTTGATAGATTGTGTACTTGGCTTGGACAGCTTTGTGTACTTAGTTTGCTTTTTGAAACTTAGTTTGGCAGTTCAGTTTGACATTGTGTGCAGCCTTGTGCCTTCTTTGTGTGCAGCCTTGTGCCTTGTATCTTTGCATTTAATTGATTGTATGCTAATTATTTTACTTTCCTCTTTGTGAACCAAGAAGAGAAATCTTCTTGTGATTTGCAAAGAGGACGAGTAAAACATGATGAAACCAAAAAACAATTTGATTCCGGCCAACAAGCTTTAATGATGACTTTGTATTTATCTGCTTGAAAATGCTTTTCAATTTAACTGCACTGATTTCTTTTTCTGTCTTTGCAGGTAAATACCAGTTGGATAATGGAAGAAGCAGTAGAAGATAGAAGATTTCAAGAGACTTAGACTTTAGATTTATTTTCTTTTCATTTATTGTAATAAATATTATTGTAAACACTGTAAATAAATTTACAATATTCGAATAACATTTGTAACAACATTTGAAATAAATAAAAAGTCTTTGTCAGATATTTCCTTATTTCTTCTGCACTGTTTATTTATTTATTTAAATCTCTAAGTTAAAACAACTGGAAATGCATCCCCATAACTTTAACTCAGATAAAATAAATAATCAACAAACTTTGCTGTCTCGCAACCTTGCATTAACCACAATACGCCCGACATTCCAATTAATCATACACTTTGTTCAGTTAAACAAACAAGCATTCCATACACTTTTCACTTCACTGATCAAACCAATGCTTCAAAGTTTCAATCAAAAGCCTCAGTTCCTATCCCAGATATTTAGATTTTGAGAAATATCCGGTAATCTGGAACAAGCGTAAAAATAATGTAACAGACAATTGAATTATTATGGATTCAATTTCTTCTGAGAAATGTTTGCGCAAACCCTAATCCTGGATTACTGTCAAAGAAACGTCTGCTTGATCAATTCCTGAGCCAATCTCAACAAAAATTAGTGGAAACCCTAATTCTGGATTTACTGTCAAAGAAAAGCCTGCTTGACCGATTCTTGGGCCAATCTTGAAAGATCAGGGAAAACCCTGAAGTTGTGATTTCTTGTGAAAAAGGGAGGGAAAATTTCGGGGTACAACAGGAAGATTTTTGCAAATGCATGGTCAGGATAGTGGCCAACCGAGGTGCTAAGAAGCTACAAAAAATCCGTGTAGCGCAACTTCAGGGAAGGCGAGGACTAGCGGATTTCAGGTCGGTTTGACTTCCTCACCCCAGGGGAAACTGTCCCCCGGATCATTGTTCAAAACAGCCGCACATAGATGGAGTCCAACATGTTGATCTCATCGAGACGGAGGTCGGGGAGACCTTTATGATCCCTCCTTACTACCTACACCAAGAAATCTTTGGCGAGGATAACTTTGTGGCTATGCATGAGGCAGAGTCGAAGGCTATCCTGGGTATGGAACAAGTTTCCCGTAGAAAGATGTTGAGGGAAGATACTGTTGTTGTGATGAGGGTATTGGAGACTACGATGGCCCTTAATAATGTTGAGACCTGCCCGACGAAAGAGCTGCAAAAGGCACATGCACGAAACGTGGCTCTGGAAGGAGGTGACCAAGTTTGAAAATGACCTTCTCGATCATAAGGAGAAGTATACAATCCAAAATGAGCTCTACAAGGACCTGTGTGATTTGAGAGTGAAGCTGGCCCATGTGACCTTAGAAAATTAAACTCTAAGGGCCCAAGTAAGCGAATTGGAAAAAGCCACCGAGCCTGCTGAGGAGGTGGCCGATGAGGACAAGATCCTGACAACTCGGGCCAAATTAATTGCCCGTATTTTTTTTCTCGAGCATGATTGTTTGGACGCCATGGCTCAAGGCTTCATTTTTATGGTCGAGCAGATCTAACTTGTCAACCCTGGGGTCCATCTTGTCACGGCCGGCATATGGTCTTACCACTAGATAATTGATGGCCAAGTAGTGGCTCCGGATGGCTATGATGACGGTGATGAGTCACCGCATGACGAGGATGAGGATGTTTGATCTTGTACTTAGTCACTTGTTTGGGCCTTTACGCCTGTGTTTTGGTGTTTGGGTATGCGTGCTCCTATTTTTGTAATATTTTAGATAAAGGGATTCACCCAGTTTTTGTTTGGGCCTGTGCACCCTTAATTTTGTAATATCTAGACAACATCGGCCTTCATAGTCGGCTCTTTGAATGCCTTTACTTTGCCTGTTTATTTTGTGTTTAGGTATTCTTTGTTGTTATATTTGCCATGTTTATTTTGTATAACTGTGGAAATTTGTGCTCGACCTGATTTATGGTCGACAACATATGGAGACGTGTTAAGGAGGAGGATTTGTGCTCTGCTTGAACGAGGCAAAGGTTGCGGTCAGGGCCCTGACTTTGTGGCGTGAACTGTCCCATTGCGAGCTAAGTATTCTGCCTGTTTGGTACTTCGATATTGGAGCTCGATCGAAGTGTCCCCGTCGGGCTAAGGTCCCGCTCGTCTAATAAGCGAGGACCCTTCTTTCTTCCTTGGTTGTTGGAGGCCATGTTTGTACCTCAACATGCCTCTGTGGTCGTTCATGCCCCGCCGTTCTTAGTAAAGGAGACGTCGACTACTAGGTCCTAACGTTTTCCTGGGACTTAGCTGTAGTATTCCTTTATAGTGTTCCATGGTCGAGGTAACTGTTTCCCACTTAGGTGCTCGAGGTAATATGCCCCATTTCTCGTCGTCCCACAGAAACGATAGGGGCCTTCCCAGTTGGAGGCTAGATTTCCTTCGCGTGAATCTTTTTAATTTCTCCGTAGGACTGACTGCCGACTTGGAATTCATGTTTTATGACTTTGGCGTCATGTCGCCGAGTTATCTTCCGTTTTAGCATGGCTTCACAAAGAGATTCCCCATATCGAATCTCTTCGACAAGGTCAAGTTCTTTTAGGGCTTCATCATTTTTTTCTTTGCCGAGGGTGAATTCGATTCTCTGGGATGGTTCCATGATTTCAACGGGGATGACTATCTCGGTCCTGTAGGTTAGTCGAAAAAGAGTTTCCCCGGTTGTCGAGTGTGGTGTCGTCCTGTAAGCCCATAGCATGTTGTGTAGCTCTTCGATCCACCTCTTTTTGGATTCACCTAGCCTGCTGTTGTACCCCAAAATTTTCCCTGTCATTTTACTCAATACATACTCCTAGAGATCCTCAATTTGCTCAGGGTTACCTAAGGATGGACCAGACAAACTCTCTCCTAAGAAAGTGTGTCTCAAATCAGGGTTTCCACTTTCATTAAGATAGGTGAACTCCAAAGACCTCGTATTATCTCCATGGTCCTAATATGTTCTCAAGACCCTCCATGTCAAATTTCAAGCACTGCACAAGAAGTTTGCTCAGTCAACTGCTCAGATGCTTGAGCATCGACTGTATTAGGTCAAAAGTCAACTGTGGCCCACATATAGTCAAACTTCAAGATTTTTGGTCAACATAAAAAATTTGAAGTGACTTTAATCATTTGATCAAGGGTTGATCATGATTCTTCAAGGAATGCCCCAAATTTATCAAAACCCATAAGTTGCTAAATTAGGGTTTCTTAGGAAAAAGTCAACCAAAATTTGACCAAGCATAACTTCCACATACTTTATTAGAAATTTTCCATCCAAGGCTCATTTTGAAGAGGATGCAATTCCCTACAATTCATCTTCAGCCCACAAGTTCAAAATATGCACTCATCAAAAGATATGAATTTCTATATTATAGGTCTTTTTGAAAAGTTAACAAAAGCACCTTTTGGGTCAAAGCTTCTTACATGAACATGGAAGACCCAATTGAAATGAGACCAAAAGTTTTGCTTAGGGGACATCCTAATATTTCTAAAAAGTCAAAGAACACCTCTCTAGGGTTAAAATTGGAGGAGATATGCCTTGTCAAAGTTTACCTTTTTTGCAAAATTGTTAAAAGTCAAATATGCTCAAAAGTGCATTTTTTTTTACCAAATAGGCCTAGAATTTCATGATTGCACCTTACTTATAACATGGTCCACGACCCAATTACTTATCCACGTGTTATTTGCTTCATTTTCCAATTTATTTTGATTTTTTATTAATTAAAAATTAAGTTAAATCAAATAATTGGTAAATAATATCAAAGATCTGTTTTGATATGATTTTTTGACAGGATTGCAATCAAAATATGCTGAAATATCAAGGCCAAATCGAATCAAGCATGATTGGTACAAAAATGGGATAATTTGGCTCAATTTAAAAAGATATTATATGGCATGAAAATCAAATCAAATCTTCAAAACTTTCAAAGATATCATCTGTTTTTAGAACCTTAATTCGTCCTAGCATATATAATAAACAAGTACAAGGCAAAAGAAAAAGGGTTGGCAGTCGTGAAGAGGCCAGAACAAACTTCAAAATTTCAAAGAAAAGTGGTGGGCCGATTTCCATTCTAGAGGCCAATTCAAGCCATTCTAACATTACCAATAGATTACTGGACATCTCAGGAACGTATCCCAATCAATTGCAAGTCGCCCAAAGTCCAGAATCACCACGTAGAAGTCACACGGTTTGCTTGGTTTTTTTTCAAAATCGATTACAGCCATTCTTGCATCATTAGCATAATTTAATGACATATTTGTGATCATTGATATATTTCTAACATGTATGGATCGTTTAATTAAATTTTTGAGGTTTATATAGGCATTTACCATTGTTAGGGTTTGCTCTAGTGTTTTAGGGTTTTTCTATACAAGTGAAATTGGCCCAAGAAAATAATACCATGATGCTCGTGAGGCCGAGGCGAGTTGATTGGTATAGCCACAATTAATTTATCATGCTTGTGCTGGATTTTTGACATTTGCAGTGTTATGGCCATGGAAGTTTGGCCGTGGGTATAGGGTGCACGCCTAATACGACGGAGGATGAAGAGGGTTATAAGGTGTTCAACAACCATTGGACCATTCAAACTTCGCGCGCTTTTGATTTAGTTTGCCTTGTTTCCATATATTATATTTTGTCTTTATTATGTTAACAAATAACAACAATAGCGTAGCTGGCAAGGGAGTGTATTGGTAAGCGAGAGGACCTGGGTTTGATCCCAGGTCCCAACAAAAATTTATTTTCCTATTTTCCTTTACAGATCACGTACATCACCTGCCCTAGCGTCCACCATATGTCATCATCCCCCATCCAATGGATGCACATTTGGCCAGATCCAATGCTTACCAGTGAAGGACCATGGTGCCCGTCCAAGTCAACATCACACAGAATCCAGTGCTGACTGGGCTTCAACACTAATGGGCCTGAAGAATTTCAACATCACACCCCCTCATGCAGCATGACACAGGCCCAATTCTTTCCTTTTTCTATATTTTTTTTAATTTCTTAAATTATTCTCTTGATTATTTTCTTTTTTCACAAAAAATAACAAAAAAATCATTTTTATTTAATCAAAAATCATGAAAACATCAAAAATCTTTTTCATAAAAAATGTTTTGTTTCTTTAATTAATTAATTTAGGGCAATTTAATTCTTTTTTTCATAAGTTAAAAACAATTAGAAATTAGGGTTAATTTTGTACATAACCTAATTAATTATTTTCTCAAAAATAACCTAAATGTCTTCATCAATTAGATTTTTAGAGTTTTTAACCATTCTCGCATTTAATTCGCCGCACGTATTTTAATTCTTTTTATTATAATTGTAACTGCTCCGAGTTTGTAATAGTAATTAGGGTTTTAAATTCCGTATTTTTATTTTCAGTCAAGATAATTATGTAACTGCGAAAGCCTTGTAATAGCTAGGACCTTTAAACTTCCCACACTTTTAATTTCCACAAACTATAAACTGTCTAGATGCATGGTTAATAAGATTGTATGGAAAGACTAACTGAAAATTAATACAGTAGAAAACCCTAATGTGTAAAGACTAAATTAATTGAAAAAATTCACATGCACATATTCACTCCTAGGGTTTGCCTCACTTCGGTTGCCTTCGGTAAATAGTCATTAAGCATAGGAGATTTTAGTGGTTGCCCTCATGTCTAAAAGATCAAATGTCTCATTCGAATGTTGCCTCGGAAATGTTGCCTCGAAAAGGTTGCTTTGGAAAGATCTTAAGACTCTAGGGTTACTGCTAAAGTTTCCAACCCATTGCTTAGGTGACTATACTTGTCCCTTTCGAACGTCCCTTAAAAACTCCAACGACGGGGCTACCTACTATTTAATAGTAGGATAGCGTTGTCTAAAGGAAACGAGAACAAACAATCTTTTTTTCGAGTAGGTAGAATCTTAAGTACTTGCTCAACAAAACTTTTCACACAAACACCTTTCAAAACAAATTTTCAAAACAAACTTCGTCACACCCATGAGGACTGATACAAGGGTTATCACGAAGTAAAACTTTTTTCAAAACAAGCATACACAAGAAATTTTAAAAAGAAGAGAAAGTACCTAAGAGCCCATGTGTTGTACCCCCAAAATTTTCCCTCTCATATTTCTCAAAACATTGCAAGAAAAATCTCCAAGTGGCTCAAGCTTGCTCAAGAGTTGGACAGACAAGCTATCTCCTAAGGCAGTCAACCCTAAATTAGGGTTTTGTGTTACATCAAGATCTTTGAATCCAAATGACCTCAAGTGCTCCCTAATGTCCTAATATGTTCTCAAGGTCATTCATGTCAAGTTTCAAGCCTTGCAGAGAAAGTTTGCTCAGTCAATTGCTCAAAGGGTCCAAAATCGACTATGTTAGGGCAAAAGTCAACTGTGACCTATAAACAGTCAAACTTCAAGATTTTTTTTTCAACATTCTCATTTTGAAGGATATTTCATCATTTGATCAAGGTTTGATCATGATTCATCAATGATTGGTCAAAATTCATCAAGACTCAAAAGTTGCTAAATTAGGGTTTTGTAGGAAAAGTCAACTCAACTTTGACCAAGCATAACTTTCTCATACTTTATGAGAAATGACCCATCCAATGCTCATTTTTAATAGGATGCAATTTACTACAATCCATATTCATACCCCAAGATCATAAAATGAACTCACAAGAAGTTATAAATTAGGACATTATAGGTCATTTTTGAAAATCAACAAACACACCTTTTTTTCCAAAGCTTATAACTTGAGTATGGAATATCAAAATGAGATGAGACAAAAAGGGTTGGTTAGAGGACATCTCATTCTTTCTAAAAAGTCCAAGAACACTTCTAAAAGGTCAAAATTGAAGAAGTTATGCATTGTTGAAGTTGGACATTTTTGCAAAATTGCCAAAAGTCAACTATCCCCAAAACTTCAAATTTTGTCAAATGGACCCATTCTTTTCCACTTGATTGGAGCTTGCATAGTTTCCCACGTGTCCTAGCTTCAGCCATGAGCCCATATTTTATTTTTATTATTTAATTTTATTTTTATTGAATTTATTCATTTTAAATCAAAATTAAATCATATAAAATCTAAAACCTTGATAACATGAGATTTTTTTGCTATTTCAGGATTTGATTCTCATCATTATCATCATCAAACTCAAATCTCACCAATTCATGTGGAAAAGATTGAGATTTGGGCAAATTTGGCAAGTTGTAAAGAGGAGATCAAATCAAATCCCAAGGCATTGATATGGGAAGATTCAAGCCATAATTCTTACCCTAATACACTCCATAGTACATAAGCAAGCAAAACAGATCGAAATAGGGGTTGGAATTGCAGAAGGAGGCAGAATAGAAATTGAAAAAAGCACCAAAAAACTTGAAATCGAAACCATAGCTAAAGGCACTTTCAGAAGCTGAGACATGTCCCAATCTCTTCCTGGGTGTTCACTCAATCTTCCTGGATCCAAAGCAAGCTTGCTCATATGCCCAAATGCGCTGTAAGTGTCAAGATAACCCGCTCTATTCTTGAAATCGTAATTCATTATTCTTGCATCATTTGAGTAAATTATTGGTATATTTGTGATCCTCATAACATTTCCAAACTATTGGCATTATTCAATTTTGTTTATCTGACCTATACTGCAAAATGCCATAGCTAGGGTTTCGTGGATATTTTTGGGTGTTTCTGTTTCAGGAATAATTGCCCATCAAGAAGGGTATGGTTGTGACCGGGATGATGAGACGAGCACAACCATGCCCTTAGAATTCATTTTCAAGGCTTACAGCGGATTTTGGAGTATGCACGACTTATAGTGACGACCTGTGTCCGTAGCTATAGGTTTTACAGGGTTTTAGCCATGGACGAAGGTTGAAGACAATACATGGCATTCACCCATTGCACCATTCAAACCACGCGCGCTTTTTATTTTTTGCTGGCAATAATTTTTGTTTTCATATAATATATGTTATTTCTAATATATTAACAAATAGATCAAAGTGGCCTAGTGGTAAGCGTGCACGTTCAATATCCATCAGGACCTGGGTTCGAATCCCAGGTCCCCCACTTTCTTTGATATTTTTCTTCTTCAGGTGATCATGTACATATCCAAGCATGCAGCATACCATACACCATCAAGCATCCAATGGCCAGATGGCCAAAGGCCAAATCTGATGGCCAAGATCTGAAGGTCTACCATGGTCCAAGTTAGCGCATGCACACCAAATCCAAAAAGTCAAACAAGGCCAGCGTGTTTTGGGCCTCAGCATTGCTATTCAGACACCCAATTTCAGGCCCAAACCCCTCTCTCTTTCTCTTATTTTATTTATTTTGTTTTAATTAATTGTTTTATTATTTTTATTTCATTTACTAACCAATCAAAAATTCTTTTCTTTATAAAATAAAATCACAAAAATATTTTTATATTTAATCCAATCAAATTTTAAATTTTTATTTTATTAAAAAAAACACTAATTAAATTAACTTAGGTTTTAATTAGAATAACTTTAACATATTTTTGTAAATAATTAAAATTAAATTAGATTTAATTAGGTTTTTACTAATTCAATTAATTTTATTTTCTTTCTTAAAATAACAAAAACCCAAAAATATTTTTTTCATTTAATTAATTAATTAATTTATTAATTTAGTATTTAATTCAAGTTAATTTCTTTCTTAAAATAAAAACCGAAAAAGATGTTTTCTTAAAAGGGTCAAAACCCTAAATTTGCACTCGATTTAATTTCCCGCACGCGATTTATTTATTTTTATCCAATAATGTACCTGCTCCCAGATTGTAATAGCTTAATAGAACTTTTATTATTTTTTATCGCTTTATTTATTTTTAAAGGGTTTGTCTTTGGCGATGTATATACCCGACGCCTTGTAATTTAAATTCCGCATTTTATGTCCGCAAATTATAACTGTTAGATGTTTGATAATAGGATGACTTGGCAAGACTGAATGTTTTAACCTAAAATCAACTTAGATCACCCTTAACATGTACAAAGACAAAAAAATAACTGAAAATGACACAATCGCACATGCGCACTCTTAGGGTACAACCCACTTTGTTGCCTTCGTACGTGGTCATTGAGTATAGGTTACTTTATAGGTTGCCCTCTTGTCTAAAAGATCATAGTCGCCTCGAAATGGTTGCCTCAGATATTGTTGCCTCAAACAAATGATCTAAGACATTAGGGTTACCGCTAAGGCGTCCTAACATTGCTTTGGTGACCGTAAGTCCCTAAATTCGAATTGACCCTCAAACTCCAACGACGGTGCTACCTACTCACTAATAGTAGGATAGCATTGTCTAAGGGAAATTAGCATAAGAACGATTCCTTTTTCGAGTAGGTAGATGGTTCTTAGATACTTGCTCATTCAAAACAAAACAAATTTTTCACACTTACACTCCTTTTCGAACAAGTTTTCAAAAATACTTCATTACACTCTCGAGGACAGAAGCAAGAGTTAAATCGAATTTTTCAAACAAAAACTTTTTCAAACCCACAAGCACAAAGAAAACAATTTTGAAAACATGATGAGCAAGTATCTAAGAGCCCGTGGATAACCACGGATAGAAAGGGTGCTAATACCTTCCCTTTCTATAATCTACCCCCCGTACTCAAAATAATCTCGAAAAAGGAATTTTTATATGCTTTTTTCTTTTCCTTGTTGGATAAAATAAAAGTCGGTGACGACTCTTGCTTACCGCGAAATTTTGCGAAAACAAACGCAAAACGCAAACCAGCATTCCAAAAAACAGTCAGTTCTTCCCACCGTATCACACCATGGAAAACCATGGATAGAAAGGGTGGTAACACCTCCCCTTTCTATAATCTACCACCCGTACTCATAAATATTCTCTAAAAAGGTTTTTTTTCTGTTCTTTTTTCCTTTTCCTGATTGGATAAAATAAAAGTCAGTGGAGACTCTTGATTACCGCGACATTTTACGAACAAAAAAAACACAAAACGCAAACCAGTGAATACAATTGGTTCTGCCACCGTATCATAGAACTGGCGACTCTGCTGGGTAATTTAAAGTGGGGTATACCTTAGGATCTAGGTCATTTCAAATTGCTTTCTTGTTTGTTTGCTTTATTCTTAAAGGGTTTTTGCTTGGTTTACTGTAGATCCTACACCCGGATTTGGGGGTAATTTTTAGGTAAACAACAATAGATCGTGGAGACTGTACGGAATAGACCGATATAGTTTAAGCGATGGCTATGTTGGTGTGGCCCTTTGGTTGGTACCGGTATCCTTCGTGGGGAAATGAGGAGAATACGGGCCGCCGCATGGTATCGTGAAGCACTAACGAACCTTAGAACCTTAGTTGAACAAACATGGCCATTAGAAAGTAGTGAGATAGCCGGCCTCAGTGTAGAGATGAGGATTGGTTGATACTCGATGCTACACTCATTGAGATCAGACTTTCGGGATATTTGGGCCGCAAGAAAAGATTGCTTGAGCTGAGACAATGCCCGATAAAGGATGGTCAGTGATATTGAGATCCCTTAGAACCTAGTTACTTTTTAAGACAGGTTTGAAACCGACTAAACTTCAAGAGGGTATGACCTTTAACCTCGTGCATGCCTTAAACCTAAGGAATTGGTGTTATTTGTTTGTGTTTGCTATACTTGTGGTTTATCATGACATCATGCATCATTACATAGCATTCATTCTTATTGCACTAACCATATCAAAGACCAAGGGAATTTATCTTTGTTTCGTTTTGCAGATCATGGCTTCCGTTCGTAGAAACACTATCTGAATCAGCCTTGTGAAGATACCTTCCCAAATCAAAGAGCTAGTATCAAGGGTTTCTGAAACTTCTGCACTCACTAAGAGACATGGTCAACTTCTCAACCTGGTTACTTCAAACTTTGATGAAAAGATGATGAGTGTACTCTTTCAGTTCTTTGATCCCAAGCACCACTGCTTCACCTTTCTAGACTATCAGTTGGTGCCTACCTTGGAAGAATTCTCTCAGCTGTTGGATATACCCATTCTTAAACAGTTGCCCTTCATAGGTCTAGAGGAAGTTCCTAAGCCAGAAGTCATTACCTCAGCTTTGCATTTGAAACGAGCCGATGTGATATCCAATTGGGAAACAAGAAGCAGAGTCAAGGGTTTTCTAGCTAAATTTCTGATAGACAAGGCCCAGCTGTTTTGGGATGATATGGATTTTCATGCTTTTGAGGAGGTCTTGGCTCTTCTAATCTATGGGTTGGTACTATTCCCTAATCCAGACTCATTCATAGATGTGAGCGCTATCAAGATCTTCCTCTCCCGCAACCATGTACCTACCTTGCTCGGAGATATTTTGCACGCTCTCCATACTGGTACCATGAAGAGAAGAGGGGTTCTTATGTGTTGCATGCCATTGCTGTCGAGGTGGTTTATTTCTTACCTCCCTAAGTCTGTACTAAAGAATGAAGAAGGTTTGGGTTGGTCACAAAGGATAATGTCACTCGCTCGCATGGATATTCTCTGGTGTTCCTGAGCTATGGAAAACATTGCTATTATTAACCGCTGTGGGGAGTACCCTAATGTCCCGCTACTTGGCATCAGAGGGGGTATAACCTACAATCCCTGTTTAGATCTGCGACAATTTGGTTACGCTCGAAGAGATGGTCCCCATGAGTTGCTTATTGAGAGCATTGTATTCAACTATGAGGATGATGTTCACGAGTATCGCCGGAGGTTCATACGAGCTTGGGGCATGGTAAACAATCTGGCGCTAGGGCTTTGGGGCCAAAGGCTTCCATTCCTATGGAACCTTACCTCCAATGGGTACGAGCTCGCGTCCAGAAGCTTATGATGCCCTATGTGTCCGATTTACCAGTGATTGTGGAACCCACTACTGAAGGGGGTATTCCTTACACGGTTCTCTATCCTTATATGCCCACTGATCTTGGGGAATTACAGAGGTCTTGGATTTAGTGAATGAAGGAGCGGGATACTTACAAGGATTAGTTCCATGCTCAAGAGAGGAAGGTTTTAGAGCTCACAAAGCAGCTCCATGAGGAAAAAGGACTCAATGATTATCTCGGCACAAAAAGGAAGCATCCATGGGAATTTTGATTTCTTTTCTAGTTTTAGATTTGTTTTAATTGTAACACCTAAAAGGCATTCGAACTCTGAATTCAGCTAATAAAATATTTGTTTATTTTGGTTTGTAAATTTAAATTTCCCAAAGTCTTTGAAATCATTGCATGCGCATCCCATTCATAAAATTGCATGTACAAGTACCATTACAGGTTTCTCATCTTCTTCGCTGTTTATTCCAGCAGAAATGTCTTTCGAACAAAGCATCAAGGACCTTCAGGCACAAAACACCCAGTTCCAACAAATGTTCATAAGTCTGGCAAAAGGGCAGGAAGATCTAAAAGCCCTCATCCTGAAAGAGAAAAAGAAAAAGAAGAAGGTGGCCGGTATTCTAAATATAGGCAGAAGGTTTGGAGAGCGGTTGAAGCGACAAGTCGATCTGACCTCTTCATCTAAGGAAGGGGAGAATCAAGAAGAAGAAAAGGATCCCAGTCCTGCAGTTTCTGACAATGATACAGACTACAATGATGAGCAATATACTCCTACTGAGGATAGATACAAGCAGTTGGAGGATCATTTGAGTGTCATGGAAGTTCAGAGGATACCTAGACTGGATTTCAAAGAATTGGGATTGGTATCGGGAGTGGTCATCCCGTAGAAGTTCAAAGCTCCAGTTTTTGCTAAGTATGATGGGGTGTCCTACCCAAAACTCCACCTCCGTTCTTATGTCAGAAAGATCCAGCCCCACACCACTGATAGAAATTTATGGGTTCATTTATTTTAAGATAGTCTGTCAGGGACTCAGCTTGAATGGTTCTACCAACTGGAGGGAGCCAATGTCCGAAATTGGGAAGATCTGGCTACTGCTTTCTACAAGCAGTATCAATATAATGTCGACCTTGCTCCTACCCGTACTCAACTCCAGAGTATGTCCATGGGTGCAAGTGAAGGCTTTAAAGACTATATGCAGAAATGGAGAGACTTAGCTAGAAGAGTTCAACCCCCATTGTCTGATAGGGAGTTGGTTGATATGTTTCTGGGGACGCTATCTGGTCCATTTTTCAATCATTTGATCGGCAGATCGTCAGCTGGTTTCACCGAGATGATTCTAACTGGAGAAAGAGTAGAAGATGGGATTCAGAGAGACAAGATACAGAAGGATACCTCTTCGAGCTCAGTAAAGAAGCCTTTTGCTGGTAAAAGGAAGCCAGTGCCATCTATAGCCCGAGGGGCCAAAACAAGGAAGAACATCATCAGACAGTAAGTTCTGTAATGATACCTAGGCCTACAGTTGCTCCACAATGCAACAATCAACAAAGGGTGGAAAGACCACAACGACAGTTTACCCGAATCAACATGACATTGGCTAAAGTTATACCTCATCTGCTGAGATCCAACTTGGAAACCTTGAAAGAGGCTCCCAAGAATCCAAATACTACATCTCCCCGATATAATCCAAATGCTCGGTGTGCCTATCATTCTGAGAGTTTGGGCCACGATACCAATGACTGCTGGGCTCTAAGGAATAAGGTACAAGATTTGATTGAAGCCAAGGAAATTGAGTTTGATGCTCCGGAGAAGCCCAATTTCATAACTGCTCCCATGCCTAAGCACGATCGTGGAATTAATGTTGTTGATACCGACTTGTTTATCACCTTGGTGGATGAAGTTTCTACTCCTCTCATGACTGTGAAGAATAATTTGTTGTTGTCCGATTTATTTCCGGGTTGTGGTAAAGGTTTCCACATGTGTTCGTTTCTACCTTCTGGTTGCCATTTGCTGAAGTCAGGTGTTCAACGCCTGACGGCCAGCAAAGAAATTTTGTTCGAGAAAACTTTGGTTCATGTTGTTCCATCTAATGACATTGCCATTATAACCATTTCCGCCAATCCTTCCAAGGTCTCCTTGAGAAGACCTGTTAGGATTACATCTGCTCCAAGAATTGCTCGAATGATAATCATTATTCTTGGTCCTGTCCCATATGTCTCAGACAAAGCTGTCCCCTGGAATTATGGTGTCGATGTGTACTATCATGGCATCAAACAAGATTTGAAAAATGAAGAGGTTGATCCTGATATTGGTAACATTGTCGGAATCAACAAGGTTACCCGAAGTGGAAGGGTCTTCTCTCCTGAGATTTCCCCTAAGACTGTCAACAAGCCTATTGTCATTCCATCTGTTGTTCCTGCTAGTACATCAACTACTGTTCTTGTTCTTACTCCAGTTATTACCCATGTCGGCGAATCATCTGATACCCGCGGCAAAGAGGTTACAGGTGAGCCTGCCCGGACGGAGGCGCCTAGGAAAATTGTTGTGGAAGCCTCTAAGCAAGAGATAGAGGAAATACTGAAAATAATTAAGAAGAGCAACTACAATGTGGTCGAGCAGCTGGGGCAGACCCCATCAAAGATATCCATGTTGTCTTTGCTTTTGTATTCTGAAGCCCATGCGAAGGCTTTGATTGTATTCCTCAAGACTGCGCATGTTCCGCAGGAAACATCAGCTGATCAGTTCAAAGATTGTGTGGCCAGCCTGACTGCTGATAATGGGCTGGGTTTTTCAGATGCGGACTTAACACTGAAGGGAAGGAAGCATAATGATGCTCTGCATGTCTCGATTGAATGCAGGGCACCACTATGGCTCATGTGTTGGTAGATACTGGGTCTTCGTTGAATGTTCTGCCGAAGAAGGCGTTGGACCGGTTGGATTGCAAGGGTTTAACTCTGAAGCCCAATAACATTGTGGTAAGGGTTTTGACGGATCGAAGAGAACGGTGCATGGGGAGGTGGACATCCCTGTCAAAGTAGGTTCTCAGACTTTTGGGTTCACCTTCTATGTGATGGATATCAGGACGTCGTATTCTTGTTTGCTGGGTCATCCTTGGATCCATGAGGATGGTGCAGTTACTTCCACACTGCACCAAATGCTGAAGTATCCGGTAAAAGGGAAGATTGTCACTGCGGGGTGAAGAGGAGTATATGGTGAGCCACCTTAATTCCTTTCGCTATGTAGAGATGGACGGGGAATTTATAGAAACTCCTTGTCAGAATTTCGAAGAGGTCCCTCAGATCTTGGCATCGATTGAAATTACTACTAGTAGTAAACCTCCTCTGAAGATGGCTTCTCTCAAGGACGCCAGGGCTGTGGTTGAAGAAGGTGGGTCCAATTGGGGTCAGCTCCCTGATTTCACTCACAAAATTGACAAATTTGGTTTGGGCTTTACTACAGGGCTCAAAGAGCTGTTCGACGCGCTCGGGCTGGAAGACCTCCCCTACACATCAGTAATCTGGGAATTAATGCCATTGAAGACAACAATGAGGACTCAGACATTGACAGCTGGATTTACCCAACTACCAATGGTGGACCAAGTAATTGGACGGCTAGGGAATTTATACCAGTTTCTTTTATTCTGCAGTAATTGACTTACTTGTTTTGAGATTTGTAATAAACAATTTAAAACTTTACGGCCCTGTGCCTTGCCCGAGGCACATTGGCTTTGCTTGTGAGGATTATTATTTGTCATTTCATATATCATTAATAAAGCATTGGACTTTTCTTGCGTACAAATTTTGTGCTCTCTGTTTTTCTCTTCTATTTTCACTTTATCAAAACAGCTATTCTCTTACACACACTCACGTATCATAATGCAGATCCATATCCACTCTAGATCCAATTGATAAAAGCTCTGTTATTGGCAGTTATGAATTCAAAAATCTGATCAACCAAGCCGAAGACGAAGGTGAAGATGATTGTAAGGTGCCTGGAGAACTTGCTAGACTATTACAGCTGGAAGAAAGGGCCATACAGCCTCATGAAGAGCCGGTTGAGACAGTGAACTTGGGTACTGAGGAAGACAGAAAACAGGTTAAAATAGGTGCAAATCTGGAGCTTAGCATCAAATAAAGGTTGATACATATGTTGCACGACTATGTTGAGATCTTCGCCTGGTCCTATGAAGACATTCCTGGTTTGGACACTGATATTGTGGTACATCGCCTGCCGACTAAAGAAGATTGTCCTCTGATTAAACAGAAGGTCCGTCGTATGCGCCCTGAAATGTCAGAGAAGATCAAGGAAGAGGTCATGAAATAGTTCGACGCAGGATTCTTAGCTGTCACTTCGTATCCACAGTGGGTTGCTGACGTCGTTCCGGTACCTAAGAAGGACGGTAAGGTACATATGTGTGTGGATTACAGAGATCTGAGCAGGGAAAGCCCCAAGGATGACTTCCCACTTCCTCACATTGATGTTCTGGTCGACAACACCGTGCAACACAAAATATTCTCCTTCATGTATGGTTTCTCTGGATACAACCAGATCAAGATGGCTCCTGAAGACATGGAGAAGACGACCTTCGTTACATAGTGGGGCACCTTCTGCTACAAGGTGATGCCTTTTGGGTTAAAGAATGCTGGGGCAACCTATCAGCGCGCCATGGTCGCTTTGTTCCATGATATGATTCACCATGAGATTGAAGTTTATGTTGATGGCATGATAGCCAGGTCTCAAACTGAGGAAGGGAACCTTGATAACCTACAAAAGTTGTTCGATAGGTTGAAGATGTACAAGTTGAGGTTGAATCTGAACAAGTGCACCTTCGGGGTAAGGTCTGGTAAGCTTCTGGGTTTCATTGTCAACGACAAAGGCATCCAAGTAGATCCTACAAAGGTAAAAGCTATACAAGAAATGCCAGCTCCCTGTACAGAGAAGGAAGTTAGAGGTTTCTTGGGACGCCTTAATTATATCGCCAGATTCATTTCACATCTGACTGCTACTTGTGAGCCAATCTTAAAGCTTCTGAAGAAAGATCAAGTGGTAAAGTGGAATGATGAATGCCAGACCGCTTTTGAAAGAATCAAGGAATACCTTCAAGAACCACCAATTCGGATGCCTCCAGTTGAAGGACGACCTTTGATATTATACTTAACGGTGCTAGACAATTCAATGGGGTGTGTGCTGGGGCAGCATGACGAGTCTGGTCGAAAAGACCATGCAATATACTACCTTAGCAAAAATTTTACCGACTGTGAGACACGATACTCATTGCCCGAGAAAACTTTCCACACTTTGGCATGGGCTTCTCGCCGACTGAGACAGTATATGCTGACCCACACTACCTTGCTGATATCAAAGATGGATCCGATCAAGTACATTTTCGAGAAGCCCGCACTCTCCGGAAGGATAGAAAGGTGGCAAATGATCTTAATTGAGTACGACATACAATATACAACCCAAAAAGC
Organism: Vicia faba; assembly: GCA_948472305.1. NCBI lineage: Eukaryota > Viridiplantae > Streptophyta > Magnoliopsida > Fabales > Fabaceae > Vicia > Vicia faba. The sequence continues at coordinate 1,335,504,461 of OX451738.1, read as the reverse complement.
AATAAAGGGGAGTGTATTGGCTGATCATTTGGCTCATCAGGCCGTAGACGACTACCAGTCCATGAATTTTGAGTTCCCGGATGAGAATATTATGTTGGTGACTGACTATGAAGAACCTGGACCGGATGAAGGACCTGAGGAGGAATCCCGATGGTCTATGTATTTTGATGGAGCCTCGGACGCACTAGATAACTGCATTGGCGATGTAATCATATCTCCCGAGGACTGTCATACTCTATTCACTGCCCGATTATGTTTCAACTGTACCAAAAACATGGCGGAGTACGAAGCATGCATCATGGGTCTTAGGGCTGCTATCGACCTAAGGATCAAGTTCTTGAGTGTATTCGGGGATTCCGCTTTGGTGATAAGTCAGATCAAAGGTGAGTGGGATACAAAACACCCGAATCTCATTCCATACAAAGAGTACGTACTGACATTACTCCCACACTTTGAGGAGGTAACCTTCGAACATTTCCCACGAGAGGAGAACTAGTTAGCGGACGCGCTAGCTACCATGTCTTCGATGTTCAAGGTTAGGTGGGACAGTGAAGCTCCCCAAATTACCATTGAGAGGTTGGATGAACCAGCACACGACTTTGAGATTGATACCGAGGAAGTGGCATACAAACCCTGGTTTCACGAAGTCAAGAGGTATCTCAAGGCTTAAGAATATCCCTAAGGGGCATCTGTCAATGATAAGAAGTTTCTGAGAAGGTTCGCTGCAAAGTTCTTCCTCAATAATGGAATCCTCTATAAACACAACCATGACTCAACACTACCACGATGTGTAGATAAGAGAGAAGCAGAGAGGATCATGAAAGATCTACATGAAGGCACCTTCGGAACCCATTCCAGTGGACACACCATGGCTAAGAAGATCCTACAGGAAGGACATTACTGGTCCACTATGGAAGCCGATTGTTATCAGCACTCTCGAACTTGTCATAAGTGCCAAATCTATGCTGATAAGGTGCATGTGCCCCCTGTCCCCTTAAATGTCTTGACAACTCCGTGGCCCTTTGCAATATGGGGCATCGACATGATCAGAGAAATCAGGCCCACCGCTTCCAATAGACATCACTTCATCTTAGTAGCCATTGATTACTTCACAAAGTGGGTTGAGGCAGCTTCCTTTGCTACAGTAACCAAGAACGTCGTGGCGCGATTTATCCGACATAATCTGATCTGTCGATATGGTGTGCCAGAGAGAATTATTACTAACAATGGTACGAATCTCAACAACACAATGATCATCGAGCTCTATAAACAGTTCAAGATACAACATCATAGTTCTTCCCCCTACCGGCCGAAGATGAATGGCGCTGTCGAAGCAGCTAACAAGAACATCAAGAAGATTATACAAAAGATGACGGTGACATACAAGGACTGGAATGAGATGTTACCATTTGCTCTTCATGGGTACCGTACCTCAGCGGACATTGGTAGGGGCAACACCCTACTCTCTGGTATATGGCATGGAGGCATTCCTACCCATCGAAGTACATATACCTTCTCTCAGGATTATGAAGGATACAGGGTTGAACGAGGACGACTGGATCCGAACCCGACTTGATCAACTAAATCTAATCGATGAAAAGAGACTTACTGCTATCTACCATGGTCAGACGTACGAAAAGCGAATGATCAAGGCTTTTAACAAGAAAGTCAGACGCCAAGAATATCAAGTCGGGGATCTAGTGATCAAACGCATCATGTTGCCACATGGTGATCACAGGGGAAAATGGACCCCCATGTACGAAGGCCATTTGTGGTTAAGAACATTTTCTCGGTAGGAGCTATGATTCTAACCACCATGGATGGTGACGACCTTCCTCACCTTGTCAATGAAGACATAGTGAAAAGATACTACGCCTAATCAAAAGACCCGCTAGGTTGACTGGCCTAAGCAAAAATAAGGGCTTCCCGACGAACCAAAAGGGTTAGGGAAAAAGTAAGGGATGAAAATAAAAAATCTGTACACCCGGCAAGTTGAAAACCCGAAAGGGCGGCTTGGGTAAAAAAGGGTATCCCGGTGGACTGAAAACCTGAAAGGGCGGTCCAGACAAAAATTAGGGATATAAAGCATACCACTATGTCTCATTGGGTCATCTTGCGACCAAACTTCGGTATCAACTATCAAGCTCGAACGGTGCCAACCAATCTGATCAACCTTCGGCCAAGAAGCAAAGGGATGAGACGCTTTAAGATATAAAGGCAATAGCAGAGTTGGAACCCAATGGGGTTGTTTCACATAGCTGTTTTTTCTTTCTTTACACAAATTGTATAGTTTCTATTTTACAGCGGCGTTCTATTACTAGAGCGTCAACCTCCTTGTACAAAAACGCCTATTACAGGCCGACTTCAAAAATCAATACAAAATTATTTTCACTTCGAGTTTGTTTTTGTTTTCTATTTTATTTTGCAAGAACGTCCAATGACTTATTTTTTATATATGCATTTGAAAATGATTGCTGCTCATAAACATTTACATAAGAAACAAAAGACAATTACTCGTAATTCCAGAAACAGGGAAAAAACAAGAAGTGCCGAACCCGACGGTTACTCTTCCCAGCAGGTATCGGGATCGAGTCAGCTTTGGAGTATAATCATCAATACATACACTCTCCACAAAGTAAAAGTATTCAAAAGCATTGATGCCATCTTTCCCGAGACAGGACGTAACCACCCCAACTAAAGTTTATAATGACGGACGAGTTGGTAAAATTCATCCCCCAAGCAGAGTTTATTTCTCTGGATACAGAGACTCAACCCCCGACAGAGTTCATCACTTCAGCTACAAAAATACATTTTCTAAGTTCATTCCCCACAGAGTTTATTCTCAAGCAGCATTTCCTCCCGACAAATATTTACAAATCTCCAGCAACTGTCAGGGATTTATTTTCCCAGACGCGAGCATACCCCGAGAGCATTTCATGAACATACATCATGACATACGCATACATATCATATACAGCATAATCTCATTTATTTTGAGAACATCATCTCACCCTGTATTTCATGCATCGCACATAACTAGCCCTGATATCTTTCCAGGAAAAGAGGATTAGCTTCAACAAATTCAGCAGTTATGCAAGTCACATCTGTAGACGACTAACGGAAACTCAGTTCCCAAAACCAAACGGGTAAAATAATCTACAATATCGCTTTGAAGTAACCCTACTATCCAGGTTCCTTCCCACAAGCCCTACTATCCAGGCTTTCATTTCAAAGAAACCCTACGACCCAGGTTCCTTCTCACAGCCGTACTATCAAGGCTTTCATTTCGAGGTAACCCTACTATCCAGGTTCCTTCTCACAGCCCTACTATCCAGGATTTCATTTCAAAGTAACCCTACTATCCAGGTTCCTTCTCACAGCCCTACTATCCAGGATTTCATTTGGAAGAAACCCTACGACCCAGGTTACTTCTCACAGCCCTACTATCCAGGATTTCATTTCTAAGTAACCCTACTATCCAGGTTCCTTCTCAGAACCCTACTATCCAGGCTTTCATTTCAAAGAAAACCTATGACCCAGGTTACTTCTCACAGCCCTACTATCCAGGCTTTCATTTCGAAGAAAAACCCTACAACCCAAGTTCCTTCTCACAGCCCTACTATCCAGGATTTCATTTCGAAGTAACCCTACTATCCAGGTTCCTTCTCACAATCCTACTATCCATGCTTTCATATCGAAGTAACCCTATAACTCAGGTTCCTTCTCACAACCCTACTATCTAGGCTTTCATATTGAAGTAACCCTACGAACCAGGTTCCTTCTCACAGCCCAACTATCTAGGCTTTCATTTCGAAGTAACCCTACTATCCAGGTTCCTTCTCACAACCCTACTATCCAGGCTTTCATTTCGAAGAAACCCTACGACCCAGGTTCCTTCTCACACCCCTAATATCTAGGTTTTCATTTCGAAGAAACCCTACGACCCATGTTCCTTCTCACAGCCATACTATCCAGGCTTCCATTTCGAAGTAACCCTATGACCCAGGTTCCTTATCATAGCCCTACTATCCAGGCTTTCACTTCGGAGTAACCTTACTATCCAGGTTCCTTCTCACAGCCCTATTATCCAGACTTTCATTTCGAATAAACCCTACAACCCAGGTTCCTTCTCACAACCCTACTATCCAGGCTTTCATTTCGAAGTAACCCTACTATCCAGGTTCCTTCTCACATCCCTACTATCCAGGATTTCATTTCTAAGAAACCCTACGACCCAGGTTCCTTCTCACAGCCCTACTATCCAGGCTTTCATTTCGAAGTAACCCTACTATCGAGGTTCCTTCTCATAGCCCTATTATCCAGGCTTTCATTTCGAAGAAACCCTACGACCCAGGTTCCTTCTCACAGCCCTACTATCCAGGCTTTCATTTCGAAGTAACCCTACTATCCAGGTTCCTTCTCACATCCCTACTATCCAAGCTTTCATATCAAAGTAACCCTACGACCCAGGTTCCTTCTCACAGCCCTACTATCCAGGCTTTCATATCGAAGTAACCCTACTATCCAGGTTCCTTCTCACAGCCCTGCTATCCAAGCTTTCATTTTGAAGAAACCCTACTACCCAGGTTCCTTCTCACAGCCCTATTATCCAGGCTTTCATTTCGAAGTAACCCTACTATCCAGGTTCCATCTCATAACCTTACCATCCAAGTTTCGTTTCTCTTACCTCCAGACAACAGTCCACAACACTGTAAGACCTGGACCTGATCAAACACGATTGGATTCGCATTTCCCCAAGAAGTCGCGGTGCAGCTTGTACCCTGAATAGATATGCAGTTCACTTCTGCTTCCTCATGCATGAGTTATTTCCCCAATAGAGTAACAAACAACTGAAGCTCCTAAAATTCTGTTTCTCCTAAGACAGATACCAACATTCCTCAACAGATTCCTCATCAACAACAGGAACAGGAACTCTCATTGAAGGAATGTCTCAGGAAATCAACATCCTCTAGATGGCATCTTTAAGCCCATCTCTGACAATTCTCTATAAACTTCCAAATGGCATCTATAATCCCATTCCCGATATCAAAAATCAAGTATCACTTCATATGAGTGCAAATTTCTGGGCACTCTAGTGTTCAATCATCTTCCACCCTCAGATCACGAAAGTAAGACAAGCCAATATACATCCTTAGGTTTAAGAAGATTGAACAGGGGCAGCTGTTGTACCCTAAAATTTTCCCTCTCATTTTACTCAATACATACTCCTAGAGATCCTCAATTTGCTCAGGGTTGCCAAAGGATGGACCAGACAAACTCTCTCCTAAGGTAGTGTGTCTCTAATTAGGGTTTCCACTTTCATTAAGATAGGTGAACTCCAAAGACCTCATATGCTCTCCATGGTACTAATATGTTCTCAAGACCATCCATGTCAAATTTCAAGCACTGCACAAGAAGTTTGCTCAGTCAACTGCTCAGATGCTTGAGAATCGACTGTATTAGGTCAAAAGTCAACTGTGGCCCACATACAGTCAAACTTCAATATTTTTGGTCAACATCAACATTTTGAAGTGACTTTCATCATTTGATCAAGTGTTGATCATGATTCTTCAAGGAATTCCCCAAATTTATCAAAACCCACAAGTTGCTAAATTAGGGTTTCTCAGGAAAAAGTCAACCAAACTTTGACCAAGCATAACTTCCACATACTTTATCATAAATTTTCCATCTAAGGCTCATTTTGAAGAGGCTGCAATTCCCTACAATTCATCTTCAACCCACAAGTTCAAAATATGCATTCATCAAAAGATATGAATTTCTACATTATAGGTCTTTTTGAAAAGTCAACAAAAGCACCTTTTGGGTCAAAGCTTCTTACATGAACATGGAAGACCCAATCGAAATGAGACTAAAGGTTTTGCTTAGGGGACATCCTAAGATTTCTAAAAAGTCCAAGAACACCTCTCTAGGGTTAAAATTGGAGGAGATATGCCTTGTCAAAGTTGACCTTTTTTGCAAAATTGCCAAAAGTCAAATATGCTCAAAAGTGCATTTTTTACCAAATAGGCCTAGCATTTCATGATTGCACCTCACTTATAACATGGTCCAAGACCCAATTACTTATCCACATGTTATTTGCTTCATTTTCCAATTTATTTTGATTTTTTATTAATTAAAAATTGAATTAAATCAAATAATTGGTAAATAATATCAAAGATCTGTTTTGATATGATTTTTTGACAGGATTGCAATCAAAATATGCTGAAATATCAAGGCCAAATCGAATCAAGCATGATTGGTACAAAAATGGGATAATTTGGCTCAATTTAGAAAGATATTATATGGCATGAAAATCAAATCAAATCTTCAAAACATTCAAAGATATCATCTGTTTTTAGAACCCTAATTCGTCCTAGCATATATAATGAACAAGTACAAGGAAAAAGAAAAAGGGTTGGCAGTCGTGAAGAGGACAGAACAAACTTCAAAATTTCAAAGAAAAGTGGTGGGTCGATTTCCATTCTAGAGGCCAATTCAAGCCATTCTAACATTACCAATAGATTACTGGACATCTCAGAAACGTATCTCAATCAATTGCAAGCCGCCCCAAGTCCAAAATCACCATGTAGCAGTCACACGGTTTTCTTGTTTTTTTTTTCAAAATTGATTACAGCCATTCTTGCATCATTAGCATAATTTAGTGACATATTTGTGATCATTGATGTATTTCTAACATGTATGGATCGTTTAATTGAATTTCCGAGGTTTATATAGGCATTTACCATTGTTAGGGTTTGCTCTGGTGTTTTAGGGTTTTTCTGTACAGGTAAAATTGGCCCAAGAAAATAATACCATGATGCTCATGAGGCCGAGACGAGTTGATTGGTTAGCCAAAATTAATTTATCGTGCCTATGCTGGATTTTTGACATTTTCAGTGTTATGGCCATGGAAGTTTGGCCGTGGGTATAGGGTGCACGCCTAATACGACGGAGGATGAAGAAGGTGATGAGGTGTTCAACAACCATTGGACCATTTAAACTTCGCGCGCTTTTGATTCAGTTTACCTTGTTTCCATATATTATATTCTGGCTTTATTATGTTAACAAATAACAACAATAGAGCAGCTGGCAAGGGAGTGTATTGGTAAGCGAGAGGACCTAGGTTCGATCTCAGGTCCCAACAAAGCTTTATTTTCCTATTTTCCTATTTTCCTTTACATATCACGTACATCACCTACCCTAGCGTCCACCATATGTCATCATCCTCCATCCAATGGATGCACATCTGGCCAAATCCAATGCTTACCAGTGAAGGACCATGGTGCCCGTCCAAGTCAACATCACACATAATCCAGCGCTGACTGGGCTTCAGCACTAATGGGCCTGGAGAATTTCGACATCACACCCCCTCATGCAGCATGACACAGGCCCAATTCTTTCCTTTTTCTATTTTTTTAATTTCTTAAATTATTCTCTTGATTATTTTGTTTTTTCACAAAAAATAACACAAAAATAATTTTTTTATTTAAACAAAAATCATGAAAACATCAAAAATATTTTTCATAAAAAATATTTTGTTTCTTCAATTAATTAATTTAGTTTAATTAATTTAGGGCAATTTAATTCTTTTTTTCATAAGTTAAAAACAATTAGAAATTAGGTTTAATTTTGTACATAACCTAATTAATTATTTTCTCAAAAATAACCTAAATGTTTTCATCAATTAGATTTTTAGGGTTTTTAACCATTCTCGCATTTAATTCGCCGCACGCATTTTAATTCTTTTTATTATAATTGTAACTGCTCCGAGTTTGTAATAGTAATTAGGGTTTTAAATTCCGCATTTTTATTTTCAGTCAAAATAATTATGTAACTTCCAAAGCCTTGTAGTAGCTAGGACCTTTAAACTTCCCTCACTTTTAATTTCCACAAACTATAAACTGTCTAGATGCATGGCTATTAGGATTGTATGGAAAGACTAACTGAAAATTAATACGGTAGAAAACCCTAATGTGTAAAGACTAAATTAATTGAAAAAATTCACATGCACATATTCACTCCTAGGGTTTGCCTCACTTCGGTTGCCTTCGGTAAATAGTCATTAAGCATAGGAGATTTTAGTGGTTTCCCTCCTGTCTAAAAGATCAAATGTCCCATTCGAATGTTGCCTCAAAAATGTTGCCTCGGAAAGGTAGCCTGGGAAAGATCTTAAGACTCCATGGTTACTACTAAAGTTTCCAACCCATTGCTTAGGTAACTGTACTTGTCCCTTTCGAACGTCCCTTAAAAACTCCAACGACGGGGCTACCTACTCTTTAATAGTAGGATAGCATTGTCTAAAGGAAACGAGAACAAACAATATTTTTTTCGAGTAGGTAGAATCTTAAGTACTTTCTCAATAAAACGTTTCACACAAACACCTTTCAAAACAAATTTTCAAAATAAACTTCGTCACGCCCTTGAGGACTGACACAAGGGTTATCACGAAGTAAATTTTTTTTTCAAAACAAGCACACACAAGCAATTTTAAAAAGATGAGCAAGTACCTAAGAGCCCTTGGAAAACCAAGGATAGAAAGGGTGCTAACACCTTCCCTTTCTATAATCTACCCCCCATACTCAGAAATATTCTCGAAAAAGGTTTTTTTGTTCTTTTTTCCTTTTCCTGATTGGATAAAATAAAAGTCGATGGTGACTCTTTCTTACCGTGATATTTTGCAAACAAAAAAACGCAAAACACAAACCAGTGAAAACAGTCGGTTCTGCCACCGTATCACACATGCATTTGAGTCCATGCGAAATGACTTTATTCACAGCTTCAACTTTCCTGTCTGTTTGAGGGTGTTCGACAGATGTGAAATGCTGCTTGGTGCCATGTTTGGCGATGAAATCTTGGAAGTTTTGGTCGGTGAATTGCGTCCCTTTGTTGGTGATGACCGCTTTTGGTCTGCAGAATCGAGCGAGCACGTTTCTTTTGTAGAAATGAAGTATATCGTGCGACATGATTTTGGAGAGGGCTTCGACCTTTATCCATTTTGTGAAATAATCCACTACGACAATTAGAAATTTGTTTTGTTACGGTCCTTGGGTGAAAGGTTCGAAGATGTCCATCCCCCACCAAGCGAATGACCAAGGGGACGACAATGTTTTGAGCTCGTATGAGGGTGCTAGGTGCGTATCTGCATGACGTTGGCATTAATCGCACTTTTTGACGTGCTCCTTTGCATCTTTCTACATTATGGGACAATAGTACCCCGCTCGTAGCGCATTTCATGCCAAGGATCTTCCGCCTATGTGTTAGGCGTTGATTCCTTTGTGTATTTCTTATAAGATGTGGGGAACTTTAGTCTCTTAGACACACTTTAAGAGTGTGATGGAGAATCTCCTCCTGTAGAGCCTCTTCTCAACCATCACGTAGGAGGAAGCTCGAAGTTTGGTTGCATTGGCCTCCTTTTGGTCGGCAGGTAGTTCCCCGTTAGTGAGGTAATTGAACACTGGGGTCATCCAACATGTATTTTCCCTGATGGCGCTCAAATCGAGCGACGCGGCAGGCTTTTCGATGCTCGGGCGAGAAAGAGATTCTTGGATGACATATTTGTTCTCATCTTTCTTCCTTGTGATCGTGAGTTTTGATAGTACGTCAGCCCTAGTGTTATATTCGCGAGGAACATGTTTGATCTCCGCGTGGGTGAACAATTTCATTCTTTCTTTGACCAGATTTAGGTACTCGATGAGGCTTTCATTCTTGTCCCGGTACTCTCCTCGTACCTGGGATGTAACGAGTTAGGAGTCAGTGAAGATTTCTACTTCCTAGGAACCTAGGTCTTCAGCCAATTGCATCCCCGCGAGCAGGGCCTTGTACCCAGCTTGATTTTTAGAAGTTGGGAATGATAGGGTGAACGAATGTTCGACAACTACGCCCACATCATTCTCTAGGAGGGTGCCTGCTCTGCTCCCCGTCGAGCTGGATGCTCCGTCCATGAAGATAATCCATATTTGGGCCATGCCCATAGGGGGTTCAAGGTGGTCATCTCTGTGAAGAAGTTTGCCAATGCTTGAGCTTTGAGAGCTTTCTGGATTTCGTATTAGATGTCGAACTCCGAATGCTCTAGGGACCATTTCAACATTCGATCGACCATGTCTGGTCGTCCTAGTAGTTGCCTTATAGGTTGATTGATTCCTACAACGGCCGTGTGGGTAAGGAAGTAATATCTAAGTCTTCTCGTCACATTGATGATGGCCAAAGCTATTTTTTGATCTGTTGATATCTGACATTGGGGCCTTGCAGTAATTTTCTTGTGAAATATATCGGTTTCTTCGTGTTTGATGTTTCACGAACGAGGGCCGCGCTTACAGCCTCAACTGAGACGGCCAGGTAGAGGAATAAAGTTTCCCCGTTCTCGGCTGTGAGAGTACAAGCGATTATGAAAGGGATCGTTTGAGGTGGAGGAGGGCTTTCTCACACCCCTCAATCCATTCAAACGCAGCCTCTTTGCGCAAGAGTTTGAAAAATGGGAGTGCTTGTTGCGCGGACTTTGTCACAAAGCGGGAGAGCAAGGTGAGCATACCGTTCAAGTTTGTATGGATTTTTTCGAGTTTGGCGTAGGGAGCTCAGAGAATGCCCTGTATTTGTCGGGGTTGACTTTAATCCCTCGTTCGGTCAAGTAGAAACCAAGGAACTTGCCCGTCTTAACCCCGAAGGTGCATTTCTCTGGGTTGAATCTCATCATGCATCGCCTTGCTCGGTCGAAGACTCTTTTCAGGTGGCCGTGTGGTTGGTTTCTGCTTGAGACTTGATGATCATGTCATCCATGTATACCTAGATCATGTCATCGATCTTATCAGGGAAGACTTTATTCATCATCCGCTAGTATGTTGTGCCCGCGTTTTTTAGACCGAAGGGCATTATGTTGTAGTAGTAATTGCCTGACGCAGTCATGAAAGTCGTGCACTTTTTTCGCTCATCGCCATGGGAATTTGATTATAACATGAATATGCGTCCATAAATGATAAAAGTTTATATCTGGCCGAGTTGTCGACCAACATGTCAATATTAGGTAAAGGATATGCATCTTTAGGACATGCCCGATTGAGATAAGTATAATCAACACACACACACACACACACACCATTTTCATTATTTTTCTTGACAAGTACAATATTGAAGAGCCAGGTTGAATATCGGGCCTCAGAAATAAAATTTGCCTCTAGGAGGTCTTTTAAAACTTTTTCAACAGCCTTTGATTTCTCAGAAGATTGCTTACGCCTACGTTAAACTACTGCCCTAGCAGAAGGATCTACAACGAGTTGGTGGCAGGTGACCTCAGGGTCGAATTCGAACATTTCTGCAGCGCTCCATGCAAACAAATCAGCGTTCATCTTCAATCAAGCTTCGACCTGCTTCCTCTCCAGATCAGGGAGCCTAACTCCAATCTTCACTCCTTTGTTTGGATCCTCGCCAAGGGGGATGATTTCAAAGTCTCCGTCGAGGATGGGATGAAGAGGAACCTGTTCACCGTTGGGGACTTCGATTTCATCTTTGGTGAAGCGGGTCTCAAGGTCAATGGAGTCGACATTTGGTGGAGCTTCTCGTTCTTCTGTTTGAGCGGTCTTGCCCGTTGAGGATGTTGCTGCTGTTGAGGGAGTTGCTTCATTGGCAGCTCATGGCTTTGTGTCAACCATGTTCTTCCCCTTTGAAGCTACATTGAAACATCTTCTCGCAGCTTTGATGTCCCCGTGGGTGGTGGTGATGCGCCCCCTCTTAGTGTAGAACTTCATCTTCAAGTGCACCATGGAGGGAACGACAGTCAGCTCGACCAACATTGGTCTCCCCAGAATGCAGTTGTAGAGAGATGGGCAGTCAACCACTAGGAAGAAGACTTTGATCCATCTGGCGGCCGCTTCTACCCCGAATGTGACGAGCAGCTCAACATAGCCCCATGATTTAAAGGTTGAGCCATTAAAGCCTTCCAGATCGGATCCCACATATGGTGATAAGTGGGACATGTCATGCTGGAGAGTTTGGAAGAGTTGGGTGTACATGACATCGACAAAACTTCCCTCGATAACCAGGATGCGATACACGTTGAAATTAGACATCTTTGCTCTCATGAGCAAAGGGATGTTCAGGTTGGGAGCTCTATCGGGTAGTTCTTCGAGATACAAGGTGATGGGATCAGATTTTCCCTAGAACCTATCAAGGGTCACGATCTGAACTGGGGATGCATCTACTAGCTTGTTGAACTTTCTCTTCACTGAATTCACAGAGAAGTCGTTGAATCCCCCGCTGGGTATGACCATGGAAGAGGGAGATTTTTCCCATCTGCTATAGGTAAACAAGGGCTCCTCGTCTTCGAAACTGTCGAGGATGTAGAATTCCTCAGGCCATGAAATTCATAAAGCAACTTGGAGGGGACCAGCCTCGTCGAAGGGTCGATCCTCCTCCTAGACTTCTTTCACTTTGCGATTGTCACGACGAGGAGCATCGTTCCTCTTGTACTGCCTGAGCCGTCCCTCCTTGATGAGGGTCTCGATGGAATCTTTTAGGTGGAGGCAATCCTCTATGACATGGCCATGGCTTCGGTGGTACTGTCTGTACTTGGTCCTGTCGACCTCGGGCATGAGAACTGTAGGTATGGTGCATCAGACTCCACCGTCTTTGAATTCAGCGTTGGCACACTCCACAAGGATACGCTCACGAAGAGCGATCAATGGGATGTAGTCGAAGAATCGTCTAGCTGGGCCTTTGTGCTCCTGAGAGTCGCGGGGTTTCTCATCTCTTCTTCTGTTCCCCGCTCGTTGAGACAACCCAATATCATTGTGCCTTGAGGCGTTTAGTCCTCTGTGGTTTCTGGGGTCGCAAACACTATTGGAGGCCTCTTTATCCTCGTACGTGATATAGGATCAGGCTTTCTAGAGGAGTTACTCCAATGATCTGGGGATCTCAATTCCGACTGCCTTTCGAAAATCGTTGCCCTGGCAGAGTCCTGTCTCGAGCAGGTACCTTTTCACACAGTCAGTTGAGTGGACTTGGATGGCCTCACGGCTGAACCGCTAGATGTAGGTTTGGAGGAATTCGTCGCTCCCCCTAATGATTGCCTCGAGGGATACCTCAGCCTTTGGGTGTTGTCGTGAGGCCGTGAAGCTGTCGGTAAACTGGGTTTTCAAACTCCTCCATGACGTGATGGACTCGGGGGAGAGGCCTTTGTACCAATTCATAGTAGTTTTCCTCAAAGTTGTCGGGAATAACTTGCACTTGATGGCGCCCCCAACGTTATGAAAGTGGAGCATTGCCTCGAAGCTCTCGAGGTGGTCGTCAGGATCTATAGTGCCATCATATACGTTCAGAGGCGGAGGCTTCTCCATCCCCTTAAGAATAAGGACCTCCATAATTGCTCGAGACAGTGGATCGTGGGGGTCATCTTCATCACTTCTATCCGGAGAGCGAGACGGGGAAAAATCGAAACGGGGGCCTCTTCGGTGAGAGTCTCTTGACCGAGTCCTCGTTGTCCCAGGGTGCTCTTTGCCCTTGTTCCTCTTAGGAATGGAGGACTGCCATTCCTTGCATGGCGGGGGTGCCATCACGATTCTTGACAATCTCAGGCTGGGTCCTCTCCAGTCGAGGGCCTCTCCCAGTACGACGAGGAGAGGAGCTGCGAGAATCCTTCCGTTGGTGTCTCCGTGGAGGAGATTGTGAACGAGCCTCACGTCATCATGCAGATGGGGTACGTGAGTCAGGTTTTTTGTACGGGGGACCGACGGGTCTTCTCCAGCATTGCCATACATTCACCCTGCGAAAAGATCATGTAACTGGTTTGATTGATCGTTGTGCATAAGTCCTGGGTTGTAGGATTAGCATTGGCAGGCACTAGGATATCCTGGTACACTGCGGGTTCGTCGATGTACAATTGAGGATTATCGAGTGGATGCGGGCGGGTGGAAGAGGAAGTAGCTCTTCCGTCCCTGATGCCGTGTTCGTGATCTCCAATATTGTTGTTGTTGCCAACATCGGCAAAGTGAACGTTCTCGTCATCATTGTCGATTTGGTCGGCCATGACGATTGGAAAGCTGAAAGTTGCTTTGGTCTTAAGTTAAGAAAAGACAGGGAAGCTAGTTTCCACAGACGGCGCCACTGATCGTACCTGACCAGAAGGGATCGTCGGTGGCCCACAAACTTGGATGAAACTGCAGTTAAGGTGAAGTGAGGGGAGTACCTGTAAGACACTTCGATGTCAAAGTAAGGTTCAGAGCAGAATGCGAGTAATAAAATTTTAGAGAATAATGTACCTGACCCTCTAATGAAAGAGGATATTTATAGCCCCCAACGCTGGGTCAAGGCCTTCACTATGGGCTGAAGATCCAAGCCCATAACGAATGGCTTCCAGGACTCAAGCATGTGAAGTGGAGCAACACGTGCCCACGATCCTGGTTTGAATGTCCCACATTCCTCAGTCATTCGAGGACTGATTCTCCATAGGTGGCAAGATTCTGTAGTAATCGAAAGGCAGTTGACCACGCGCTCATGGAAGACACGTGCGGGAAACGTTGCCCAACGACTAGGATTTGGTTCATGATGTTGGGCCTTCTTTGAGGGAGAGTCAGACTGGGCCTTGCCCTTCAATGGATCAAGTGCAGGCCCAGTCCAGAATAATTTTATAAGTCCAATTAGTGACTGATAACAAAAGCAAGAATCACACATTAACCAACGACCAATTAAAGAGAAATTCTGACCATTTTTTTCTTTTAAAAAAATAAGTTCATCTCCCTTTCAAACTTGTCCCAAATTTTTTTTTATGTAAGGTCACTTATATTTCTCAACCAACTGACACAACCAGAGTCACCAAATTTAAATTCCATTGATAGTAGAAAAGATATTATTTTTTTGAATAACCACTTTTAATTTTTTTTCTCTTCAATATTTTCAAAGAAATTTCCAAAATAATCACTTTTCAAACAAAAAAATTTGCTATACAGTGGTCAAACCACTTTGTGTGGCGCATACATGTAAATTAAAGAAGAGGTGTCTCACTGTATAACTTGTCCTCCTATATAGTGCCATGCAGCGTGACACATACATGTAGTTTTTAAGGAGGAGGCGCCATCTAGGTGGCTTGATAGTTGTTTTTGGTTTTCTATAAATACAACCACCCATCTTCACCATTTTCACACCTCTTCTCACATCACTCTTAAAAATGTCTTTTATTCCCTTGCTAAGGTTTTCCACTATATTGTCAAGGTTTTCACTGATCAAAAGAGATGGTCATGTTATTTTTCTCCGACAAAGCCTTTGATGAAGATCAAACTCTAAAACACACAAACCTTCGAGCATTTTCAGAGACACTAAACCAACCTTTAATATGGTTAAACACGGTGACACCATGAGTGTTAGCTTTGGTAGCCTCATCATTAAATAATTTCATTATGCATTCGGTGAATAATTGCCCTGCTTGTAACACCACAAGAACCGTTGTTTCGTTTCCAAAGCGATTCAACATCTCAATTCTATCACCCATCCTACCCACACATATCCCAACCAACAAGATCAAATTTCAACAACATGGACACCGTTCTCTTTTGAAGCACAACATCATGGAGAGAAATGATCGATGAGATATATGATCCAAATGTACCAGGACCATCACATCAAGTACCTTAACATCAAACGACTCAGAATAGACCCCAAACACCTCAGGAATTCAACAGAGAGAGGTGATGCAAGGGGTGAGGCAAATACGATGGCGTTTTTGTCCTATATGTAGACGTTTAGGTTGAGAGGGACGTTAGTAAAAATATGTATCTATACATTATGTAATTTTAAATATTAATATAAAATATTTTTGTTTACATTTATTATTATGGCATAAAAAAACTATAAAAAAACAACACAATTGTCAAGCCACCTAAGGTGGCACATCCATTTTAACTTACATATATTTGTCATACTGCATGACACTAAGTAGGAACACAAACTATATAGTGTGACACCTCCGCATATTTTTGCGTGCATGCACCATATAAAGTAACTTCTCCTTTGTGTGATAATTTTTTTTATTTGAAAACTAATTACATTACACTACTACGAAAATGGGCTTTCACAGCGCTTTTTTTTGCCCTTTAAAAGCGCTTAAAAGCGCTGCCGTAGCCAGCGCTGCCGTAGGCTACGAAAGCGCTTTTTTCTGGCCAAAAGCGCTGTCGTAGGTGGACCTATCCCAGCGCTTTTTCCTTAAAAAGCGCTTTGATAGGGGGGGTCTTTCCCAGCGCTTTTTGAAAAGCGCTTTGATAGGTGTGCTATTTAAATTTTTTTTTTATTTATCAGGCCTTTTACAGCGCTTTTTATGGAAAAAGCGCTTTGATAGGGGGGTCTTTCCCAGCGCTTTTTGAAAAGCGCTTTGATAGGTGTGCTATTTAAATTTTTTTTTTATTTATCAGGCCTTTTACAGCGCTTTTTATGGAAAAAGCGCTTTGATAGGGGGGTCTTTCCCAGCGCTTTTTCCATAAAAAGCGCTTTGATAGGGGTTCTATTTAATTTTTGTTTTTTTATTTATCATGGCTTTTACAGCGCTTTTTATGGAAAAAGCGCTTTGATAGGGGGGTCTTTCACAGCGCTTTTTCCATAAAAAGCGCTTTGATAGGGGGTTTCTATTTAATTTTTTTTTTTATTTATGCTGCCTACGAAAGCGCTTTTTAGCCAAAAGCGCTTTCGTAGCTCATAAATTTTTTTTAAAGTGAAACCTATAATTTGAGGTTCCCTGTGCGGCCTGTAATTTTTTTTTGGTCCAATAATTTAACCTGTAATTCAATCCTTATCTATACATATATTTTAAGAAATCGGTATTATATTAACAGAAACCGGTATACCATATAATATTCAATCCTTATCTATATATATGTAACTAAATCATATATAACTAAATTTGTAACCATATATACATTTGTAACCATAACTAAATCACATACAAAGTATCGTGTTAATTTGTAACCATATATATATACATATGTAACTAAATCATATATAATTACATCGAAAATAATGCTCCACCGACACGGTCGTCATCCTGCAAAGTATGAATATGAACAACACGGTAAATTAAACAAACAATATTAAAGGCTCCAACACAATCAAACTAACACGTACAATAATATTTTATTCATACCCATCAGAATAATCTGTTTTCAACATAAAATTGACATATTTCCTCTTTGACTTCTTCCACTTGAACTTTCGTGTACGACATAGTATAGAGGTCATCAAAGTACTACATAAGAAATTATTACTTCAGTATATGCATGATGTTATTAAATGTAGAAATCATACAAAATTATTCTAAGTTATAAATCCATACCGTGCTTGGAATCTCTACTTGATTTTTATGAAGGATTTCTTTCATAAACCTCAAGCAAAAGTATCCGCAATCTACATCGTTATTCTGTAACGGACACTGCATAGAAAAACAGAATATATTTTATAGTTGTCGTGTAATTTTATCAAGTAACATAACTATTATTATAAGCAACTAATTTTGTACCTGCACTTTGATCCAAGTAATATTTGATGATTTACTCCGGGGTACCTGTGCGTCCCTTTGACTACGAAATATTTGTATTGATCTAAGAAAATAAAAACATATATTTAGATCAATCTCACAGAAATAATTAAATATATAAATATACACGAATAGTTAGAACGATCTCACTTACTGATCAACAGTTTCCTTCATAGCGGGATAGTTAGTCCATTCCCCGTCTACCGAATTCAGAAAGTACACAACTTCTTTAATCGGATCGATAGCCAACAACAACCAGTGTTTTCTAAAAATTTAAGCAACAGTTTAGAAGAAAAGTTTCTACGCAAAATAAACAAAGATATATTAGAATAAATGAAAAACTCACCCCACTGGAACAGTGTTATACGGCAAAATAAACAAGCTATCTGGGTTGCCGACGTAGGCCGTGTATCGATTCACTAAGTACTCCCTAACTGAACCCGGTTCCCTGACAATTGTCGCTCCGCTGACAATATGGGCAGACAAGAAATGGAAGCGTCTTGCCAATACAGTCTCGCGCATTTTTTTATCGTACAACAACCTTAAATAAAAACATATAAACATTAGACTATTTTCATTGAAATGTGTAAATAAATTGTTCAACTAATTAAATGATATATTTATCGGAATACCGGATGTATGCGTGAACATTGCCGATGCCTAATTCACCATGCATCATAATCTCAGTCATTTCGTCCATTCCTATCGTTTCTTCGCAGTCAAGACCAAAGATATCTGCATCCATAAGGATTCGACGAATACCACCTGACTTCAAATCTGAGGTTTCCAAAAGTACTCCAAGTGTATTCCGATATCGAGGTACAAAAACGCCTCTTCCCCCGCCTCTTCCCCCCTTATGCATTGACTTTTTCGGGGGTGGTCTGCTACGAACAGGCTGGGTCACTTGTTGTGACACTTTCGCAGATACCTAACAATCATATAACTTAGGTAAATTATAAAATCGTTCAGTTTTAAATTCATATCATATAATAAACAATTTAAGTGTACCTCTGGAATTGATGCCATAGACTCGCCGCCTTGCTGCAAAATCTCCTTACCCTTATTAGCGGGTTTTGTAGGAGGCTAATATTAAAAAATAATTAACTTAACGGTTCAGAATTGACATTTGAAATCTAAATGATTCATATTAACGGTTTTAAACATACCTCATCATCAATGAAAATGAGGTCCAAGGGCCATGCAACAAACGACCCTACTGCGTCTCGCACCGATCTTATATCCAAGGCCACGTCAGGTACCGGTACCAACGCATCGGGATCAATAGGATAATCTACTGATACTCTCAGGTGTCCAGCCGGGATCGGTGTATTATGAATTAAATCTCCCAAAGTGTTGTACACTTTTCCCTTGCCAACAAGGTGATAATCTGATGCCATTACGTATAGTTGGCAAGATGAAATGCCCTAAACCAATATGCATACATATTACTTTTAATTCAATAATAGAAAGAGGTGGAATAAAAATGAGAAACTTGAACAATAGAGATTTATCAATATATTTATAATTACCTCAGGAAATTTATTCTGACGGTTGATACTAGCGTTGTCACTAGTTTCTTTCGCCATTGCCGCATTGCCCTTTTCCCTCATTAATACCTCTTTATCTCTTTCCAATGCATTGACTTTTGCTTGTAATTCCATAAGTACATTCATCACTTCTGCATTGGTAGGATTTCTTTTCCGATGATGCTGGTAGAAAGAGGTTGGAGTCACACCATGACCTTTACCCCTCACCCGACCGGAATACTCAGGAACATTCAGTGCTTTACTAAGTACGCTCCTCGTATCCTGGTCGTCACCGGTGGACTCCGTTTGTGACAATGTCTCCTGAAAATAATGGAGATAAAAAAATCAATTAAATAGTCATAAAAATTTGATTTAATTAAAGACACAATGTTATACTTACGCATTCATCATAAATTCTTAGAACACTTGGATCAACAGCTTGATTCTTGCCCACACGAGCTTCCTTCCACAGCAAATGTGCTGGAAGTGAGGTTTCATCACTTTTCGTCTCCTCTAACTATGCATAGAAACAAACGGTTAGATCGCCAAATACAACACATTTAGACAATTAATAAGAACATATCATTTCTATTTATTACTTACAATTTTTTCCTCTAAGCGTGCATATCCCAAACGCCCTTTTTTGTATGGATACGCGGGCTTTGATGCTCTCTCACTATTTTTGGCACTCTTTTGCCGGAATTCGTCATCTCTTTGTCTAATAAACTCAGTCCAATCTTCTTGTTTAATGAAAAGATTATACTTTTCTGGCCTTCCGGCCGGGAACTCTTCCAGCCACTTTCCTTTGTCATCCTTAAGATAGGTGTTCGTCAACAGATTTTTCCACCCTCTAAATCTTTTCCCGGACAACCCAAGTACGAAGCCTTTACGCTCATCTGGAACCTTAAAAGACCGCTGCGTATAAACCATATAAACATATAAGTAATTTAAAAACCATATAAACCATATAAACATATAAGTAGTTTAAAAACCATATACACCATATAAACTTATAAACTTATAAACATATAACCATATAAACCATATAACATACATACCTTAACATCTTCCCAAAACATTTCTTTTCCTTGCTTCAATGCTTCACATTGTTTCGCATTCCATCTAGATATGGAGATTGGCACATGCATACGAACAAGTGTACCAACGTAGCTTGTGAATTTTGAAGCATTAACCCCAACTACTTGATTTGAATGATTCCAATCTACATTATATATCACTCCCTTATCTCTAGCACGAATGATTTCGCGCATTATGGTGATGCCTCGTGCAACATCATTTGCTGAAGTATCATCCGCTGCATGATTTGTTTCTTGTGAGTTTTCATGATCTTGTTGGTTTCCTGGTGGGTTTTCTTGTTGGTTTCCTTGCGGGTTTTCTTCATTGCTAGCCATTAGACCTGTAACAAAAGTCAAACAAGCACATTAGTACACTACATGAAAATGGATAGTCGAAAAAGATATGAATAGCACTAAAGGAACTCAAAATTGAATAAAATGCTAAAATTCGCAAAAATTCAAAACGGTTCAAAAGATATGCCAAAAATTCAAAACATTATTCACATATTACTTACAATATTAGGCTATAATTATAATAATACCCTTTTCACTAACGTCTCTTTCTTTTCTTGGTAGCAATATATTTTACGCTTCTGTTAACAACTCGGATGGTTGGATTGATCCAAATACCCTCATTATGATCATCTCTAGTACAAGGTTCATTCTCATTTTGATCGTTTCTTGTACAAGATTCAATGCCAACGCCAATATCACCTTGATCTCCAATGTTTTCATCAATTACTTTGTTAGACAAAAGCACTATAGACCATTTCGTACTTGTCGGATCATTGACATAGAACACTTGTTTAGCCTGAGAGGCTAGAATAAAAGGTTCATCTTTGTACCCCACCCTATTGAGATCCACTTGCAAAAATCCTGACTTATCCATTCGTACGCCATTATTATTTTCAACCCACTTGCAATCAAATACAGGAATCTGAAACTTCCCGTAATCAAACAACAAAATGCGCTCGATAACCCCAAAATATGACAGATTTGCAAATTTCGGGTTTAAGTCATTCGCACTTGATATGTGCATCGCTTCAGCTACCAAGGTAACACCACTATTCTGCATAGTACTTTTATCATCCTGTTCTTTGGTATAAAATGTGTATCCATTAATTATGTATGCGCTATAAGAAAACACAATCATACTTGGACCATATGCTAAACATCTCAACCTTTCTGTTACTGAAGCAGGATCCGAACGATACTTTGAATAAATTTGTTCCTTAAACCACGGTATGAAACTTCGATTGTGCTCTCGTACTATCCAATTCTCATTTCTATTCAGATTTAAACCTCGAAGAACACCCTTGTGCATTTCAGCATACGGCTCAACCTCAATCTCATTGTGCAGAACATACAAATGCACCTGATCCCGTTCGACCATTGACACTGTCACAACTTTATTTCCAATTAGTCTTTTTCCTTCTTTTTTCTCGACAATATGAGATTTTGGGAGTCCAATTGATTGAACATTTGACAGATATTCAGTGCAAAACTCAACCGCTTCTTCAACAATGTATCGTTCCGCAATACAACCCTCCGGTCGACTTCGGTTTTTCACGTACCCTTTTAAAATTTTCATATAACGTTCAGCAGGGTACATCCATCTCATATAAGCTGGTCCGCACAACTGTGTCTCTTTGACAAGATGAACGACTAGATGAACCATTATGTCAAAAAACGAGGGAGGAAAATACATTTCAAGCTCACATAAAGTAACAACCACCTCTTTTTGCAATGTTGGTAAGATCGCAGGATCGATTACCTTGCTGCAAATTGACTTGAAGAAAAAACACAACTTAGTTATTGCGCTCCTTACTTTTTCTGGCAGAATAGAACGTATACCTATTGGTAGAAAATGTTCCATTATAACATGGAAATCATGAGTCTTTAAACTCTTTAACTTTAGGTCTTTCATTGACACAAGTCTTCTAATATCTGATGAGTAGCCTTCTGGAACTTTAACTTCACTGAGGAACTTACACAATATTTTCTTCTCCTTTCTAGATAGAGTGTAAACAGCAGGTGGTAGATATGTGCGTCTTCCTTTCGTCACGGGTGCCAATTCAGTTCTAATTCCCATGTTTAACATGTCCTTCCTTATGTTAATGCCATCCTTAGACTTTCCTTGTATATTGAGTAACGTACCAATAACACTATCAAATACATTTTTTTTCAATATGCATAACATCGAGGAAATGTCTTACGTACAACGACTTCCAATATGGAAGTTCAAAAAAAATCGACCTCTTCTTCCACCCACTCGTGACAAGTCTATGTGCAAAAGGCTTGCCAAACTCAGTACTCACATCTTTCACCTTTTCAAAAATCTGATCACCTGTCAACATATGTGGAGCTCTACCGTGTTTTGCCTCTCCATTGAATGCCTTTCTCCACCCACGATAGTGATGATTAGAATTTAAGAATCTACGATGACCGAGAAAAACATTCTTCTGACAAAAGTTCAATCGCATCGTATCGGTTTCATCTTCACAAACAGGACACACTTTTTGACCCTTAATGCTGTACCCTGATAGATTTCCGTACGCCGGAAAATCATTAATTGTTCCAAACAACATCGCCCTCAAGTTGAAACTTTCTTTCCTATACCCATCGTAAACCTCCACACCGGTCTCCCACAAAAACTTCAAATCTTCGACTAAGGGTGCCAAGTACACGTCTATGTCATTCCCTGGTTGTTTGGGCCCAGAAATTAACATAGATAGCATCATGTACTTACGCTTCATACATAGCCACGGAGGTAGGTTATATATCATAAGAATCACAGGCCAGGTGCTATGCGAGATACTTTGAATACCATGCGGGTTCATTCCATCAGTAGACAACGACAAGCGAAGATTTCTTGCTTCTTTTCCAAATTCAGGATAATCAATATCAACTTTCGTCCACTGTGGTGAGTCTGCCGGATGTCGCAACTTCCCATCAATAATTCTTTCATCTGCATGCCAAGTCAAGTGTCTTGAATCGGTCTCACTACGATACATGCGCCTAAATCTCGGAATTATAGGAAAATACCATAACACCTTTTCCGGAGACAACTTTTCCTTATATCGAGGGGCACCGCATTTAGGACACTCATTTAACACTGCGTACTCGTTTCGAAATAAAACGCAATCTTTTGGACATGCATGT
Source organism: Vicia faba (assembly GCA_948472305.1). Classification (NCBI taxonomy): domain Eukaryota; kingdom Viridiplantae; phylum Streptophyta; class Magnoliopsida; order Fabales; family Fabaceae; genus Vicia; species Vicia faba. Next base: position 1,335,481,194 of record OX451738.1, on the reverse strand, counting down.
ATCTTTTCATAGCTCATGCCAATAGAGGACAACATCTTTTTGGCCTCATATGTTCGATTAGGAAGAACATTATCCTCTGGTAGCATTTCATTCACGAGGGCTAATAACTGTGTGAAACTTTTATCCGACCATCCGTTGTCCGCCTTTAAGTTGTACAACTTTAACACCGCAGACAATCTTGTGAATTTTGTACAACCATCATACAACGGTTTCTCTGCATCGCTTACCAACCTCTCGAACATTTTGGGACAATCCTCAAGATCTTCTTCAAGCGCTTCTGCAATCTCTTCGACTCGATCATAATCGTATGCGTCTGCGAAATCCTCATTTGAAGCATACGTCGTATTATAACTCGATTCAACATTCCCGCTACTTTTCTCACCATGCAAATTCCAACATGCATAACTTCTATCAATTCCATGCATCAGTAAATGCGATTCCAACTGAACCGCGTCAACCCGTCTCCCATAACAGCATCTCAAGCAAGGACATATCATTCCATTGGGTTCTCTGGCGTGCGCAACGACAAACTTAACGAATTCTGATACCCCATCCTCATACTCTTTCGACAATCGATTGGCAGTCATCCATTTTTTATCCATGGTTTGACTATAGCAACTAATTAGTCACGCAACTATAGCAAAATAATAATTAATTACCTGTAAAGACAATCAGTTATTCAAGTCAGTTCAAGAATAGGATAGAAACCTTTGAAAATGTTGAGAGCGTCCCGCGTACACTACGATCAAGGACAGTTCGAATTTCTTCAATCGGAGAAAGCTATCCTATGCGGGAAAGGCTATTTTAATACAAGTTATGGCTCAGGCTATGCCTACTTACCCCATGAGTGTGTTCAAATTCCTGGAGAATATGTGTGAGGACATAGAAAGAATCATGTGCAACTACTGATGGGGTTCTAAGGACAATGATATGAAAATTTGTTTGATCAGCTAGGATAAGATGTGTTAGGCTAAAGACAAAGGTGGTATGGGATACAGAAATATGAGTGCTTTCAATGATGCAATTCTAGCCAAACAAGCCTGGAGACTTAGTATCAATCCTAACACTCTTATTCACTAATGTTTAAAGGCAAAGTATTTTTCCAACCAAGACACTCTTGCAGCAAATTATAAACCTACAAATAGCTATTTATGGAAAAGCATCATAAAGTCTAAGGATATTATGAAGGAACGCTGCTGCTGGAAAATTGGTAATAGGTTAAATACTAAAGTCTGGGAGGATCAATCGTTGCCTTATCAAGACAGTTACAAAATTGTCATAAGTAAACCTATGAATACTCAAGTGTACTAGGTGAGATACCTAATGGATGCGGATGGCTGTAACTGGAATACTCAGGTTATAGACCAAAATTTTCTTCCTTATGGCAAGGAAAGAATCCTTCAGATTCCAATAGGAACTAACGATGATCAGGACTCCATCTTGTGGATGGCCACCAAAGATGGAAATTATACTGTTAAGTCTGGCTATCACTGTATTCTTAATCAGTACTCTAGTGATCAGCCTAGTGGCTCTGACAGAGATAAGATGAAGAATATGTGGCAGATATACTGGAAGGTCAAAGTGCAACCTAAGATTAAGGTGTTTGGGTGGACTATTCTCAATAACACCACACCTAATCATAGTTCCCTGAGTGAGAAGAGAGAATAATGTCCTGTTTACTGTCTTATGTGTCATCACCAGAAGGAAACTCAAGATCATTTGTTTATTAACTGTCAAAATTCTAAAAGGATATGGTTTGGTTCTAATTGTAACATTAATTTTCACAACAAAGGCAACAAGACTATAATTGACCAGATGTGGCACATAAAAATCAAAACAGACTAGGAAATAATTGGGAAAGTTCTAACCTACCTCTACTACATTTGAAGGGCTAGGAACAAGAGGTTTTCGAGTTTCAACAAGTTCCAACTAACAGGTGCTTAATTATGCTAAAATCATATACTAAAAACAATAAACTTTCCATCATCAATAAACAATATCCAAACTATTTTTCAAACCAAATCATGTAAACTATTTCAAACAATTTAAACCAATAATACTCTCTCACACTTTACACGAATTATTATAACCTCACTCTTTCATTATCTAGTCGCAGCTAAAATAGCAGTAGCAGTTGGAAGAATATATCTCAGATTTTGAATACATATCTTCTCAGGTTGAGAGTCTCCCTCAAGAACAATACCTAGGGTACTATTTGGGAGGTCAAGAACAATACCTAGGGTACTTTTTGGGAGGTCTCAAACCAGAAATTCACCTGAGGATGAGGACCTTAAATCGACAGCGGCACTGACCACAACTTTGTATCTCCCCAACATCGGGTCTCATGGAGAATTTGAATGGCTCCTTGAGGGTTAGGCTTGAAAATTGACATCATGTTCTACTGAAGGGAAATGCTCTGAGCTGGAGGTTTAGTTGGATAACTTAACTACCACATTGGATGCTTATATCTTGGAGATGGAGGATTTGGACATGATATTGGGGGTGGTTTGGTTGTAGAAATTTTGTAAGGTTCCTTTTTATTAGGGGAAATGACCATAAGTTTCCAAGGGTAGGAGGTAAGAGTTGAGCTTCACAGAAAACTCCTTAATGAGGAGAACTCAACCCTCGAAAAGGAAGCACAACCCCAACTAGTTTGTTTTCTAGTTTCTTGGAGGAGAAGGGAAAGGAGGTAGAGTTTGGTAAGGCTCAAGGAATGATGCCACATCAGTAGAGTTTACCTTGCTGAGTGCCTTGGACAAAACAAATGAATGAATTTGAGGAGGTGCTCTGACCTCCAAAGATATTCAAAGAGGTGGACAACGAACATGAATATGGCAAGCTAAATGGGAGGGTCAAATTGTGGATGACACAAACTTGGGAAAATGGAACTTTGATGCAGACTCAGATCTTTAATGTCATCCTTGAGAACAAGACTGTTGTTGCAGGAGGAGGCAGTGATAGGAAACTTGGACATATGGTCCATGGTGAGGCAACCTTTGGGAGAAGGCGGGGCTGGGGAAGACAATTAGTTAGTGAAGTGTGCAGCAGCCGCATGTGAGTTGGTTATATGCGAAGAGGGCATTCTGAAATATTGTTAAATTTGGGCAGGAGAATGTTTTCTCTGGTTTAGGAGCTTTCAGCTCTGGTTAGGAGTTCTAGAAACTCTGGTTTGACAATTCAACACCTCCTAGCAGTGCTACGAAGAGAAATAATGACCTAAATAACGGGTTGAAAGATCTATTTTACAGAAAATTAGAAGTTACAATTGTTAAGGGAAATAAGTAGAATTGGAGAGCTATCTATATAACAGGAATACTTTTTAGAGCTATCTATATAGAATCATCTGGAGCCACTGATCTAGCATCAAAGGGGCAGGGTGCTTCAGACAGAACTAATGCGAGAATTAAAGGTTAGTGTTCTAACATCACATTTATCACCCCAATCCACCACCCATCCATCCCTAACCTATACTAACATGCTTGGGGAACAAAAAAACATAAAATCGGTACATGCATACTCAATAATCATACCATTGTCATGAATTTCAGGCATTAGCACAAGACCACACATGAACATACAACCCTAAGCTTCTAACCCCAAGTTCTAACTAAGAACTTACCTTGAAGAGAATATTTTGAGTTGGGTGTTTGAGAGATGAAGAAAATGATGATGACTTATACACTTGATCACTGCCCTTCTTCCAAATGATGATGAAGACGAAGACTTGCGACGACGGCCGGAGGACGGACGAAGACGGAGGAAGAAGAGTTGCGTTTGAAGAAGAGAAAAGAATGAATAATGTTATTTTGATGTTTTAATTTATTAAATTAAAAATAATATAAGCTATAACAGCGCTTTTGAAAGCGCTTTCATAGGGGGGCTTTTACCAACGCTTTTTAGGGTAAAAGCGCTTTCATAGGTCCAGCTATGCCAGCGCTTTTGAAAGCGCTTTCAAAGGCCAATCTTCCACAGCGCTTTTTAAAAAGCGCTTTCGTATCCCCCACCTATGCCAGCGCTTTTAAAAAAGCGCCTTCGTAGGTTTCCCTTTTTTTTAATTTTGTTTTTTGTGAAGGCTATGGCAGCGCTTTTTCAATAAGCGCTTTAGTAGAGGCGCTGCTAAAAGCAGTTTTTGGCGTAGTGTTAGTATTTTTTTAGAAAAATAGTTATTTAAGAAATTATTTTGAAAACAATAGTTATTTTAAACCAATTGACACAACAGATCCACCAAATTTAAATGCCACCGATAGCAGAAAAGACACTAAATTTGGTTTAGTAGTATTCTCTCAATCAAAAATATGCCGGAAGAGATAAGAATTTCAGAACCTAAAATAGTGAGATATTCGTGCGTTCATACGTGTACTGATATGATACGCACATTTATTACCAAAATATAATAAAAATAAAATGAATTTATTTAAAAAACGATAATAAATCAGTGTCTATAATTTTTTCAATATATAAAAATATTTGAATGAATAATATATATATTTTATATATAAATATTATTTTTGTTTTGGAATTATTGTAAAATATATTTAAATCAATAATAAAGTTGTTCTATTAATATTCAATATTTTGATCAGTAATTTCATATTCCCGTTAATATTCAATAATTTAATTAGTAACTTTATGTTCCTGATAATGTTTAATATTTTGATCAGTAACTTAATATTTTCGTTAATATTTAATATTTTGATCAGTAACTTCATGTTCCCATTAATATTCAATATTTTGATCACTAACTTCATGTTCTCGTTAATATTCAATGTTTTGATAAGTAACTTCATGTTCTCGTTAATATTCAATGTTTTGATCAACAACTTCATGTTCCTATCAATATTAAATATTTTGATCAGTAACTTCATGTTTCCATTAATATTAAATATTTTAATTAATAACTTTATATTCTCGTTAATATTCAATATTTTGATCAGTAACTTTATGTTCCCGTTAATATTCAATATTTTTATCAATAACTTCATATTTTCGTTAATATTCAATATTTTGATCACTAACCTCATGTTCACGTTAAGATTCAATATTTTGATCTATAACCTCACCTCATGTTCTCGTTATTATTCAATATTTTAATCAGTAATTTAATGTCTCTGTTATTATTAAATATTTTGATCAATAACTTCATATTTCCGTTAATATTCAATATTTTGATTAGTAACTTCATGTTCTAGTTAATATTTAATAGTTTGATAAATAACTTCATGTTCCAATTAATATTCAATATTTTAATTAGTAACTTCATGTTTTCCTTAATATTCAATAATTTGATCAATAATTTCATATTCTCGTTAATATTTAATATTTTGATGAGTAACTTTATGTTTTCGTTAATATTCAATATTTTGACCAGTAAATTCGTGTTTTCGTTAATATCAACTAATAACATAGTATTTATAAATATTGTTTTAATTATATAAATAAAAATTAGTAATATAAATAAATATTTGTCCGTATTTGGATTCATATATTCTATTAAATATATTTAGTTTTATTTTCTTTAATTGTATAAAAAATGTAACAACCAATACTTCACATGAATTCTGATTTGAATAATCATGCATATGTATGAGTACTGGTGTGTTACACGTATTTGTTTCTAATATGTAATAAGAATGAAAAAACTAAAGTATTTGTTTCTAATATGTAATAAGAATGAAAAAATTAAAAGACAAAATTATTTAACTAATTTATTATTAAAAAAAAACATATAAAAAATGTATTCAATATAGATGATAGTGTTTTAGACACTTCTTTTACTTTGTAATTATTTATATTTTGGTGGTTATCAAGTCTTATTGATATATTTATATTTTCATTAAAATTCTTTTATCACTCCGTCCACACTTGTAGACATAATATAGGTTTAATGGAATTCATGAGATGGTGATGTGAGTGAATCAGTTTGCATTAATGATATAAGTGATATTACTTAAAGCACTACTATAGCTTATATATGCATACATGTATCTATCATGTAATTGTCAATATTATAGTCTTGTTGATAAAAACTAACTATGTAAATTTACCTCACTCAAAATCATACATTCATCACTTTTTTTAGTGGATTCTAATCATCAGGATACTTTGGTGCGGTATATTAAGCATCAAAAAGACTATACTACAAGAGTCATTACATCTCTTTGCAAGAGGAATAGACCACAATTACAGCTAATGTTAAACCTAAGTTTGTTTCTTCCGTTACAAAAAACCACACCCAAACACATGGCTTTCCTTATTAAAGGAAATATTTATGACCATAGAAGATGACTTTTCCTAAACAAAGTTTTAGTCTCTAAGGGGAGGAAGATGTGTTAGGCTGCTAAAATTTCTGTTGAAATTTTTCCTTCAAAATTATGTACAAACAGTAGTATTATTCATCAAACTCTTCAAATGATCAACATTCATTCGTCAGAACCTGCAACATCATTCTAACCATTTTCAATAATCAAAACATCGATGCGGAAATCAAATCACAACATCAACTCACAACAATTCAAATAGTCTGAACCTGCAGAAATCCACAAATATTCAACATAATTCCTCAAACACCGAGGCATCGACACCGATACATACGAGCAATGGTTCAACATCAGTGTTTACCTGCAATTGAAATAGCAATTCAACAGTAACAACATTGCACACTTGTGAGTTTTACAATCGAACATTTAAACGTCACGACAACACGATTTCTGAAGGTAGAAAGAGGTAGAATTCGACGTAAAATGCAAGAGTAAAAGGAGGAGCACGATACCTCATCAATCTCCGGAGAAAATTGCATCTCCGACGGTAACTCTTTTGGTTTCGCTCCACTTTTAAATGTTGTGATTGCCGTACATCCTTTCCACTTCCCAATTACCGCAAAATGGTCCATAAAATGAGGTTACATACTTGTTGGTAGCGCCATAGGGCAAATTCTTCGCTAAAATTACATGGTTACTTCTTTTAATGCCATCAACTTTCCCCTTCGCAAGCTCCTCCAAAACTTCCACGTTCACTCCAGCTTTTTTAAATACATTTTTTTGTTTATGAAATCACCTGTGTTTCTCCTAGAGCAATATGTAAAGGAAGATCATCAGCTTCTCGATCCAGTAAATCACTTTTACCAACACCATATTTTCGAGCAACACTTTCTACATTCTATTAACATCAACCCATGATTAAAATAACTAAGAGAAAAAATAAAATTGGCTTAATCGAAAAGGATGAAATAATAGAATCATAGCTTTCTGTTCATTAACCATATATAAACATATTGTATCAGGGTGCATGAACATACTTTTCTTCTCTTCATTGTTTGAGTTTTTGTTCCTTGGTCCTTGGAAACGAAAGCGATCTTTCTATGATAGTATCACTCTCAGGCATCCTTGACACGTAAAATCGTACGATCCAACACTCTATCTTGGCTACACTACTGACATGATGATACCGACAATTATTTGAAAAATGGAAGTTATTAAATGTAATCATTTACATAAGTGTCAGACATGTATCGAACACCGGACACGTCTTCAAACACGAAAGTGTCGGTACTGAATTTGTAAAGACATATAATAGAGAGAGAAGAATTACCAAATCCAGCTGAAATAGTAGTTGATCTATGACCAATTCCAAAAGAATCACATTCACTCTCAGATCGTTTTGTAAATCCAGCCATCCCATTAGTCTTTCTAATAGTATGCATCTTATCTCTTCTACCAGTGAGCATTTTATGAGGGTATAACTACAAAATCAAATCACAAGATTTCAAATTAGACCAAGCATCAAAGTTAAAATCATCCTAAACTGCCATAGATAAACACCAACCTGATGACCAACATTCCACAAAAAAACGTAATGCTTGCATGTATGAGCATGTTTGTATGTAACAGACTATACTCATAAAGAGGGATGAGCTTTATGAAGTCTATAAGGAAATCCATTCAACTAAGAATGAAAGAGTAATGCTCATAACTATAAAATTACCCTTTTCTTCCCAAATGATGCCACATTGAGCACAATGAATCATGTCAAATGATAATGATGGATACAAAAGCTGTCTTGCAATGAAGTTGCCAATCATGGCAGGAAGGCCTCTCTCAAGAGACAATTGAACTTAGCTGCCAGTTGGCTCATATCCCGCAACATAAACCGCCATAATGTTAAGTGACAACAAATGAGCGCCAAAGCTACCAAATCCACAATTAATGTCCAGCATTGATTGAACCTGTTATATTATGAGCCAAATAGATCAGTCACAAATATTATGCAACATAAAGACCATATTCCTCGATGAGAATCATGGAAAAGATATAGGTGGCTTAATAGCATAGTCTTCCTTAATGTACTATATTATGCAAAAACTCTATTGTTGTACCCCAAAATTTTCCCTCTCATTTTTCTCAAGGTATTCTTTCAAGGCTCTTCAAGTAGTCAAGACACTCAAGGATTGACCAATCAACTCACCTCCTGAGTCAAAGGCCTACAACTAGGGTTTGGAATTTCTCAAGGAAATTTGGTTTGTAAAGGTCTCAAGTGTCTTCCATGGTTCTTCATAGGTCCTCAACAAGGTTCATGTCAAGTTTCAAGCTCTACATCACAAGTTTGCTCAGTCAATGACTCAGATGATTGGAAGTCAACTGTATTGATCAAAAAGTCAACAGTGGTCAACATACAGTTAAAATTTAAGATTTTTGGTCAACATCAACATTTTGAAGTTATATTCATCATTTGATAAATGGTTTATCATGATTCCCCAAGGAAAGTGCTCAAATCATTAAAAGTCAAGATTTGTCAAATTAGGGTTTCCTTAGGAGAAGTCAACTGAACTTTGACCAGGCATAACTTTTACATGCTTCATCAAATTTTCCCTAATCAAAGCCTATTTTGAATAAAATTCAATTCCCTACAACTTTTCTTTTATTCTCAAGTACAAAAGATGCTTCATTTGGAAGATATAAGCTCACACATTATAGGTCATTTTCAAAAGTCAACAAAAGACACTTTTTGTCAATGCAACTTACATCAATATAATATCTTCCAAAGAAAAAAATTATCAACATAGAGACTGTAGAAGAAATCTCTGGCTTTTCAAAAAGTCTAATATCATCTTCAAAAGATGAAAATTGAGCAAGTTATGAGTTGCACAAGTTTGAAAATTTTGAAGAAATTCATGAAGTGCAAATTGAGCAAAATTGCAATTTTGAACCAATGAGCCTAGTTTTTGATGTTCAAACATGTCCATAATATCTTAGAGGACCTCTAAGTCCATTTTTGCATGGCCTTGATTTTTATTTATATTTATCTTGATTTAATTTAATTTAAAATAAAATAAATTAAATAAAAATACAAGAAACCATGGGTTAGTGCATTTGAGATTAACTTGACCATTCTGAAGCCCAAAATTCGTGCAAAACACATGGAACCTGTCCAGGTTCATTGAAAAACAGAAATGGCAAGGTAATATCAATCTTGGAAACAAATTAATATGTTTGATATTATTTTGAAAAGGGCCTTAATGTATTGATTCTTTCCATATATTTTCACCCTCACTTTCCCTCTATATAATACACAGCAATGCAAGTAAGAACAGACGCATAGACTGGGTACAAGAGCTCTACCAAATTCTCAAATTTCTCAAGATTGCAAAAAATTCGTATCTCACAGTCCCAACAATTTCCATCCAAACCAAGCTCTTAAATCATCTCCTGAGCACTCATAAGGTAAGTAAGGGTAGGTTTTGTTGATTCTTTGAGGTTGAATCGTGTGGATCAATATCTCCATTCACATTATTTTTCCATCATCCATATTCTCCAATTTGTGCATTTTTACTTGCTTCTAACCCTGTGGATCTTCATACATGCATATTTAGAACATGTCTATACAAAAAATGGAAGCTCTAATGTGAGAATAGGGTATTGTCATGTGTAGCGGTAGAAATGTTTAAGACTAAGTCATTGGATTGACTAGACTTTATACAAATCAAAATGAAAATCGCCACCACGCTTTATTATTTCCAAAGGAATGGGAAAAGAGCGAATAACCCAAAAAGAGGGGGAACGATTCAAGGTAAGGGGGTTGATTATGCAAAGGGAAGGTATTAGCACCCTAAACATCTACGGTGCTCCGCAGGAGCCTCTTTGTAAAATCTGTATATTTTGGCTATAAAAATAGTTGTATATAAAAAGTGGATGATGGAGGTGAGGAAAGAAGCATATTTATTTTATAATTTTTGTACCCGCCGTGGTTGCGAACCTTTAGTGCCTACGTACCACCTTTCGTGCAATAGGGGATCAGGGTACACGTAGTTCCTCTTTTAAAAATTTGAAACACAAATGCGTTGGTTAATTTTATGAGATAAAACATCATCGTCATCGTTCATGTGGAAAACATACCTACTACCCACAACCATGAGAAAGGAGAATTTGAATCATCTCAAAGTGGAGGATATGGCTTAGATTTTAAAATCAACAATGCCTCACTCAACACCCAAGTGGAAAATATCTCTCTTCACTACATATTATAGAAGTACAGTTGTTTGCATCACTACAAGGATTGGCAAGAGTCTAATCTTTTGAGAAAATTTTAAAGATAAAAATCCAAAATGGCAAGATGGTTTGAAATGAGATTGATTGACTTTTAGTCTTCTCACAAAAAATGTCAAGGTATCATTAAGTTGATTGGGGTTTATTTATTAAAATGTTTTGAAAATACATGGACATAAGTCCAAGTTTATTATAAAAGTGGTTCAAGTTCAAAAACAAGAAGAGTTTTTTTTTTCAAAAAAAAAGGGAGGAAGAAGATTTTTGAAATTGAAGAAGATGGGAGAAGAAGAAGGGACTATCCTAAAGCATAAAATAAAAGCTAGGGATAAGAACAATCTAACCAACAAGAAGTCAATACTTGACATTATGAGCCAAGATATAATTCTCATTCCTTGGACTGAAACCAAGCAAGCAAAAATACTAGACCTTTTGAGAGAACCAAACTTCAAGTGTATTAATTCTTCACAAAAATTGGGCAGAGTAACGACTGTATATCGGTGAATTCCAGATTACAAACAGAGGGTGTAATCACAAAAACCTGCACACAAAAACAAACAAGCAACCCAATGTCTTGAGGTGAACCTCAAGAACTCCAGACAAAATAATCAGATAAAGTCACAAAGTCTCTAAGATAGGCCAAGGTTTCTAATTCTAAGTCCAAGAAAAGTCCCATGCTTCATAATGCCAAGGATAGTAACCAAATAGTCCAAGTACCATTAAAGATTTTTTTAGGGTTTTATGTTGATTATTAAGTATCTTAAGAAAGGAAAGGAAAAGCTCAAGTGAGCAAAGTAAAAATGGCAAGAAAGTAAATGCTCAAATGAGCAAAGATAAAAATGGCATGAAATATAAATGCTAAAAGTAAATGGTACATAAAGCATAAAAAAGAATGAAAGCATAAGGTAAAACAAGTCAATAATTAGTGGTTAGTTGGATGACAATCTTGAAGCTTGCATTTGGAACTCATTAGAGGATTGGTAGAACCAAAGCCTCCACACAACAAGTTGCATTTGCTTTTTGTCAAGTATATCATCCATTTGGAATTCTCATAAGTACCATTTAATGATCAACGATGTTTAAGTGATCAGCGTTGACCAAAGGTGTTGTAGATCCATTAGAGGATTGGTAGAACCAAAGCCTCCACACAATGAATCTCAAGGTTATTGGATCAAAGAGATCAAATTAACATACTTGGGCTTGCAATCATAAGTTTGGGCCACGAAGGATCATTTATTCGAATCGAGACAAAATTTAACGCTATGTTAAGCAATCGTAAGTGGAATTATATAGAAGTCACACCTATTTTGAGGTCGATCAATAGAAATCTATGTACCATTTGTTTTGAGACATGATATAGAGATTATGCTCCAACAACATCTAGTGCAATAAGAAGGGGATAAGATGAAGAGGGATGGGAAAAAAATATACAAACCACAATTGAATTAAATTTTAATCAAACTATTATTAAAATCATTCATCCATTTTTGTGGAGTTAAACTCAACACCATGGATCAAATGATGTTAATAAAGTTCATGATCCAAAATCTAACCCAAGATCAGTCAGAAAATAGTCACCAAATAATATCATATTTTAATATACATAAGAGGGTTTAAAAATAATGTTTAAAAATAGAAAATAAAGAGAAAAATATTAACTATGTTCAAATTAATCAAGAAATAAAAAGTAAGACCATAGAAAAATCAGAAAAAGGCTCAAATAATTTTAAAAATTTTTTGGTAATTTTTTAAAGTCAGAAACTATTTTTAAAGTTAAAATAAATGGGTAAAATAAAAAAAAAGGTAAAAAAATAGTAAAGTCAGAAACAAAAATAAAATAAGGTCACCAATATTTGTCACAATATCATTGGATCATTCCATAATTTTTTCAGAATTTTAAAATGTATAAAAGTATTTTTAAACATTTAAAACAAACCAAAACTCATCCAATTCTTGCGTTTTGATGCACTAATCCACTTGGGAAAGTTGGCTAATCATGTTTAGACCCAAAACGCGTGTTAATTTGAGGTTTAGAGGTTGTAACTTGAAATTCAAATTCAAACTTGCAAGGAAACTTCAATTCCAAGTTACCCTTTTTGAAACTATGGCATTCTCAGCTCAAGGGGTCTTAACGCATGATTCTTGATGCTTTAGAAAGATAAGGTTACAAGCTTTGCAATGGAAAAAGAATGGAGTTAAATGGATGCTTGAGCTGAATGTTATATTGAGTCAAAGTTGAAGAAAAAGGGTTGACTTTCCATACTTTGAAATATTTCAAATTCTTCATAAAAAATGTCCTATAATGTCTTGCATCCAAACATGGCCTTCCACTTGGAATTTGCTCTTGATCAAAAAATATGGCATGAAGTTGATCTCTTGAATGACATTTTTAAACTTGAATCATTCAAAATCTCCAAAATTTGAGATAGTTATGAATTGTTGAAGTTGGCAAAATTTCATGAAATGACCTATAATCTTTTGCATCTTTAAGGCAACTTCCATTCATTTTCCCACTTTGCACATAAAAGAAGGAATAAAGTTCACATCCTCAAGATCATTTTGGAAAAATAATGGGCTTAAGGTGATAAAAATTGACCAAGTTATGATCATTTGAAGTCACACATGGAAAATTGGGGATTCATCTAGAGGACTTGTAATCTTTCTTCTTCACCAAGTTTCTTCCACATGAAAACTCTTTGGAAATTTTGAAGTGATTTGTTGATAACCATTTGAAGAGAAGTATGTATTTGGAATAATTCAAAAATACCAAAAGGTGAGCAAGATATGCTCCTTTGAAGTTCAAAACCCTAGCTCCTATATCAAGAAAATGCTTTGAAGAACTTTGACAAGCTTGAACAAACTTCTTGTACCAATATTCTTGCTTTGTGAATAGAAGTTGTTGAGGATGATAATGAGGATTCATAGCTACCAAAACCACCTCCATATCTTGAAATTTGAGAGAAATATGCTCTTGTGACCAATGGGAGCAAAACCTTGTCCAAACATGACAACTTCTCCAATCAAAACCCCTTGTACTTTTGAGTCAAATCTAATAATCTTGAAATGTGATGAACCAAAGCAACCTTGCCATGCCAATCCTTCCAAAACCAATCCAATGGTGAGGTTTGAACTTCTCAAGCTTTATTAACTAGGGCATGGAAATAAACTCATGAACCCATGGAGTAACTTGTTAAATCTCATTGCCCTTACCTACATGGATAACAAGCAAGACAAGCCAACATTGCATTTTATTAGTTAAATGAAGAAATAAAAAAAATATTCATGATCACAAAAGGAACATAAGTCAAGGTGCTTGGTAATCCCTTAAAAGGAGCAAAACTCAAAGTAGGGAGGGGAACCAAGAATCCTAGTGTAATCTTGTTGTGAATAAACCAACATGGTATGATGAAGGGATCTTAGGGGAAAAAATTGGGGTACAACACCATGGTTAGGGAAGTGTGCATCTTTCTCTTTGTATCTCTGTCTACAAACGCTTTTAGGGAAAACTAACCTCACCAATGGAATCAGGAGGTCCAATTTAGGGGGACACAACCCTTCTCGTTTTTTTATTCATGTTATTTTGCAGATCAGCGTTGAAGACCTCCAGAGAAGACGGTGGTTCCCACCATCTTCGGCCGGTCTGACTATTGCAGGAAACAGTCAAGGGTTCGTGGGCCAAACAGCCATCTACGGTTGGTTCGTTTAATCAATAGGGGACCCACTGGCGCGTGTTTTGTTTTATTTAAATAATTTTGATTGATTTTGCAATATGATATTATCATGTTATTATATAAACGAATGAGAAGAATGACCTGGTGGTAAAACGTGCGTGTGGATAGCTTAAGAGCCTGGGTTCGATCCCCAGGTCTTGTATTTTGTTTTTTCTCATGTTTTCTTTTCAGATCCCGTGTTAATAAAATCCACACGCGCATCATGTACCTCCATATCTAGACCATAAAATTCTAATGGATGTAGATCCCGCGCCTCAGGCACGCGTCCTCATCATGGACCTTCAAGGACTACTCATACCAAACCACGCGCAGCTGTTGGGTTCAGCCCTTATTGGGCCTAACATTTTCAGTTTCTTACCCCCCATTTTCTTTACAGCAAGCCCATTATTTCTTTTCTTTATTTTATATTGTTTTTTTTGTTTAATTTACATTTTCTTTTATTTCAATTGATTTCCTTTTTATTAAAAAATCATAAAAACCATAAAATCACAAAAAATATTAGAATTAGTTTTTTATTAATTAGATTAATTTTTTTAATTAATTATTTTTAATCACTTTCTTTTTCAATTAATTAAACTAATTAGGATTAGGGTTTTTCTAAATTTAATTTAAATATTTTCCTAAAACAAAAAAATATAACAAAAATATTTTCTTTTTACTACTTAAGATTTTTTAGGTTTTCTTTACATCTTTCTCTTTTCTTCTCCGCACGTTTATTTATTTTTATTCGCATTATTTTCACAATTATGTAGTTGAACATGGGATGTAATAGACTTTAACTAGGACCTTTTTATTTTTTATTTCCCCCATTTTTTGGTTTGTAATTCCCCCCACCCCGAAGCATTGTAATAACATAGATTCAAATTTTTGCATTTTTATTTACCATACCTATATTAACTGCTAGACGTATGCTAATAGGCTTGTATGGCAAGATTAAAAGCAAACGTTCACAAACCTAACACTCAAGACAAATAACTGAAAAATAAAACACACGCACCTCTAAGGTACCTCCACTTGTTGCCTTCGGAAAAACAGTCATGTCCCTCGAACATGGGACACTTTAGAAAAGACCCTCGGTTAAAAAGATCGTAGTCCCTCGATGACCCTTCGATGATTCCTTCGGTAAACGATCTAGTCCTTTATGATAAAATTGCTAAAGTGCCCTAAGAGTTGCTTTTATGACTGTAAGATGACCCTCTCCTGTCCCTCAAAACATCCAATGATAGGGATACCTACCAACTAATGGTAGGATAGCACTATCTAAAAGAAAAGAGGAAAAGAACAAAGACCATTCGAGTAGGTAGACAACTTGTAGTTGCTTGCTCACAAGATAAATCATTTTCGCGCACATACATTCTCTTTTTCTAAATATTTTCAAAGACAAAAACACTTTGTATACGTTCTCAATAATACAAGAATCATTACAAAGTTCTCCGCACTAAGGCATCTTTTCAAAAATACACTTACACAAAAAAACATTTTTCAAAGTGAGCTAGCAGCTAAGAGCCCGTAGATAACTATGGATGGAAAGGCTGCTAACACCTTCCCTTTCTATAATCTACCCCCCGAACTCAAAATATTTAAAAATGTATTTCCTGTTCTTTTCACCCTTTCCTTTGTTGGATAAAAGAAAATTCGATGGAGACTCTTGCTAACTGCAACATTTGCAATAAAACACAAAATCAGTAAAGTCAGTTCTCCCACCATATTACAAAACTGATGACTCTGCTGGGGAAAATAGCACTAAAAGTGGGGTTACCTTAGAGCTAGATCATATTGAAAATGCTTAACTTGTTTGACTTGCTTGCTTTACATTTCGGGTTATGTTTGGGTATTCTTGTATAGATCCTATACTCAGATATGGGGTACATTAGGTGAGTAGCAATAGATTGTGGGGACTGTGTGGCGTAATATCGACATGGTTGAAGCGATATATACGTTAGTGTGACAAATTTGTTGGTACCAGTATCCCTTGAGTCTAGTCATGGAGAATACGGGGCCACTGTGTGGTGTCATAAAGCACTAACTGACTGTAGAACCTTAGTTGAACAACTTAGCCATTAGAAAGTAGTGAGATAGCCAGCTTTGGTGCAAGACTAAAGTTGGTCGATACTCAATTTTACACTCATTAAGGTCGGACTTTCGAGATATTTTGGTCGCTAATAAAAAAGCTTGAGCTAAAACAATGCCCGAGAGAAAGATTAGTAATATTAAGATCCTTTAAAACCCGATTACTTTCTTTAGGACAGGTTGAACCAACTAAACTTCAATAAGGTACTTGCTTATAAACTCCATGTAATCTTTAACCTAAGGACTTGTGTGTTTTGTTTGTGTGTGATTAAATTGTTCGAACATAACATTGTTGTACCCCAAATTTTGACCTAAGATACCATCTCCCATCTGCATCGTTACATTGCAAGCGTTTTGATCTATTGATTTTTAAAATTCATAACTTTTTCGAGTCGAGAGCTGTTTATTTTTTGAACGCTAAATTTATTAATCGATCAATGCTAAAACAATGTTTATTAATTATTTATTATCTTAAATTTAAATAATTGGAATTTATTTTCAATTATTATATAATTTAAAGATTTATAAATAATAAAATAAATATTTGAAAAGAGGTTTATTAATTGATCAAACAATGTTTATTAATTATTTATTATCCTAAATTTAAATAATTGGAATTTGTTTTCAGTTATTATATAATTTAAAGATTTATGAATAATGAAATAAATATTTGAAAAGAGGTTTATTAATTGATCAAGCAATGTTTATTTAATTATTTATTGTTCTAAGTTTAAATAGTTGAAATTTTATTTTCAGTTATTATAATTTAGAAGAATTAAAAATAATGAAGTAAATAATTGAAGTTATTAATTGATCAATGATGTTTATTTATTTGTTTATTATTCTGAATTTAAGTAATTGAAATTGATTTTCAGTTACTATATAATTTGAAGAATTATAAACGATAAATAAATAATTGGAAAGAAGAAATAATTAATTGGTAAAATATTGGAATTTTATTTACTTTATTCTAGTTATTACAATTGTTATTTAAATATTGTATTATTTACAAAATATTTACAATAACAATTATATAAAATGCTTAAAGTAAAATAAAAACTATTCTAATTTTTCCTAAATTCTAAATTTTCATCTTCTATCCAATGTTTCTTTGTCTGCTCATTTAATTTTACCTGCAAAACAATTAAAAGAAAAAGTCAGAAATAAATAAATAATTAAAAGCAGAAAATTATTTTTAGTGTTCATCATTAAAAGCAAACGGCTGTAATCAGTTTTACCCTTTTTGCAAATCACGGGATTTCTCCCGGTTCACAAAAAGGGTTGAATTTTTATTTTCAAAATGAATGCACAATTTAAAGATGCACAAATTCATTTTTGTTTTCAAAACTGCATAATTAAAAAATCAATTGCATTTTCAAAAAGTCCACTGCATACTTCAAACAGCATATGCATAGATTCAATTGTTTGTCAAAACAGCATACAAAAAAAATTAACATCATATGCATAGCAACAGCATATGCAAGTCACATATGCATTTTCAAAACCAAAGCCAACGTAAACATGTGGGAAGAGGCCAAAAACTTAGGCTCCCATGCAGTAGACAAAAGAAGTGTGCAGTTTAAAAATCAATTTGCAAGCAATGTATATTCCATTCTCATCATTTTCCAGCCTATGCAATTTCAGAACAAGTACAGCATACATCATTTTAATGTATCAATTTGTACTAAGAGAGAGAAGAGAGATAGAAGTATGGTTTTACAGGTTTTGGTTTAGGCAGAAAGAGTTACAAAACAAACTGCAGTAACACAGTCAGTAAGAAATAGAAAGCATAAGAAAGGAATACAAACAAACTGTTGGAGCAGTAGGGGTGCAGAAGGCCAAGAAATATAAAAAATATTCAAACCTGAGCCATTAAAACATATGCCAAGAAAACGGTTATAACATAACACAAACCCCTTCAAGAAATAGGGAGGGACCTGCCTTCAAGCTTTGAAAAAAAAACTATCAAAGCAAAACCTTTTTTTTCTCCAAGTTCAAAACAAAAAACCAGTAGAATCTACTGTCAAACCAAAAACCATATAACCATTTTCAAACAAATATGGCCTAAAACCATAGAACCTGCCATCACCAAAATCAAAACCATTCCGAACCTGTGTAAAAACCAGTAAAGCCATAAACCAACAAATCATGCTCAGTTAAAAAACCAGAAAATCAGTAAAACCTTATGGCCTAAAAACCAATACACCCTGTTCAACCATGAAAACCATGATCAACCACATAACCTTCACAATCATCACACGCCCAACCTGACCGAAATCACAAACACCATCAACATAAACCACAAACCTGTACCACCCTAAACCCAAAAACCAGTAAAGCCATTACCAAAACCAGTAAATATGGCCTAAAACAATATCAAAAACCATGTCGATGCCAAACCTGCAAAACTAGTTCTAAGGCCATTACCAAAACATACACGCCCAGCCAAAATACCATCAACCATAATCAAAAGCAAAAGCCAACAGTAAGGCAACCAAAAACCTCAAACCAATGTCAAGCATCAAGGCCTCAGATATGTTCATCATTGGCCATTAGAAAGCAGTAGCAAGGCGAGAAGAAGAAGAAAAGAAGCTAGTCAAACGAAAACATTTCAACAGTAGCAATGTCAAGCATCAAAGCTTCAGGAATTCCATCATAGGCAATAACAAAGGCGACAGAATCACAGCAAAAGAAGAAGATAGGAAAAGTTTTCGAAGGCATCAGAAGCATCCAACACAAGCATACAACGAAGACCTCAGAAATAATCATCCTAGGCTAATACAAAAGGGCAACAGAAGAAGAGAAGAAAGATACAAATACAGAGTACTAGTAGTCAGAAGCAAAGCTAGTACAGCGTCACTGTCCTCCCTGCTTGCTTCGGCCTCCTACGCGTACCTCAACCTTTCCTCCTCCTTCTCCAGGTAACGATTTCACTTTCTTTTTTTCTTTCAAATTCCTCAAATAATCATGTTAAATGAAGTCAGAAGCAAATAGATAAACAATCGTAACATGCAGTAATCAACAAACCATTAACGAAATAAAAGTTGGAATTGTTACCTAATTCGTCGCCATGGCACTTTCATGGAGGGAAGAGGAGGTTGAGATGCCGGTGGCCTTGGGCTGAGGAAACGCAGAAGCGGGCATGAGGAAGACGAAGAAGAACGCATGAGCAAGCGAACGTTGCCGTCGCTGTTAAACCAAAACCTAATCCCTTTCTCAGCTAACCAAAACATGCGTTTTACCCTAAAACAAAATTATGAAATTATGTTTGGACCACAACCTGTTCTGCCTAAGGCCCATGCGAATCTCTCAAGACACACCCCCCATCCTTTTTTTTATTACCTCTGATTAGGCCCCCTTAAAACTTTTTTTTTTGGCCCATAAACTATCTATTACCCACCCTTTTTTATTTTGATACCCTTTTCTATTTACTTCCCTTTAGTTTTTTTTAGATCATTATTAATTTAGTTAATTAATAGAACTTAATCAAATAAATTTAATTAAAACATTTTTAATAATTTTACCTTTTGTTTATTAAGTTTAATTTTAGGTTTATTTGGTAATTTTGAATATTCCCTTTTTTAATTAGGTTTAAGTTAATAACTTTTAAGTCTTAATTTAGTTTAATTATTTAATAACTCTTAAAAAATAATGCCTTATATAAAACTCTAAAAACATATAATAATAAACTTACAAAACATTTTATTTCTTTTAATTAATTCACTCGTTTTAGTTAATACTAATACAAAAAAACATGAAAATAGAAACATATAAAAGCCTTAAAAAACATTTTATCCTTTCTTTAATTAATTCTCTTGCGTTATTAATATTAAATAAAAATATAAAAAAATGCACGTTCACACCATTTAGTCTTTTACTTAATTGTCGTATATCATTATCTGCATAATTTTCTGTTTAATTATTTTATATCTACATGGTTATTCTGTTTACGTCTAAATCCAAGGGAAAAACGATTAAATTTGTTGACTTCATGTCCTCAAGTTCGATCACGCGAATATTTTGCATTTCATTAAAGCTTAAGACAATTTTCCCCCAAAACTCAATCTTTTCAAAACTCATACCTTCTAAGCAAAAACTTCGACATTAGGTCGTCGTATCTTCAAAAACCCGTCCGTACCCCTTTTCGGCCAAAACAATTTATTTCTTAATCAAACGGTCAATTTTAATAAAACAGATATTTCAAAAGGTTCCTATAGAGTACTATAGATACACTGGGTGCTAATACCTTCCCATTGTATAACCAACCCCCGAACCATAGATCTCTTTTCAAAAACGCCTTGTATTTTTGTTACTTTTAAAAGTATTATTTACATTGCATATTTAGGGTTTTATTTCGCTCTTTCCCCTTTTCCCTTGGAAATAATAAAGCGCGGTGGCGACTCTTGCTTTTGCGAGACGAATTAATCAATAATTCGATCTCCGATTTACCCCGCTACATTTTTATCACTACAGAATTGGCGACTCTGCTGGGGACAGATTGACCTCTTGCTGGTCCATCCCTAAGTGGGTTAAGCCTAATTTGTTTTATCTGTTTCATTATTATTTGATTTGTTTGATTATGTGTTTAAATTGGGGTTGTTTGGGTTTTTTTGCAAAGGACGAATCCTATACCCGGATTAAGTAACACTTAAGGAATAGGACGGGCGGTACAGTCATGTTAACTTTGAGGGAGTAATCCCGAAGAAGGAGGCATGAGATCCCCCACTCAATGGAAGGCCCTCTTGAACTTAATATTTGTTTACCGAGTAATCGGGAAGACATTATTATTTTGGACCTAGGAGCCCGAGAAGTTGAGGACCGTAGAACCCTAAACCATCTTGGCCTTTTTAGGTGTAGCGCGGAGACTATCACAGAGTAATTCGGAAGTAGTTGTCACGCGATGCTACGCTCAGATGAGTTTCTCTTGAGAATATTGCTAATTATCGAGTAATCAAGACGTTGGCAATATCCGAAGGAGGAATGTAGACTTTGGGAACTCTTAAAACCTTGTCTTACAGGTGTGATTGAACCATTAGTACATACCTTGGGGTGGGCTTTACCCTCGACTCCATGCTGAACGTTGAACCTTTGAACCCCATGTTTTCAAACTTGTGTGTAACTGTTGCATTATCATTCATTCATGCATTCATCAACATCTTTGTAAAAAACTTGTTTTTCAAGGAACTTAGGAATGATTTTCCCAAACATCTCAGGTTATTATGGAATTTGGAAGGAGAAACACTCGAAGTTTTAGTTTTAAGGAGCCCGCGATTGAAGAACTGAAGAGTTTAATTCTGAAGATCGAGAACCCGACGGATTTTCAGAAGAAGTATGGGTCCATTATACCTCTCATGAAGCGCAAGATGAAGGAAGGCATTCTTAATACGTTGGTTCAATTCTACGATCCCTTGTACCGATGTTTCACCTTTCCGGATTACCAGTTGATGCCCACCTTAGAAGAGTACTCCTACATACTTGGTTTGCCGATCACCGACTGTGTTCCTTTTTCTGGCTTAGAAGAGGAACCCAAATCTCACGAGATAGCGACCATCACCCACTTGAAGAAATCAGAGATAGAGGAGAACATGACTACAAAAGGGGGAATCCGAGGCTTGTCTGCGCAGTTTTTGTTGAGGAAAGCTCGTCATTTCGCTGAGATAAAAGATACTATTGCCTTTGAAGACGTCTTTGCTTTACTCGCTTATGGTCTATTCTTGTTCCCTAACGTTGATAAGTTTGTGGACATCAACGCCATCAGAATCTTCTTGATTGGAAATCCGGTCCCTACGCTGCTAGGAGATACCTACTACTCCATCCATCTTCGAAACTCTTATCAAGGAGGGATGATTATTTGTTGTGCACCGTTGCTGTATCAGTGGTATGTTTCGCATCTACCTGGGTCTGATGTTTTCTGGGATCTCGAGAAGGAGCCGCATTGGGCGCCAAAGATTATGGCACTCACTCATTTCGACATTGATTCGTATAATCGAGCTTACTGTGACGTGAAGATCATCGATAGCTGTGGTGCTTTTCCTAACGTGCCTCTTCTTGGTACGAAAGGTGGAATTAACTATAACCCTGTTCTCGCGCGCCGTCAATTTGGGTACCCGATGAGGGACAAGCCAAACAACATCCATGTGAGTGGTTTCTTTCTTCAAGAAGGACAAGATCATCAGGCAGCTAAGAGGGAGATCGAAGGAGCTTGGCGCCACATCCATAGGAAAGGGAGAGATATGTTAGGACATAGGGGTGCCGTTTCTTTGGAACCTTACCTACAATGGGTCCGTGCTAGGGCTTGTGCTCTCAAGATGCCCTATAAAATTGAGAAACCTTTATTCCCTACCGTTGCATCATCATCTGTTGTTATCCCTATCGCGAATATAGGAGAATACCAAGGAAATCTGGCCAGGATGAAGTCCGAGAGAGATGCTTGGAAAGAAAAGTATAATATGTCTGAATATGAGAATCGGGTCCTGGCTCGACAACTAAAGGAAAAGGAGGATTTACTCTTTATTCAAGACGGCTGGTTCATTGATCATGATGAGAAGCTTCGTCAAAAGGATGCTTTACTGAAGAAGTATGCTAGTGAAAGGAAGAGAAAGAAGGAAGGTTCGGTAAGCGTTGCTCTTGTTCCTAATCCGCAGAAGGAAATCATTGATCGACTGGTAGCTGAGAAGAAAGAGATGGAAGACTTTTATGAAGAGAAGATCAAGAAGCTCCGGTTACAGTTGGTGTTTGGTCCTTCATCCGATGTTTCAGAGTGATCTTTAGCTTTTAGTTTTATTTTATTAATGTCATTTTGTAAAACTTTGTAAAAGGGCTTCATGCTCCAAAGTTGTAATTTATTGCTTTATTATGGACTTCATGTTCCAAAGTTGTAGTTTACTGCTTTTATTATTGGGTTGTTATCCCAAAGTTGTAATTTATTGTTTTGTTATTCCAAAGTTGTAAGTTGTAATTTACTGTTTTTGATTAATGGATTGAGTTTTTGTTATTCCAAATTCCTTTACCATTGATGTGTGCAAAATTATCGAAGTTCCTTGAGAAACTATTAAAATGAATCATCATTTGCATCACACATCATGCATCATTCAACATTCCACTTCACATGTTTTCTAGAGTCTTATCCTTGTTTCTTTTTCCACTCCGAAGGTTGTCAAGCTGTCTAACCGATACGACACTCGAGCCAATCGTTAGAGGAAAATGGAAGATCTGGAACAGGAAAATCATGAGCTTCGTGGGGAAGTTTCTACCCTTCGTATCGAGATGGAAAAGTTAACTGCGTTAGTGGAAAGTTTGGTGGCTGTTCAGAATCAGCCATCGACTACAGTTGCTGAGATTCAGACTTCAACTCCAGTGGTTTCCGAGATTGTCACCGTTCCAACCTCTGTGACTCAAATCAACTCTCCGCTTCAACATCAGATGCCGAAAGGTTTTCCGTGGGGAATGCCTTACAACTTTGTGCCAGAGGGGTATCATCCTGCCGTACAACCTTTGTTTCAACCTGCTTTGTCTCTTCCTCAACCAGAGACAACTGCCATGCCGCCGGTAATCCCGTCTGTAACACCTTTTCCGCAACCGGTAATGACAACTGTCACTCCTGTGGTTCACTCCGTGCCATACTTGAATGAACCTACTTATCCTGCCGAGCCTGCTGAAAGTTTGGGTCTTTTTGATAGAATGGAAGAATTTCAAAATCAGTTCCAAGAAATGCAGAAGGAGCTCAGAGCGTTAAAGGGGAAGGATTTGTTTGGGAAGAACACGCATGACCTTTGTTTAGTTTCGAATGTCAAGATTCCAGCAAAATTCAAAGTGCCAGACTTTGAAAGATATAAGGGTGATTTGTGTCCTAGAAGTCATTTGACAATGTACGTGAGAAAGATGTCTATGTATTCCAATGATCATGACTTATTGATTCATTATTTTCAAGACAGTTTGACGGGTGCTGCTCTAAAGTGGTATATGGGTTTAGACAGTATTCGGATCCGCAACTTCAACGATCTTAGCGAAGCTTTTGTCCACCAGTATAAGTATAACGTTAACATGGCGCCGGACAGGGATCAACTCCGGGCGATGTCGGAGAGAGACCGAGAATCTTTTAAGGAATACGCCCAGAGGTGGCGTGAAATTGCTGCTCAAATCTATCCACCTCTTGAGGAGAAAGAGATGACTAAGATATTTTTGAAGACTTTAGGTTCATTTTACTATGAAAGAATGATTGCCAGCGCACCCAGTGACTTCACCGAAATGGTAAGCATGGGCATGCGGTTAGAGGAAGGGATTCGTGAAGGGCGTTTGGTTAAAGAAGGAAGTCCGTCTAGCAGTACTAAGAAGTTTGGAAGTGTTTTCCCGAAAAGAAAAGAGCAGGATGTCAGCGCATTGTTCCCAGGGAGACCGAGGAGAGGTTACTCTCACGTTGCGGCAGTCACTCCGGCTGTCCGCCCAGCTTTGATGACCCCAGCTCATCAAACCCCGCCAACTCAACAACGGCCATTTCAGCAGCAGCCTCGACACCAGGCTTATCCATTCAACAATCAGAACCGTTCACCAAGAAAACCGCAGTTCGATGCCATTCCTATGACTTATACTGAATTGTTCCCTGCTCTTATCAGAAAGAATTTCATAACGACAAAGCCTCCTCCTGTCGCACCAAACAGTACTTCTCCGTGGTATAAGGCGGATCAGTTTTGTGAATATCATCAAGGGTCGCCGGGGCACAACCTTGAAAACTATTTTGCTTTGAAGGCGGACGTGCAGAGGTTGATTAAGAATGGTATCTTGTCTTTCAAGGATGTTAATCCAAATGTTAGAGATAATCCTTTGCCTCGACATGGGGCAGCACCAGTGAATATGGTGGAAGATTGTCCGGGAAAGTTTCGAGTTTTTCAAGTTGAACATATAAGAGAGTCGTTGATCAGGTTACATCAGAGTTTGAGAAGACTTGCCTTTGTTAGGCATCAACATGATTATGATGTTTGTGAGTTTTGTTCAAGAGAGGTTGATTGTCCTATTGTGAAGGAGGATATTAAAAAGTTGTTAGACCAGAGAGTTATCACTATTACGTATGACCGAGATCCGGAGGATGAAGTGAATGTTATAATACCACAATTCAATTTACCTGAATCAGTAGAGATCGTTTACGACAGTCAGACTGCACCTGTTGCTCCTTTGACCATTTACCCACCTGGTCCTGTGCCTTACAACTCAGACTAAGCTGTACCGTATAAGTATAATTCCACAATGATTGAGAATGGGGTAGAAGTCCCTATACCAACAAGACCGTCTTTTGTTAACATTGCTGATGTGAGTAGAGTTACGAGAAGTGGACGTGTCTTTGCAGCAGTACCTTTGAAGAGACCAGAAGTTCAAGTCAGGAGACCAATACCGGCTGAAGTTCCAGCAAGAAATGTTGAACCAAGGGTTGAGATAGGCCGATCCAGTGAACCTATCCCTCGCCCTGAGGATGATGAGATTCTGAAGCTTATCAAGAGAAGTGAATATAAGATTGTGGACCAACTTTTGCAAACTCCTTCCAAGATTTCTTTGCTTGCTTTACTGAGAGATTCTGGTGCCCATAGAGAAGCTTTGATGAAGGTCTTAGACCAGGCGTTCGTGGATCATGATGTGACGGTTGACCAATTTGATGGAATTGTGGGAAATATTACTTCGTGTAACAATCTTGGTTTCAGTGATGAAGAACTCCCGGAGGAGGGGAGAAACCATAATATGGCTTTGCATATCTCAATAAGTTGTGGAAATGATACTTTATCAAGCGTGTTGGTAGATACAGGTTCGTCGTTAAATGTGATGCCCAAAACTACATTGTCTCGACTCTCATATCAAGGTGCTCCCATGAGACCTAGTGGAGTAATTGTTAAAGCGTTTGATGGTTCTAGGAAGACTGTTATTGGTGAAGTGGATCTTCCTATAGTTATTGGCCCTCACACTTTTCAGATTACTTTCCAAGTAATGGATATTCGTGCTGCCTACAGTTGCCTATTGGGTCGTCCTTGGATCCACGATGCAGGGGCAGTCACTTCCACGCTCCATCAGAGATTGAAGTTTGTGAGGCATGGGAAGCTAGTGATGATCGGTGGAGAGCAGGCTATGGTGGTAAGCCATTTATCATCCTTCTCTTTTATTGATGCTGATGAGGATGTTGGAACCCAGTTCCAAGGTCTATCTGTTGCCAAGAATGAAGTGAAGAAGCAAGGGGCATCCATTTCTTCTTTTGAGGATGCGCGACGAGTGGTGGAAAGTGGTTCGGCAGAAGGATGGGGCCAGGTGTTGACTTTGCCCGAGAACAAATCTGGAGAAGGTCTTGGTTTTCGTCCCGTGTCTGCGAGGGTCAAGCAGGAAGTGGTTACTCGTCCGATTCAAGAGGTTTTCCGAAGCGCTGGTTTTATCCATCCGACTCCTCCCGAGGTTGATGCTATCATAGAGGACGATTCCGAGGAGGATTTACCCGATTTTGTGACGCATGGAGTGGCTTGCCGAAACTGGATTGCTGTTGATGTTCCTGTTGTGATGCACATTTCCCAGTAATGTTTTGTTTTGTTTTTTGAAAAACTTTCGCTCTGCCCAAGGCGAAAAGTATTTTGTGTCGGGCTATGATAAAAATAAATCCTTTTGCTCTGCCCAAGGCAAAAGAGAAATGTATGTGCCCTTTGTTTCAAGTATTTCCCTTCAATGAATAAAAATGTTATTTTGTCCACTACTGTTTTATTTTTCACTTTTTGGGAAATAGTAATGAAAATTAATTGGTAGTAATAGGAAAATATAATAACTTTTTGTTTCATTTGTACAACATTCATATTAATCGATTTCTAAAATAAAGCATAATCATATGTGCAGATTAATCCATGACTTAACCATTGAAAACAATGATCCTACGCCCTCTCCCAACTTTGAATTCCCTGTGTTCCGAGCCGAAGAGGAGGATAGTGAAGAGATTCCTGTTGAAATTTCCCGTTTGCTTGAGCATGATGAGAAGATTATTCAGCCGTTTGAAGAACCTGTAGAGTTGATCAATTTGGGTGATGAAGAAGATAGAAAGGAGGTTAAAGTCGGAGCATTGCTTATCCCAGAGGTTAAAGAGAAAATGTTGGAGCTTCTCAAAGAGTATGTTGATGTGTTTGCTTGGTCCTACCAAGATATGTCGGGTTTGGACAACGATATTGTGGAGCATCGTTTACCGTTGAGACCTGAATGTCCGCCGATCAAGCAGAAGCTGAGAAGGACTCGTCCCGATATGGCTGACAAGATCAAAGAAGAAGTTCAAAAGCAGATTAATGCAGGTTTCCTTGTTACATCGGTCTATCCTCAGTGGTTAGCCAATATAGTGCCTGTTGCTAAGAAAGATGGCAAAGTCCGGATGTGTGTAGACTATAGAGATCTGAATAGAGCTAGCCCAAAGGATGACTTCCCATTACCGCACATTGACGTATTGGTCGACAGTACCGCCAAGTTCAAAGTATTTTCTTTCATGGACGGTTTCTCTGGTTACAATCAAATCAAGATGGCACCAGAAGATATGGAGAAGACAGCTTTCATCACACCGTGGGGAACATTTTGTTATCGGGTTATGCCGTTTGGTTTGAGGAATGCTGGTGCAACATACCAAAGGGCCATGACTGCTTTGTTCCATGACATGATGCATAAAGAGATAGAAGTGTATGTAGATGACATGATTTCCAAATCACAGACTGAGGAAGATCATTTGGAACACTTGTTGAAGTTATTCCAGCGCTTGAGAAAGTATAAACTCCGTCTGAATCCCAACAAGTGCACTTTTGGTGTTCGTTCTGGAAGACTTCTGGGGTTCATTGTCAGTCAGAAAGGTATTGAGGTAGATCCTGATAAAGTCAAAGCTATTCGGGAAATTCCCGCACCCAAGACGGAAAAACAAGTAAGAGGATTCCTTGGGAGACTGAACTATATTTCTAGGTTTATATCTCATATGACTGCTACCTGTGGGCTGATTTTCAAGCTTCTCCGAAAGAACCAAGGATGTGTGTGGACAGAAGATTGTCAGAGAGCTTTTGATAGCATCAAAGAATATTTGCTTGAACCTCCCATTTTGATTCCTCCGGTGGAAGGAAGACCTTTGATTATGTACCTGACTATATTGGAAGACTCTATGGGATGTGTGCTTGGTCAACAAGATGAGACTGGAAGAAAGGAACATGCCGTATACTATCTGAGTAAGAAATTCACAGACTGTGAGTCTCGATACTCAATGCTTGAGAAAACCTGTTGTGCTTTGGCTTGGGCTGCTCGCCGTCTGCGCCAGTATATGATTAACCACACCACTTGGTTGATCTCCAAAATGGATCCGATCAAGTATATCTTTGAGAAGCCCGCCTTATCTGGAAGAATAGCCCGTTGGCAGATGTTGTTATCTGAATATGACATTGAGTATCACACTCAGAAAGCAATCAAAGGGAGTATTTTAGCCGACCATTTGGCTCACCAACCAATTGACGATTATCAATCCATCAAGTTTGATTTCCCAGATGAAGATGTTATGTACCTGAAAGCTAAAGATTGTGAAGAGCCGTTACCTGGAGAAGGACCTGATCCCGAATCACATTGGGGTTTGATATTTGACGGAGCTGTGAACTCTTATGGGAATGGAATTGGGGCAATCATCGTCACTCCCCGAGGTACTCATATCCCATTCACGACGAGATTGAAGTTTGACTGCACGAACAACATGGCTGAATATGAGGCGTGTATTATGGGTCTCGAAGAAGCGGTGGATCTAAAGGATTAAGATTCTTGATATTTATGGAGATTCGGCATTGGTGATTAATCAAATCAAAGGAGAATGGGAGACTCGTCATCCTGGTTTGATCCCTTACAGAGACTATGCTAGAAGATTGTTAAACTTCTTCAACAAAGTGGAATTACATCATATCCCTAGAGATGAGAACCAAATGGCTGATGCTTTGGCTACTTTGTCTTCAATGTTTCAAGTGAATGGTTGGAACGATGTGCCTACAATCCGGGTTATGCACCTCGACAGACCTGCTCATGTGTTCTCAGTAGAAGAGGTCCCCGACGACAAACCGTGGTTCTATGACATTAAGCGTGTTCTTCAAACTTAAGAGTACCCGCATGGGGCATCCAATAAAGATAGGAAGACGTTGAGAAGATTAGTAAGCAGTTTCTTTCTCAATGAAGAAGTATTATATAAGAGGAATTATGACATCGTCTTGCTCAGATGTGTAGAGAGACGCGAAGCAGACATGCTGATGCAAGAAGTACATGAAGGATCCTTTGGCACTCATGCCAACGGACATGCGATGGCTAAAAGGATTTTGAGAGCTGGTTACTATTGGATGACAATGGAATCTGATTGCTGCAAATATGTGAAGAAATGTCATAAATGCCAGATTTATGCAGACAAGATGCACGTGCCACCGACCCTCCTCAATGTTATCTCTTCACCTTGGCCTTTCTCTATGTGGGGCATTGATATGATTGGAATGATTGAACCCAAAGCTTCAAATGGTCATCGTTTCATCTTGGTAGCGATCGATTATTTTACTAAATGGGTGGAAGCAGCATCTTATGCTAATGTAACCAGACAGGTGGTAGTCAGATTTATCAAGAATCAGATTATTTGTCGATACGGCATCCCGAGCAAGATCATCACTGATAATGGTTCGAATTTGAATAACAAGATGATGAGAGAGCTTTATGAAGAGTTCAAGATCGAACATCATAATTCTTCTCCTTACAGGCCGAAGATGAATGGGGCTGTTGAAGCTGCTAACAAGAACATCAAAAAGATTGTCCAGAAGATGGTGGTAACTTATAAAGATTGGCATGAAATGCTTCCGTTTGCTCTGCATGGATATCGTACTTCAGTTCGAACTTCAACAGGCGCAACCCCATTTTCCCTGGTTTATGGTATGGAAGCAGTACTCCCCGTGGAGGTTGAGATTCCGTCTCTGAGAGTGTTGATGGAAGCTAAACTTTCTGAGGCTGAATGGTGTCAAAGTAGGTATGATCAGTTGAATTTAATCGAAGAGAAGAGATTGACGGCTTTGTGTCACAGTCAATTGTATCAGCAGAGAATGAAGAAGGCTTTTGATAAGAAGGTTCGACCGCGCGAGTTCAGAGAAGGTGACCTTGTGCTCAGGAAGATATTATCTTTCCAACCTGATTCTAGGGGCAAGTGGGCTCCGAATTATGAAGGACCGTATGTCGTTAAGAAATTTTTCTCTGGAGGTGCCTTGATTCTCACCCGTATGGACGGTGAAGAGCTCCCGCGTCCCTTGAACGCCGATGCAGTCAAGAAGTATTTCGCTTAGGTTTGAGTTGACGGTTTGCTAAGTTGAAAACCCGAAGGGGCGGCTTAGGCAGGCTTTTGGTCAGACCAGTCTTGGCATTTGAGCACATTTTGGGATTCGAAGTTGTTAGGGAGAATATCGATCATTGTTTTTGTGTAACCTTTTCCTTTCATGTACTATTTCCCAAGCTTTTGTAAACCGTTGGAGTCGCATTGTTAGCGAACTACCATCTTATTAATGAAATTTGAGCATTTACCTTTCATGGGCAAAATTTTAATTTTTATGGAAATATTTGAAATAAAGTTATTTAAAGTATTTTTGTTTTAAAATGCATCATAAATAATGAAAGGAATATTAACAGTTGTTCCGAGGATGGTCAAGCCATGAAATGCAACAGTACAGTAGTTTATCCTTGCATGATGAACATGTCTTATTTCAAAATCGTCATGAGGTGTTGGTTGTGTAAGCTTGTGTTTCTGGTGGTACTAAGTTTGGTGACTCCCCAACTGTTCCAGTTAAGATTTGTTTCAGTTATCTTTATTTGAGCCGATTTCGGAAGTGTGGTACGCTTTGTCTCTTGCCAGTGGTCTATTGGTATTGTAAGATTGGATTTGAATGCTTTTCTCCTCAGAAGATTTGAGCCTTGTAGCGTGATACGCTCTGACGTTGCTTTGGGGCTCCAGTTCCAGTTATTTTCCGTCTTTTTTTTTTAAGATTGGCCGAGTATCTATTATACTGTGACATCTTATTATCTTCAAGATATTCCATCTGTTCGTTTTGTCAGCATAACATTCATTTATTCATTTACACTTATATCACGCATACATATTCACATTTGCCATCGATTTTGGGTTGTACTTTGTTTATTCAAATAACGTACATGTTTCTTTCCAAGTAGAAGGTTAGCTTAGGCAGAAAATGTGCTTCCTTTCTAAATTCACCAACTGAGCTAATCCTCATGGATGATTTTTGATTTAGCTCACCTTGTCCATTTCTGGATAGGATGAATTCCCCAATCGAGTTGCTTTCTCATTGGGTGGAGTCTTGTTTGACTGTTTTCTCTCTAGTTATTCCTGGATGAAGTTGTTGTCTCTTGCGTAGGCTATCTCATGATTTTCCTCAGTGAAGTCGCGACCTAGGCGTATGGTGCATTTATTTTGCACATTTAAGTATGTGATCTCCTCGGGAAGGATTGATTCATGTTTCTCCTTGATGAAGATTTTATTCTCTGCCAGTGTCATCGCAATTTCCTTCTGAGTTTATTTCAGAAAACGACAAGCGGCAGCTCTTCACGAGCAACTTGTGCGTTATTATTATTTCGGAAAACGACAAGCGACAGCTCTTCACGAGTAACTTGTGCGTTATTATTATTTTTTGGAAAACGACAAGCGGCAACTCTTCACGAGCAACTTGTGCGTTATTATTATTTTTTGGAAAACGACAAGCGGCAGCTCTTCAAGAGCAACTTGTATGTTATAGACATCGTTGGAAAACGACAAGCGGCAGCTCTTCACGAGCAACTTGTGTGTTATTATTATTTTTGGAAAACGATAAGCGGCAGCTCTTCACGAGCAAGTTGTGCGTTATTATTATCTTTGGAAAACGGCAAGCGGCAGTCTCTTTATTTGAGCAACTTGTACGTTATTATTTTTCTGGAATACAGCAAGCGGCAGCTTCTTTATTTGAGCAGCTTGTATGTTATTGGTATTTTCTTTGGAAAACAGCAAGTGGCGGCTCCTTTATTTGAGCAGCTTGTGTGTTATTGAGATCCCTGGACGACAGCAGGTGGCAGCCTCTTTATTTGAGCAGCTTGTACATCATAATTTTTTGGAAGACAGCAAGTGACCGCTTCTTTATTTGAGCGACTTGGGTATCTACAACCATATTATCTCAGCATTAATGAGTATATCTCGGGAAATCTCGCAGAGAAGTTTGTCATGAGTCATTACCTTCAGAAGTTGGTAGTCCATCATCAGCAAATTTGATACTTTTCGTCTATCTTCGACCTTGAGTTGTGAACTCACTGTTATTTTGGGTCAATAATCTGTTTTATGGCCTATGCAAGATGCCTTCTTTGTTAGGGTCAGAGGTCGTTTTCCCTCAATTTTATTCGCTGTCAAGAGTCTGTCGTTTGAAGTCGATGGCTCGTT
Organism: Vicia faba; assembly: GCA_948472305.1. Classification (NCBI taxonomy): domain Eukaryota; kingdom Viridiplantae; phylum Streptophyta; class Magnoliopsida; order Fabales; family Fabaceae; genus Vicia; species Vicia faba. The sequence continues at coordinate 1,335,448,408 of OX451738.1, read as the reverse complement.
TCCCCAGTAGTGTATAATCCATGTCTCTGTGTTTTGTTGATGTTTGATTTCTCCAGCATTGTCTTGTTTCACACAATATCTTTCTCTGTGAATTCAATCACTGCATTCATATCAAACATAATGGCGGTATCTTAGGGTAAAAATTTGCGTATTATGTATTTAAGTACCTTCAATCTCGTCGAAACGAAGATTTTAATCTTTATATCTCCGGATAGAAGAAACTTAAATAGGGGCAGCTGTTGTACCCCAAATTTTGACCTAAGATACCATCTCCCATCTGCATCGTTACATTGCAAGCGTTTTGATCTATTGATTTTTAAAATTCATAACTTTTTCGAGTCGAGAGCTGTTTATTTTTTGAACGCTAAATTTATTAATCGATCAATGCTAAAACAATGTTTATTAATTATTTATTATCTTAAATTTAAATACTTGGAATTTATTTTCAATTATTATATAATTTAAAGATTTATAAATAATAAAATAAATATTTGAAAAGAGGTTTATTAATTGATCAAGCAATGTTTATTAATTATTTATTATCCTAAATTTAAATAATTGGAATTTGTTTTCAGTTGTTATATAATTTAAAGATTTATGAATAATGAAATAAATATTTGAAAAGAGGTTTATTAATTGATCAAGCAATGTTTATTTAATTATTTCTTGTTCTAAGTTTAAATAGTTGAAATTTTATTTTCAGTTATTATAATTTAGAAGAATTAAAAATAATGAAGTAAATAATTGAAGTTATTAATTGATCAATGATGTTTATTTATTTGTTTATTATTCTGAATTTAAGTAATTGAAATTGATTTTCAGTTACTATATAATTTGAAGAATTATAAACGATAAATAAATAATTGGAAAGAAGAAAGAATTAATTGGTAAAATATTGGAATTTTATTTACTTTATTCTAGTTATTACAATTGTTATTTAAATATTGTATTATTTACAAAATATTTACAATAACAATTATATAAAATGCTTAAAGTAAAATAAAAACTATTCTAATTTTTCCTAAATTCTAAATCTTCATCTTCTATCCAATGTTTCTTTATCTGCTCATTTAATTTTACCTGCAAAACAATTAAAAGAAAAAGTCAGAAATAAATAAATAATTAAAAGCAGAAAATTATTTTTAGTGTTCATCATTAAAAGCAAACGGCTGGAATCAGTTTTACCCTTTTTGCAAATCACATGATTTCTCCCGGTTCACAAAAAGGGATGAATTTTTATTTTCAAAATGAATGCACAATTTAAAGATGCACAAATTCATTTTTGTTTTCAAAACTGCATAATTAAAAAATCAATTGCATTTTCAAAAAGTCCACTGCATACTTCAAACAGCATATGCATAGATTCAATTGTTTGTCAAAACAACATACAAAAAAATTAACATCATATGCATAGCAACAGCATATGCAAGTCACATATGCATTTTCAAAACCAAAGCCAACGTAAACATGTGGGAAGAGGCCAAAAACTTAGGCTCCCATGCAGTAGACAAAAGAAGTGTGCAGTTTAAAAATCAATTTGCAAGCAATGTATATTCCATTCTCATCATTTTCCAGCCTATGCAATTTCAGAACAAGTACAACATACATCATTTTAATGTATCAATTTGTACTAAGAGAGAGAAGAGAGATAGAAGTATGGTTTTACAGGTTTTGGTTTAGGCAGAAAGAGTTACAAAACAAACTGCAGTAACACAGTCAGTAAGAAATAGAAAGCATAAGAAAGGAATACAAACAAACTGTTGGAGCAGTAGGGGTGCAGAAGGCCAAGAAATATAAAAAATATTCAAACCTGAGCCATTAAAACATATGCCAAGAAAACGGTTATAACATAACACAAACCCCTTCAAGAAAGAGGGAGGAACCTGCCTTCAAGCTTTGAAAAAAAAACTATCAAAGCAAAACCTTTTTTTTCTCCAAGTCTCAAAACAAAAAACCAGTAGAATCTACTGTCAAACCAAAAACCATATAACCATTTTCAAACAAATATGGCCTAAAACCATAGAACCTGCCATCACCAAAATCAAAACCATTCCGAACCTGTGTAAAAACCAGTAAAGCCATAAACCAACAAATCATGCTCAGTTAAAAAACCAGAAAATCAGTAAAACCTTATGGCCTAAAAACCAATACACCCTGTTCAACCATGAAAACCATGATCAACCACATAACCTGCACAATCATCACACGCCCAACCTAACCGAAATCACAAACACCATCAACATAAACCACAAACCTGTACCACCCTAAACCCAAAAACCAGTAAAGCCATTACCAAAACCAGTAAATATGGCCTAAAACAATATCAAAAACCATGTCGATGCCAAACCTGCAAAACTAGTTCTAAGGCCATTACCAAAACATACACGCCCAACCAAAATACCATCAACCATAATCAAAAGCAAAAGCCAACAGTAAGGCAACCAAAAAACTCAAACCAATGTCAAGCATCAAGGCCTCAGATATGTTCATCATTGGCCATTAGAAAGCAGTAGCAAGGCGAGAAGAAGAAGAAAAGAAGCTAGTCAAACGAAAACATTTCAACAGTAGCAATGTCAAGCATCAAAGCTTCAGGAATTCCATCATAGGCAATAACAAAGGCGACAGAATCACAGCAAAAGAAGAAGATAGGAAAAGTTTTCGAAGGCATCAGAAGCATCCAACACAAGCATACAACGAAGACCTCAAAAATAATCATCCTAGGCTAATACAAAAGGGCAACAGAAGAAGAGAAGAAAGATACAAATACAGAGTACCAGTAGTCAGAAGCAAAGCTAGTACAACGTCATTGTCCTCCCTACTTGCCTCGGCCTCTTACGCGTACCTCAACCTTTCCTCCTCCTTCTCTAGGTAACGATTTCACTTTCTTTTTTTTCTTTCAAATTCCTCAAATAATCATGTTAAATGAAGTCAGAAGCAAATAGATAAACAATCGTAACATGCAGTAATCAACAAACCATTAACGAAATAAAAGTTGGAATTGTTACCTAATCCGTCGCCATGGCACTTTCATGGAGGGAAGAGGAGGTTGAGATGCCGGTGGCCTTGGGATGAGGAAATGCAGAAGCGGGCATGAGGAAGACGAAGAAGAACGCATGAGCAAGCGAACAACGCCGTCGCTGTTAAACCAAAACCTAATCCCTTTCTCAGCTAACCAAAACATGCGTTTTACCCTAAAACAAAATTATGAAATTATGTTTGGACCACAACCTGTTCTGCCTAAGGCCCATGCGAATCTCTCAAGACACACCCCCCATCCTTTTTTTTATTACCTCTGATTAGGCCCCCTTAAAACTTTTTTTTTGGCCCATAAACTATCTATTACCCACCCTTTTTTATTTTGATACCCTTTTCTATTTACTTCCCTTTAGTTTTTTTTAGATCATTATTAATTTAGTTAATTAATAGAACTTAATCAAATAAATTTAATTAAAACATTTTTAATAATTTTACCTTTTGTTTATTAAGTTTAATTTTAGGTTTATTTGGTAATTTTGAATATTCCCTTTTTTAATTAGGTTTAAGTTAATAACTTTTAAGTCTTAATTTAGTTTAATTATTTAATAACTCTTAAAAAATAATGCCTTATATAAAACTCTAAAAACATATAATAATAAACTTAAAAAACATTTTATTTCTTTTAATTAATTCACTCGTTTTAGTTAATACTAATACAAAAAAACATGAAAATAGAAACATATAAAAGCCTTAAAAAACATTTTATCCTTTCTTTAATTAATTCTCTTGCGTTATTAATATTAAATAAAAATATAAAAAAAATGCACGTTCACACCATTTAGTCTTTTACTTAATTGTCGTATATCATTATCTGCATAATTTTCTGTTTAATTATTTTATATCTACATGGTTATTCTGTTTACGTCTAAATCCAAGGGAAAAACGATTAAATTTGTTGACTTCATGTCCTCAAGTCCGATCACGCGAATATTTTGCATTTCATTAAAGCTTAAGACAATTTTCCCCCAAAACTCAATCTTTTCAAAACTCATACCTTATAAGCAAAAACTTCGACATTAGGTCGTCGTATCTTCAAAAACCCGTCCGTACCCCTTTTCGGCCAAAACAATTTATTTCTTAATCAAACGGTCAATTTTAATAAAACAGATATTTCAAAAGGTTCATATAGAGTACTATAGATACACTGGGTGCTAATACCTTCCCATTGTATAACCAACCCCCGAACCATAGATCTCTTTTCAAAAATGCCTTGTATTTTTGTTACTTTTAAAAGTATTATTTACATTGCATATTTAGGGTTTTATTTCGCTCTTTCCCCTTTTCCCTTGGAAATAATAAAGCGCGGTGGCGACTCTTGCTTTTGCGAGACGAATTAATCAATAATTCGATCTCCGATTTACCCCGCTACATTTTTATCGCTACAAACATCATGCATCATGACATTTATACCATTTCCTAACCATTTCAAGGACCAGGGAATTTATCTTTGTTTTATTTTGCAGACTATGTATTCCGCTCGCAGAAATACCATCTGAGTCAACCTTATAAGGGCGCCTCCTCAATTCAAAGAGTTAGCTTCAAGGGTTCCTGAAAATTCTTCGTTCACCAAAAGATATGGTCGACTTCTCAATCTGGTTACCTCAAGCCTCGAAGAAGACATGATAAGGGTACTCTTTCAGTTTTTTGACCCTGTACATCATTGTTTCACTTTCCCCGATTATCAATTGGTGCCTACAATGAAAGAGTTCTCTCAACTACTAGGAGTGTCTGTTCTTGATCAAATACCCTTCACTGGTTTAGAGGAAACTTCAAGACCCGAAGTTATTGCCAAGGCCTTACATTTGAAGAGTTCTGACATTATAGATAATTGGGAGACAAGAAATGGGGTTAAAGGCTTTTTGGCTAAATTCCTGATGGAGAAGGCTCGACTATTTTAGGATAATTTGGATTTACAAGATTTTGAGGAGATCCTGACTCTTCTAATTTATGGGTTGGTGCTTTTTCCTAACTCGGACCAACTCATAGATGTGAAAGTTGTCAAAATTTTCCTTACTCGTAACCCTGTGCCTACATTTCTTGGAGACATTTTGCACTCTCTTCATAATCGCACCATGAAGAAGCGGTGGACTCTTATGTGTTGCTTGCATTTGATGTCTAGGTGGTTTATTTCACACCATCCTCAATTAGTATTGAAGAATGAGCAGGGTTTGAGGTGGTCGCAAAGGTTAATGTCACTTTCTCATACAAATATCCATTGGTGCTCTTGATCCCAAGAGGACATTACCATCATTTACCATTGTGGGGAGTTCCCTAATGTTCCACTATTAAGAATTAGGGGGGTATCACTTATAACCTTTCTCTGGCTCTACAACAATTTGGCTATGCTCGAAGAGATAGTCCCCACGACGCACTCATTCAAGGTATTATATTCGACTATGAGAACAATGTCTAAGGTTATCATTGAAGGTTCGTACATGCTTGGGGTATGGTAAGCAAGGTTGGTAGCAAGACTTTCGGGCATAAGAATTCCATCCCTCTTGAGTCTTATCTTAAATGGGTACGAGCTCGGGCTCAGATTCTCATGATTCCATATCCAGCCATCCTACCAATAATCATAGAGCCTGTTATTGAGGGGGATATTCCTTATACGATTCTCCACTCTGGTATGCCTACTGATCTTGAAGAGTTGCAAAAGTCTTGGATTCAAATGAAGGAATAATGGGACATCTTTGAGACCCAATGCTATGCAAGTGAAAAGAAAGTGTTGGAACTCACAAGGAAACTTCAAGAGGAGCAGAGTCTTAATGCCTACATCAACACAAAGAGGAAGTGCCGATGGGAAACTTGATTCTTAGATTTTAGAAGTATTATTTTCATTTGTAAGCCTAAAAGGCAGTTGTAATTTGAACTTTGCTGATAAAATATTTGTTTCCTTTTGGTTCACAAATTTAAATATCCCAAATTCCTTGAAATAGTTGCATTCGCATATCATGCATCATTTCATGAACATGTTTTCCAGTACATGTTTATCATTTTTCTCGCTGTTTATTTCAGCAGAAAAATGGCCCTTGAGCAGAATGTCAAAGATCTCCAGGCTCAGCATACACAGTTCTAGGAAACTCTTCTGAACCTGGCTAAGGGGAAGCAGGAAATAATGACGCTTCTTTCTAAGCAAAAGAAGAAGACCAAGAAGCCTGTTGTCCACACCCCGAGGAGGAGATTCAAGGGCCCTGCTCAACCAGTCCAGGTAGAAGATGACTCTTCGGAAGAAGAAGACAATAATGATGAGGATGACAAAAACAAGCAGGATTATGAGAATACTCCTGAAGACGAAGACTTTGTTGATGAACAATATCCCCCCGCAAATGACATATATAAGCAGTTGGAGGATAGGCTCAAGGCAATGGAAGGCTAGAAGGTACCTGGACTGGATTTCAATGATTTATGTCTGATTCCATGGGTGGTCATTCCACCTAAGTTCAAGTTCCCTGTTTTTGCTAAGTACGAAGGGGTCTCTTGTCCTAAGCTCCACTTGAGGTCGTACGTTCGGAAGATACAGCCTTACACTGCTGACCAAAAGTTATGGGTCCATTTCTTCCAAGAAAGTTTGGCTGACACACAACTAGAATGGTTCTATCAGCTGGAGGGAACCAGTATCTTCACCTGGGAGGATTTGGCTGCTACTTTCTATAAGCAGTATCAATACAATGCTGACCTGGCACTAACCCGAGTGCAATTACAGAATATGTCCATGGGCTCGAGAGAAGAGTTCAAGGAATATGCGCAAAAATGGAGGGACCTAGCTGGTAGAGTGCAACCTCCTCTGAATGATCAGGAAATGGTAGACATGTTCATGGGCACTCTGACAGGCCCTTTCTTCAATTTGCTGATTTGAAATTCCTCATCGGGTTTTATAGAGATGATTCTGACTGGAGAAAGGATCGAAAGTGGTAAACAAAATGGGGAGATCCCGACACCTGTATCTTCTAGTGCTGCGAAAAAGTCGTTCGGAGGTAAGAAGGAAGTTGGTGTTGTCCATGGTCAGAAAAGCCGTAGCAAAGTTAATCGCCATGAATCTGTGGGAGTAGTTTTGATTTTCAATCCGGCACCTGCCCAACAACAACGGCAGGATAACCGTCAAAGGCTAGATGCTCCGAGAAGACAGTTTACCAAGCTCGGCATGCCTTTGTCTCAAGCACTACAACAATTGCTGAAGGTTGAACTCGTAACACTGCGGGACCCTCCTGAAAATCCCAACACGGCCTCTCCTAAGTACAATCCGAACACGAAGTGTGCCTTCCACTCCAACAGTCCGGGGCACAACACCAACGACTGCTGGGCCTTGAAGAATAAAATCCAAGATCTGATTGACAATAAGGAGATTGAGTTCGATCCTCCAGAGACTCCCAATGTGATTACCGCTCCGATGCCGAAACATGATAAAAGTGTGAATGCTATTGATGTTGCTTCTGTCGAAGAAGATGCTGATTATGACTTTGACAAGTGGATCTTTTCTACTACCAACAACAGACTCTACAACTGGAAGGCTGAAGATGTTGTCTCAATCTCCTTCAGACAGGAGTAAATGCCATTTTCTGTTTTCTTGCTTTGAAAGTTTTGGTTATGTAATGTTTGAACAATGACTTTAAAATCTTGTGTTTTACCCGGGGCACAATGGTTCATCTGTTAAGGGTTGATTAATTCATAAGCATTGCTCATTCAATAAAAACATTGGACGTTTTGCATACAAATTTTGTGATTCCTGTCTTTCTTTTTATCTTATTGAATTTTTTAAAAATAGATATGTGTTCTTACACACACCCACACACTATATTGTAGATCCTCATCCACTCTGGATCTCGTTGATAACAATTCTGCTATTGCCTCATATGACTTCAAAAATCCGATCTGCCAAGCCAAAGATGAAGACGAAGGTGAGGAAGATTATGAAATACCTGGAGAACTTGCCAGACTTTTGATAAAGGAAGAAAAGACTATCCAACCACATGAAGAGCCGGTCGAAGTGGTGAATCTGGATACCGAGGAAGATATGAAAGAGGTCAAGATAGCTGCTGACCTAGAAAGCAGTGTCAAATACAGGTTAATCCAGATGCTACATGAATATGTTTAAATCTTCGCCTGGTCATACGAAGACATGCCAGGGCTCGACACCGATATCGTGGTTCACCATTTTCCAATGTAAGAGGGTTATGCTCCAATAAAATAGAAGGTTTGTCGCATGCATCCTGAAATGTCAGAAAAGATCAAAGCTAAGGTTATGAAACAGTTCAACGCAGGGTTCTTAGAAGTAACGTCATATCCTCAATGGATGGCTAATGTTGTTCCGGTACCAAAGAAAGACGAGAAGGTACGTATGTGTGTAGATTACAGGGTTCGGAATAGGGAGAGCCCTAAAGATGACTTCCCACTACCACATATCGATGTTTTTATCGACAACACCACCCAACATAAGGTATTCTCCTTCATGGATGGCTTCTCAGGTTACAATCAAGTCAAAATGGCACCTGAAGACATGGAGAAAACTACCTTCGTCACTGTGGGGCACTTTTTGTTATAAGGTTATGCCTTTTGGGTTGAAGAACGTCGGGGCAACCTATCATCATGCTATGATAGCATGATATAATTCACCACGAGATAGAGGTCTATGTTGACGACATGATAGCCGGGTCGCAAACTGAAGAAAAGCATCTCGATAATCTGCATAAATTGTTTGAAAGGTTGAGGAAGTATAAACTGAGACTAAATCCAAACAAGTGCACCTTTAAGGTGAGATCTGGTAAACTCCTGGGGTTCGTCGTCAGTGGTAAGGGTATTGAGGTTGATCTCGCGAAAGTTAAAGCCATTCAAGAGATGCCAGCTCCTCATACAGAGAAGGAAGTCAGAGCTTTCTTAGGACGATTAAATTACATTATCCATTTCATTTCTCATCTAACTGTTACTTGTGAGCCAATCTTCAAGCTGCCGAAGAAAGGTCAAGTAGTAAAATGGAATGACGATTGTTAAACAACCTTTGATAAAATTAAAGAGTACCTACAAGAACCTCTAATTCAGATGCCACCGATCAAAGGAAGGCCTCTAATCATGTACTTAAAAGTGTTAGGGAATTCAATGGGGTGTGTACTGGGGCAGCATGACGAGTCTGGTCGAAAAGAGCATGCAATATACTACCTTAGCAAAAAGTTTACCGATTGTGAAACAAGATATTCACTGCTCGAGAAAACTTGATGCGTTTGGGCATGGGTTGCTTGCCGACTAACACAGTATATGTTGACCTATACTACTTTGTTGATCTGTAAAATGGATCCTATCAAGTACATATTCTAGAAGCCATCTCTCTCCAAAAGAATAGCCTGATGGCAGATGGTCTTAACAAAATATGATATCCAATACACCATTCAAAAGGCGATCAAAGGAAGTGTATTGGCTGATCATTTAGCGCATCAGGCTGTAGACGACTATCAACCCATGAACTTTGAATTCCCGGACAAGAACATCATGCTAGTAAGAGATTGTGAGGAACCTGGACCATATGAAGGACCTGAACAAGGATCCCGATGGGCTATGGTTTTTGATGGAGCTTCCAACTCTCTTGGCAACGGAATTGGTGTTGTGATCATTTCCCCCGAGGGTTTACATACGCCCTTCACCGCCAAACTATGCTTCGACTGTACTAATAACATGGTCGAATATGAAGCTTGCATCATGGGTCTTAGGGCTGCTGTTGACGTAAGAATCAAATTCTTAAGCATATACATGGAATTATCTTTGGTAATTAGTCAGGTTAAGGGAGATTGGGATACGAAGCACCCGAATCTCATTCCTTATAAAGAGCATGTACTAACCCTAATATTGTATTTTGAGGAGATTACCTTTGAGCACATACCAAGAGAAGAGAATCAACTAGCGGATGCTCTGGCTACCATGTCGTCCATGTTCAAGGTCATATGGGACAATTAGGCTCTTAGAATTACCATTGAAAGATTCGATGAACCTGCACACTGTTGTGAAATTGGAATTGATAGAGTAGAGGATAAACCTTGGTTTCACGAGGTGAAAAGGTACCTTGAAATTCAAGAATACCCTGAGGGGGCATCCATCAATGACAAGAAATTCCTACGAAGTTTCTCGGCTAAATTATTCTTGAGCAATGGAATTATATATATATATATATATATATATATATATATATGAGAATGATGTCCAAGGATACCGTCAGAGGTTTATCTGAGCTTGGGGCATGGTAAATAAAGTGGATAGCAAGACATTGGGGCATAAGAACTCCATCCCTTTGGAGCCTTATCTTAAGTGGGTGCGGGAATGCGCTCAAAATATTATGATGCCTTATCCCTCCATCCTACCCATCATCATGGAACCCATTGCAGATATAGATGTACCTCATACCGTTCTCTATCCTGACATGCCGACTACTCTCGAGGAATTACAAAGGTCTTGGGTTCAACTTAAAGAGGAATGAGATACCTTTGAAGCCCAGTTCTATGTAAGCGAGAGAAAGGTTTTAGAGCTTACAAGAAAACTGCACGAAGAATAGAGTTTGAATGCCTACATTGCACCAAAGAGGATGCGCTCATGGGAAGCTTGAGTCCTGTTTGATTTAGGAGTTATGTTTATCTTTGTTTCTTCCATTTTAAGCCCAAGAGGCATCATTGTAATCATTTAAACTTATGAATGCAATTAATGTTTGTTCTCTCTTTAACTAAGCAAATTTAAGATCTTAAAAGTCCTTGAAAACATTGCATAAACATAATCATGCATTTCATTGCATAAGCAGGTATTTCAAGACATATTTCTTATTCTTTTCGCTGTTTATTTCAGCAAAATAAATGGCTCTTGAACAAACAATAAAGGATCTTCAAGCTCAAAATGCTCAGTTCCAACAAATGTTCCTGACTCTGGAAAAGGGGAAAGAAGATCTGAAAGCTATGATCGTTAAAGAGAAGACAAAGAAGCCAAAGAAACCAGCTGGTGTCTTGAATTTGGGAAGAAGGTTCAAAGGACCGGCTAAGTGAGCTATATATTTTCCAACTCCGTCAAATGTGGGGGATAATCAAGAAGAGAATCCAACAGAACAAAACAATAGCCCAGGGTCTGAGGAAGATGAAGCTGACTATTCTGAGGAGCAGTATCCTCTTGCCGATGATAAATACAAACATTTTAAAAAAAATTAAAATAAGTTAGAACTTAGGGTTTAATTTATGTTTAAATTATTTTCTCAAACAAAAATGCAAAAAAAATTAGAATTAGTTTTCTTTTATTTGATTAGAATTAATCTTAATTAATAATCATTTTCTTTTATTTAATTAATTAGGATTAGATTTAGTTTTTTTGATTTAATTTAACTTTAGTATTGTCTTAAAATAATAAAAAAAAACAACCAAAAAGATTTTTTTATTTTACTTAGCCCTTTTTTAGGATTTAGACGTTCCTTTCGACTCGCGTGCATTATTATATTATATTTTTTCAAATTATTGTAACTGCTTACAGTCTGTAATAGTTTAATTTAGGATTTTTCTTTATTGCTTTTATTTCCCCCATTTTTGGACATGTAAATACCCCCTCCCCGAAGCATTGTAATAGCGTAGATTTAAATTCCAAAACTTTAAATTTATGTACAATATTAAACTGCTAGATGTATGATTAATAGGATTGCATGACAAATATTATAATCAAATGCTAGCAAAATTAACACAAAAGACAAATAACTGAAACATGCACACTTGCACATATACACCTCTAGGGTATTCCCATTTTGGTCGCCTTCAGAAATAAAACAGTCATGTCCCTCGAGAACAGGGACGCTTTAGTAAGGCCCCTCGAATCAAAATATCATAGTCCCTCGATGACCCTTCGGTGTTGCCTTCCGGTAAATGATCTAGTCCCTTAAACAAAATTGCTAAAGTGTCTCTACATGTTGCCTTTATGACTTTATGATGACCCGCGAACGTCCCTCATACATCCAACGATAGGGCTACCTACTCATTAATAGCATGATAGCACTGTCTAAAGGATAAGAGGAAAAGAACAAACCTTTCGAGTATAAGTAGATAGTTCTTAGATGCTTGCTCAAAAACAAACTTTCACACTTACACCAAAACATTTCAAAAACACTTTCAAAAAACGCTTTATCAACACTCTTGAAGACTGATACAAGAGTTATCATAAAGCGAATCACCCCACTAAGGCATTTCAAAATACTTTTCAAAAACACACAAAAAAGTACAAGGTATTTTTCTAATGAGTTAAGCATCTAAGAACCAGTAGATAACTATGGATGGAAAGGGTGTTAACACCTTCCCTTTCCATAATCTTCCCCCTTACTCAGAAAACTCTCGAAAATGTCTTTTTCTGTTCTTTTCACCCTTTCCTTTATTGGATAAAAGAAAAGTCGATGGCGACTCTTGCTTACCGCAACATTTGTGAACACAAATGCAAAACCAATATAACAGTCGGTTATGCCACTGTATTACATCTTTATACATGCATATTTAGAACAGGTCTATACAAAAAAATGGAAGTTCTAACGTGGGAATAGGGTACTGCCATGGTTAGGGTAGTGTACATCTTTCTCTTCATATCTCTGTATACAAACGCTTTCAGGGAAAACTAACCTCACCAATGGAATCAAGAGGTCCAATTTAGGGGGACACAACCCTTCTCATTTTTTTATTCATGTTATTTTGCAGATCGGTGTTGAAGACAACTGGAGAGGACTGTGATACGGTGGCAAAACCGACTGTTATATACTGGTTTTTGCGTTTTTTGTTCGCAAATGTGCGGTAAGCAAGAGTCGCCACCATCTTTTCTATTATCCAAATTAAGGAAAGGGTGAAAAGAACAGAAAAATACCTTTTAGAGAATTTGCTGAGTAAGGGGGGTAGATTATGGAAAGGGAAGGTGTTAGCACCCTTTCCATCCGTGGTTTTCCACGGGCTCTTAGAGGTTTGCTTTTTTTTCAAAATGCTTTTATGCTTTGTGTTTGAAAATGTTCAGAAAATGCCTTAGTATGGCGAACTTTGTATTGTTTCTCGGGATAGCAGAGAAAGTATACAAAGTGTTTTGAAATTGTTTTTAAAAAGGTGGTTTTTTGTGTAAGTGCAAAAAAGTAGTTTAAGCAAACTTCTAACAACTATCTACTTTGTTACTTGAAAAGGGTTGTTCTTTTCCTCTTTTCCTTTAGACAGTGCTATCCTACTATTAGTGAGTAAGTAGCCTTGTCGTTGGATGTTGAGGGACATTCGAAGGGATGTTTAACAGTCATAAAGGTAACATACAGAGACGCTTTAGCAATTTCATTTAAGGGATGACATCATTTACCGAAAGGCAACACCATAGGGTCATCGAGGGACTATGGTCTTTTTGATTTTTGCGGGTCTTTGCTAAAGCGTCCCTATTCTCGAGGGACATGACTGTTTTTCTGAAAGGCAACCGAAACATGGATACCCTAGAGGTACATATGTGCATATGTGTTGAGATTCAGTTATTTGTGTCTTTTTATTAAATTAGCTAACATTTTAATTTCTAGTCTTTCCATGCAATCCTAATTACTAACAGTAATATTGTACAGGAAATGTAAAATACGAAAAATAAAAAGCAGAAGCATAAACCCTAAACTATTACAGCGCTTTGGTACAGTTACATAAAAAATGTAAGAGACTAAGAGTGCGGAATTTTAAATCTAAAGTTATTACAACTGTGAGCAGTTACAATAAAATAAACGTGCGCTAATTTGAAAATAACGTCTAATAATCGTAAGAATAAAATCTTTTTTGTTTTTTAGTATAAAAGAAAATAAGCCTAAGTCTATTTAATTTTAATTGAAAAAAATGTTATAATAATTAATTAATTAATTGACGAAATTAATTTAATGTAAAAAGTCAAGCCTAATTTTTTTTTTTGTGGTTTTTTGATTCAATGTCAAAGTAAAAAAAGATCAGTAAAGAAATAACAAAAAAAAAAAGAAGAGAAAATAAAATATGAAGGAGTAGGGACCCTTCGATCCTGGGGGGCTTCGATTCAGATAAAGGCTGCCTTTGATCCTAAGGAAGGCGGTTTCGACCCAGGGAAAAAGGGTAGTCTTTCGACCCAGGGGAGGAAGATGTCTTCTTCGATCCAGGGGGGAAAGTTATTCTCAATTCTAGACATGCAAGACAAATATTAGCAAATATGACCTGGGTGTCGAATCTAGGTCCTTCGATCCTGCGTGTATTGATTTTATTTAGGCCAGATCTGCAGTATGGGCGTGGGAGGAAAGGGAAAACAAAACGTGGACCTGGAATTGTACCCAGGCCCTTAGCTCTGAATACGAATTGAACAAGGTAACATGACATCCTGAGCGTGAATCAAACAATGAACAAACATTAACACATTTATGAAATCATTAACATGAATTTGTAAGTTTACCAACGATGGGAGGATTTTTGGGATTTTTGAGCCACGCGTGTGTGTAGTCTCTTCAATTGCATTATGTATGCGTGTGTGTATAACATCCCAATCGAATGAAGAACCTTTTTTAATGCCAATCGAATGAAGAACCTTTTGGAATGCCAATCGAAGGGTGCTATGTAGATGCCAATCAAAAGGCATTTGGGAGATGCCAATCAAAAGGCATTGTTACCATTCCAATTGAAAGGTACCAAGTAGATGCCAATCGAAAGGCCTTGTTAACAGGCCAATCAAAATGTACTTGTTGACCGCTCGGAAACTTTGTTCTTCTCTCTTCGATTTCCTTCAGTTGAGACCAATCGAAGTGACGTTAAAATGCCAGTCGAAGATGCCTTTGTTCAGATGCCAATCAAATTTCATTATGTTGCCATGCCTTCAAAGTACACCCCATCGAAAGACACTTTGACCAACTTCAAAATCTGTTATCTTTCTTCAAGCAAGTGTTTGTAGCCACCCGTGTAAGAGAAAATCTTGTAAAAAATAAGAGGGCAAATTTTTGGGTACAACAGCTGCCCCTGTTTAATCCTTTTATACCTGAAGATGTAGATTGGCCTGTCCGCCTTTTGTGATCTGAAGGTAGAAGATGATTGAACACTAGAGTGCCCAGAAATTTTCACTCGTCTGAAGTGATATTGTTGGTGAATAATATCGAGAATGGGCTTATAGATGCCATTTGGAAAAAAAATGACAGAAGACCATCGGAGATGGGCTTAAAGATGCCACCCACAGAACATAACGGAGAGTCATCAGAGATGGGCTTAAAGATGCCATCCAGAAGAATTTTGATTTCATGAGATATTCCTTTGTGCGAATCCCTATTCCTGTTGTTGAGGAGGACTCTGATGAGGAATGTTGATCCTTGTCTTAGGAAATAGAGTTTAAGAGATTCAGTTGTCCATTACTCTACTGGGGAGTTATCTCTTGATTGAAGAGACGGAAGTGGACTGCTATTTGGTCAGGATCCAGGCTTCACAGTGGCTTACTGGGGAAATGGGACTAAACTGTTAAGAAATCAGCAACAAATCCATGGTCGATTCGAACTGAACCAGCGGAGGTCTTGAATTAACTTTGACTAGATAAGAATATGAAAAATCTTAGGATCGATTTAAATGAACCAGTAAAACTATACCAGAAAAGAATCAATAACAAATCAAAGGTCGACTTGAACTACACCAGCAGAGGTCTTAAATTAACTATGACTGGATAAGAATCAGAAAAATCTTAGGATCGATTTAACTGAACCAGACAAAAGTCTTGGAACATCTTCAACTGGAATAAGAACTAGAGAGATCTTAGTGTTGATCTGACTGAACCAGAGAAGGTCTTGGATTAACTTTGACGGGATAAGAATTAGAAAAAATCTTAGGATCTACTTAATTGAACCAGACGAAAGTCTTAGAATGTCTTCAACTGGAATAAGAATCAGGGAGATCTTAGTGTCGATCTGATTGAACCAGAGAAGGTCTCGGATTAACTTTGACTGGGTAAGAATCAGAAAAAATTTAGGATCGATTTAACTGAACCAGTAAAGGTCTATCGGAAAAGAATCAGTAACAAATCAATGTTTGACTTAAACTGAACCAGCAGAGGTCTTGAATCAACTTTGACTGGATAAGAATCAGAAAAATCTTAGGATCGATTTAACTGAACCAGATAAAAGTCTTGGAACATCTTAAACTGGAATAAGAATCAGAGAGATCTTAATGTTGATCTGACTGAACCAGAGAAGGTCTTGGATTAACTTTGACTGGGTAAGAATCATACAAATCATATGATCGATTTAACTGAACCAGACGAAAGTCTTGGAATGTCTTCAACTGGAAAAAGAATCAGAGAGATCTTAGTGTCGATCTGACTGAACCAGAGAAGGTCTTCTGAGGACATCATACCGAGGAAGATTATGAAATATCATTTCATCAGGCATAGCTTTTGAGAAGACTATCAGGTTACATAAGTAGTCAACGGTGTTTGTTGACTTGATCTTGTCCCTGAAAAAGGTAAATAATTAGTCACATGCAATGTCATGATGTATGAAATGCATTGTGATGATGCTCTCAAAATAAATGAGATTAATGTTGTATGCGATGTGTATGCACATGCCATGACGTATGAATATGGTATGGGAGGCTGGAATCCTGGACCACTGCTGGAAAGTATTGGGAGGCTGAATCCTTCATTTCCGCTGGGGATGGTGAATGGAGATGATTCGCCGGGGATTTCCTCTTTCTGTTTGAGGATAACCTGTTGGGGATTGGCTCAGCTTGAGAATTGATTCTGCTTGAGAATCAGTCTATGGAGAGAGATGCTTGTTGGAAGATTCTGCCGATGTAGAGAAATAAACTCTGTTGGGGAATGAACTTCTGTAGTCTGAGAAACAAACTCTACATGGGAGGGGGTTTTATAACTGTTTGAAATTATAAAGCTCGGCTGGGGAACACAGACTTCAGCTCTCTGCTGGAGGAAGTTTGTTGGAGGAGGTAATTCTTGCTTGAAGTTTAGTTGGTTTCAACCTATCCTAGCAAAAGTAACCGGGTTCTAGAGGATCTCAATATCATTGACCATCCTCCATCGGTCATGGTTTCAGCTCACGCAATCTTTTCTTGCAGCCGGAACTATCTCGAGAGTATGGTCTCAATAAGTGTAGCATCGAGTATCAACCAGTTCTCAGCTTTACACCGAGGCCGGCTATCTCATTACTTTCTAACGGCCAAGTTGGTCGATTAAAGGTTTTAAGGTCAGTTGATGCTTAACGACACCACGCAGCGGCCCCGTATTCTCCTCGTTTCTCCACAAGGGGTACCAGTACTAACCAATGTGCCACATCAACGTAGCTACTTGTTTAACCGTATCGGTCTACACCGTACAGTTCCCTCACAGTCTATTGCTACTTACCTAAAAGGTGTCCCCAGATCCGGGTTAGGATCTATAGTAACTCCCAAACAAAACCCTTAAAAGTAAAGCAATCAAAACAATCAAGAGAAGCAATTTTAATGACCTAAATCCTAAGGTATACCCCACTTATAAGTCCCAAGTAGAGTCGCCAGTTCTGTTATACGGTGGCAGAACCGACTGTTAATACTAGTTTGCATTTTGCGTTTTTTGTTCGCAAAATGCCACGGTAAGCAAGAGTCGCCACCGACTTTTATTTCATCCAACCGGAAAAGGAAAAAGAACAGAAAAAACCTTTTTTCGAGATTTCTGAGTACGGGGGGTAGATTATAGAAAGGGAAGGTGTTAGCACCCTTTCTATCCATGGTTTTCCATGGGCTCTTAGGTACTTGCTCATCTTTAAAATTTCTTGTATACGTGCTAAGTTTTGACTTCGTGATAACCCTTGTATCAGTCCTCAAAAGTGTGATGAAGTTTGTTTTGAAAATTTGTTTGAAGTGTGTAAGTGTGAAAAAATTTGTCTGGAGCAAGTACCTACTAGCATCTACCTACTCAAAAAAAGATTGTTTCTATTCTCGTTTCCTTTAGACAGTGTTATCCTACTATTGAGAAATAGGTAGTACCGTCTTTGGAGTTGTAAGGGTCAATTCGAAAAGGACGTACGATCACTAAAGCAATGTTAGGACGTCTTAGTAATAACCCTAAAGTCTTAAGATCATATTCGAGGCAACATTTTCGAGGCAACATTTCCGAACGGGACATTTGATCTTTGTTAGACAGGAGGGCAATCACTAAGACACCCTATACTTAATGATCGTTTATCGAAGGCAACCGAAGTGAGAGTATACCCTAGGAGTGCACATGTGCGAGTGATTTAATTTCAGTTATTATCTTTGCACATTAGGGTTTTCTAGCCGTTTTAAATTATCATGCAATCTTGTTATACAATCCTATCAACATACATCTAAACAGTTAATATTTGCGAGAATTAAAATGCGAGAAAATAAACCTACGCTATTGCAAGGCTTCGGGGTAGGGATTAATTACATAGCCACAAAACCCGCAAAAGATGATAAATAAAAGAAAGTCCTAGATTAAACTATTACATACCGTGGACAGTTACATCAATATTGCAAAATAATAAACACGCGCGATGAATCGAAAACAAGATAATCAGGGTTGTGACCCTAACTTAAACCTAATTGCGATTAGCTCAAAAAAAGGTTTGTGTTTTGTTTTGTTAATAGAGAAATTGTTATATTAAATTAAAAAGAAAAGCCTAATTCTAATTAATTTTAATTTTAAGAAAAAAAATTGAATTAATTTATTCTAAAACCTATTTTTGGTATTTATTTTGAGAAAGAAATAAAAATTAAATCAAGAGTATAACCCTAATTTTTCTAATTGGTTTTAATTATATAAAAAAAACTAGAATTTCCCTAAATTAAAATAAACTAAATTAAATTAAATTTGGTATATAAAAAAAACCTAATTCTAATTTTCATGAACTCTTGATTTTATGATTTTGTGAAAAAAAGATTAATTTTGTTAAAAATAATAAAGCAAAAATAATTAAAAGAATTAAGAACAAAGAAATAAAAAAAGTGAAGAGATGGGCCTGCATTAGCAAATGTGGGGGGTTTGAATCTGATTTTCTTGGCCCAACAAACTCCTGGCCTTCTTGACTTTGCCCAATCCCATGTGCACGTTTGACTGGGGCGCATGGTAGTCCTCCAGGGGGAAGGCGTTAGATCTAAAGCATTTGTGGATTGGATGGTCAGATCCTAGTAGCACATGGTGGATGCTGGGGCGTGAGGTGTACCTTATCCTTCATTAAAAAATAATATGAAGCAAATATGGGACCTGGGGATCGAACCCAGGTCCTTATGCATTCTTCCCTTGCACGCTTGCCAACTGAGCAGGCTGATTTAGTTGTACATATAATCAAAAACAATTATAATATAATAAAATAAAATAAAATACTGAAACTCAAAACGCGCGAATATTCAAATCACCCAACCAGGGGGTGCCACGCATCCATCTCCTTCCTCCCAACCGTCATGTTGGGTTTTGTAACTTTTACCTACACACATCAAGCGTAGGTATAGCCCCTGTACATTTCAAAAATCCTATACGTGCATGATAAATGAAACCTAATGGTATCAATCAACTCGTTTCAACCTCACGAGCATCATGGTACCATTATCAATGGCCAATTTCTCCTGTATAAGAAACCCCTAAAAACAAAGAACAAACCCTAGCCATGGCATATGCAAATACAGGCGTTAAAAATGCAATTGAATCATGGTGTCACGTTGCAAACATCTCAAGGGTTATGAATATGTCAATCAAGTATGCTAAATATGCAAGAATTAGTATATTCGATTTCAAGAAAATAGGCAAACTGTATGAACGTTACAGGGTGATTCTAAGCATCCCAGGCCTTGCAAACGATCTTGTTGGCTTCAGGGATGATCCAAGAATATGAATTGATCTTTTGAAGCGCTTGAAACGGCCCCTAGAGCAAGATTCGATCAACACTTTTCTTTGAAAAAATTGCACTTTTCCTCTGACTTTTCACACCTCCAACCTCTCTCCTTTTGATATGCTTTTGTTTACTATCTATTATAGAGTGCATTAGGGTTGAAGTTTGTATCAAATCTTTGCCATTTATGAAGATTGATCAATGATTTATTCCTTGCACCAAATATTTCCAAAACAAGCATTTTCAATCTTTTTTTGTCCATATGAAGCCTTGCATGATTTGGTCTTGTCTCCAGCTGTATAATGACTCTAATCATGCATAAAATCTCAAGGTTTAATTGATTTTTGATATTTTCATTATTTTATATTGATTTTATTTGATTTAAATGAAATAAAATCAAAATAAATAACAAAAATAAAAGAATGACAAGTGGAGGGGCTCATGGGTCGTGGATCACATTACAAACTTAGTGCAAGCACAAAAAGTTAGGCCCATTTAGCAAAAAATGCAATTTTGGACACATTTGACTTTTGGCAATTTTGCAAAAAGGGTCAACTTGGCCAATGCATAACTCTCTCAATTTTGACCGTAGAGAGGTGTTCTTTGACTTTTTATAAAGATTAGGATGTCCCCTAAGCAACCTATCATACCCCAAATTTTGACCTAAGATACCACCTCCCATCTGCATTATTACATAGCAAGCGCTCACAAGCGATTCGACCTATTTTTGCCAATTCTCGAGTCAGATTTCAAAAATTCATAACTTCTTCAAATTTCGACAATTTTTTAGTGGTTCTTTTGCATATGATTCTCCTTTGCAACAACTACAACTTTTCTTTACAAGTCAATAGATGATTATGCTTTGAAAATCCACCAAAAAATAGAAACGTTAGAAATTGTTGTGAATTTAGTGAAATTTAACTGGTTTTGCCTGACTTTATTAAATCATGATTTTTTCATTTTTTATCATCTTTCTTTTATTCTTATTTTTCATAAAAAAGAAAATCCCCAAAATATATTTAGTCCATATCAGTTTTACTTTATCCAAAATATAAAAAAAAATTATAGTTTTGTTAGTTTCATTTAATTTATATATTTAATTCATTGGTAACTCAAAAATCTCAAAATACATTTAAGTTCTTTTACTTTTTTTTTTTGCATTTTTAGAGTATGTAAGTCTATTTTGTTATTAGTTGTAGTTTTACTTATTTAATTCGAAAATATGAAAATATATGGTTTAATTTTATTTTTATTCCCTCTATTATTAATTTTGATTATAATTCCATTTGAAATGTTTTTAGGTTGAATTATTAATAGAATTAAAACCAATTTTAATATCTCTTTTCTTTCACTTTTATATTTTCAGTTTAATTTTACTAACATTTTATTGTATTATTTGTGTCATTACTATTATTATTAGTATTATAATTATTATGCTATGTCCATATAAATCTGTCCTTATGCTGCAAAAATATGTCCTTATGCTGCAAAAACCTGCACAAATAATGCCAAGAAAAACAGTCACATAATCTCTGCCACCCTGTTATAAGACCAGCATATCAGTCCAGAAATTGCATCAAATAACACACACCAAAACCTGTATCAAAAAGCCATAAATCAGATCATCATATTTGTTCAAACTCACCAAATTTCCCCTCCCAAAACCTCATTCTTATTCACTATAAAACAGGCAGATATACAATCGAAGAAGAGAGTTCACAAAGAGAAAAAACACAAACTGCAAGCAGGATAGCCTGCATAACTCAAAACCTATTTCAAACTGCAAGCAGGATAGCCTGCATAACTCAAAACCCGTTTCAAACTGCAAGCAGGATAGCCTGCATAACTCAAGCCTGCCCTCCTTACTAAAACCAGAAGCAAACCTTCTAACATGCACCATTTTGAACCAAGCACAACCATCCACAAGAACTCATCGCCTCAACAACACCAACATTTTTGAGTCAGTTTCTGAAAGTAGAAAGAATCAGAGAGCAAAAGTAAGTGGAATTCACAGCCTTACCCGTTAAAGCCTCCGCAGGAATCGTAAGCTCGTCGGACTAGCTCCGACCTTGTGAGTTCATCTTTTTTTCTCCCTTTGCATTTTGTATACCATTGTTTTTGATTATTTAGCTTTTATAGCCATGCCTGAATTAATTTGTTTTGAGTTGAGTTGTTATCATTGTTTATCGCATAAGAAAGATTGAGACAGTTGGGAATAGAATATAGAACGAGTTACCGTTGTTGTTGTTTTGTTTTTAGAGTTAACGAGAGCCATGATGAAACCAGAAGCAGTGTTGTTGTTCGATTTCGATTTAGAAGAGATAAAGTTTGAAAGAGGGAGCATGATTCGTTGTTGGTGTTGTTCGATTTCGATTTAGAAGAGAGGGAGAGAGAGTTCAAAAGAGGGAGCAGGATTCGTTGTTGGCGTTGTTCGATTTCGATTTAGAAGAGATAGAGTTCGAAAGAGGGAGCAGGATTCGTTGTTAGTGTTGTTCGATTTCGATTTAGAAGAGATAGAGTTCGAAAGAGGGAGCATGATTCGTTATTGGCGTTGTTCGATTTCGATTTAGAAGAGAGGGAGATAGAGTTCGAAAGAGGGAGCATGATTCGTTGTTGGCGTTGTTCGATTTCGATTTAGAAGAGAGAGATCGAAGAGAGTAAGAAAGAGTTCGAAAGAGGGAGCATGATTCGTTGTTGGCATCGTTCGATTTTGATTTAGAAGAGAGAGATCAAAGAGAGTGAGAAAGAGTTCGAAAGAAGGAGACACGAGTTCGATCCCATGCTGGACCTTTTTATTTCGTTTTCAGCTTATTTCCCAATGATATTAATTTAGCTTTAATTTAGCCTATATTAGATATGGTTTAGTACTTTAGAATTAATTTACTTTAGATTAAATTTAGTAACTTTTAGAATTTTAATTTTAATAAATCTTAGAACTTTAACTTAGTCTAGATATAATTTAGAAAGTTCATGATCTTAGTTTTATTTGTTGTTTAGAATTAATTTAGTAATTTATCTTCTTTAGAAAATTGGTTATCTTCTCTTTATTTTTTAATCGTCTTAATCTTCTCGAATTAAATATTTCACTTCCTTTCTTGGTATTAATTTGTTCGCTTAAATTTATTTCCTTGCGTATCCTTGATTACTTATATTGTGATGTTCATCTTATTTTTGATTTGTTTGCTTCTACTCCAAGGGAAAGAATTAAAATTATTGACTTCATGTCATCAAATATGTTATCCGATTGTGCGAAACCCTTCATACATTTTAGATTTTTTTTTTTGTTAAATCTTCTAAAAGAACTCAATTTTAAAAAACCACCCCTTTTAAGTCAAAACTTTGATACTAGGTCGTCATATCTTCAAACTCTCGCCCACACCTATTTTTTTAGCCAAATGAACCATTTTAATCAAACAAACAATTTTAACCAAAAACAGATATTTCAAAAGGTTCCTATAGAATACTATAGATACATTGGGTGCTAATACCATCCCATTTTAAAGTATTATTTTACATTGCATATTTTAGGGTTTTATTTCGCTCTTTTCCCTTTTCCCTTGGAAATAATAAAGCGCGATGGCGACTCTTGCTTTTGTGAGACGAATTAATTAATAGTTCGATATCCGATTTACCCCGCTACATTTTTTATCGCTACACAACCCTTTTGGTATCATCTCAATTGAGTCTTCCATGTTCATGATTGAAGCTTTGACCCAAAAGGTGTTTTTCTTGACTTTTCAAAATGACTTATAATGTCCAAATTCATATCTTCTTGTGAGTGCATATTTTGAACTTGGGAGCTGAAGATGAATTGTAGGTAATTTCATCCTCTTCAAAATGAGATTTGGATGGGTCATTTTTTATAAAGTATGAGAAAGTTATGCTTGGTCAAAGTTGAGTTGACTTTTCCTACAAAACCCTAATTTAACAACTTTTTGGGTTTTGATGAATTGTGAGAAATCCTTGAGGAATCATGATCAACCCTTGATCAAATGATGAATAATACTTCAAAATGAGAATGTTGACCAAAAATCTTGAAGTTTGACTGTATGTGGGCCACAGTTGACTTTTGCCATAGCATAATCGATTTTCAAGCATTTGAGCAGTTGACGAAGCAAACTTCCTCTGCAAGGCTTGAAAATTGACATGGATAATCTTGAGAACATATTAGGACAATGGTGAGCATTTGGGATCCTTTGGACTTAAGCATCTTGATGCAAAATGAAACCCTAACTTGAGATAGACTGCCTTAGGAGAGAGTTTGTCTGGTCAACTCTTGGACTTTTTTGAGCAATTTGAGGACCTCACTTGACATGTATTGAGAGACATGGGAGGGCAAATTTTAGGGTACAACAGCTGCCCCTGTTCAATCTTCTTAAACCTGAGGATGTAGATTGGCTGGTCTGCCTTTCGTGATCTGAAGGTGGAAGATGATTGAACACTAGAGTGCCCAGAAATTTGCACTCGCATGAAGTGATATTTGTCTTGTGATATCGGGAATGGGCTTACAGATGCCATTTGCAGGAGTGTCGATTGCATAAGAGATTCCTTTGCGAGAACCCGTACACCCGTTGGTGAGGAGGATTCCCACTGAGGAATGTTAGTCTTTGTCTTGGGGAAGAAATAGAGTTTTAGGATTTTCAGTTGTCTGTTACTCTACTGGGGAAGGATTCCGGTTTGGGAAGCGGAGGTGAACTGCATATTTGGTCGAGGTATATGCTACACCGCGACTTTCTGGGGGAATGTGAAATCAATTGTGTTGGATCGGGTCCCGGTCTTACAGTGTTATGGAGCTGTCTGGGGATAATAGAGGAAGAAAACCTGGATAGTAAGGTTATGAGAAGGAACCTGGATAGTAAGATTACTTCGATATGAGATCCTGGATAGTAGGGTTGTGAGAAGGAACCTGGATAGTAAGGTTTCTTCGATATGAGAGCCTGGATAGTAGGGCTGTGAGAAGGAACCTGGATAGTAGGGTTACTTAGATATGAGATCCTGGGTAGTAGGGCTGTGAGAAGGAACCTGGATACTAGGGTTACTTCGATATGAGAGCCTGGGTAGTAGGGTTGTGAGAAGGAACCTGGATAGTAGGGTCACTTCGATATGAGAGCCTGGGTAGTAGGGCTGTGAGAAGGAACCTGGATAGTAGGGTTACTTCGATATTAGAGCCTGGGTAGTAGGGCTGTGAGAAGGAACCTGGATAGTAGGGTGTTGTACCCCAAAATTTGCCCTCCCATATTCCTCAAGAAATGTCAAGAATTATCTCCAAGTTGTTCAAGATGGCTCAAGAGTTGGACAGTCAAATCACCTCCTAAGGCAGTCAATTCAAAATTAGGGTTTTGTGTTGCATCAAGGTCCTCACATCCAAATGACCTCAAGTGCTCCCCAATGTCCTAATATGTTCTCAATTTCATCCATGTCAAATTTCAAGCCTTACAGAGAAAGTTTGGTCAGTCAATTGCTCAAGAAATCCAAAAATCGGCTGTGCTAGGGCAAACGTCAACTGTGACCCAAATACAGTCAAACCTCAAGATTTTTTTGCCAACATTTTCATTTTTAAGGATAATTCATCATTTGATCAAGGTTTGATCATGATTCATCAAGGATTGCTCAAGATTCATCAAGATTCAAAAGTTGCTAAATTAGGGTTTTGCAAGAAAAGTCAACTCAACTTTGACTAAGCATAACTTTCTCATACTTTATGAGAAATGACCCATCTAAAGCTAATTTTGAAGAGGATGCAATTGCCTACAATCCATCTTCACACCCCAAGATCAAGAAATGCTCTCACAAAAAGTTACAAATTTGGACATTATAGGTCATTTTTGAAAGTCAACAAAAACACCTTTTTTTACCAAAGCTTATAACTTGAGCATGGAATATTAAAATGAGATAATACCAAAAAGGTTGATTAGAGGACATCTCAATATTTTTGAAGAGTCCAATAAAACCTCCAAAAGTTAAAAATTGAAGAAGTTATGCATTGTTGAAGTTGGGCATTTTTCCAAAATTGCCAAAAGTCAACTATCCTCCAAACTCCAATTTTTGACAAAAGGGCCCACTTGTTTCCACTTGATTTGGTCTTATCATACCACACACGTGTCCCATCTTCAATTTCATGACCAAACATTTATTTTTCTATTTTATTTAATTTTTATTGATTTAATTCATTTTAAATCTATATTAATTCAAATAAAATCCAAAAATTAATGGAATGAGATTTTTTTGATCATTGTAGCTTTCAATTAACAAGATACACCTAATCAAATTCGTATCAGGTCTTATTATGCACAGAAAATCATATTTGAAGCATTTTTGGAAAGCTTATCAATGGTGATCATATCAAATCCTAAACCATGAATGCGCAAAGTTTGGAAGCCCAAGATTTGACCTAGTTGCTTGCTTGATACATATACAACCAAAAGCAACCAAGAACACACGAAAAAACTACAAGAAACGGCCAACTCAGAATTGAAAAAAAGTGTGAAAAGTGAGAGATCGAATTCTTGTTTGGAGGTGTTTTCAAGGCAAAATCTTCACATAGTTCTCTTGCTGGCAATCTCCTGAAGCTGTAGCAATCAAGACCAAGTCCTAAAACCTCTTACATCGCGCTGTAAGTCATCACGAATACACCCCTGTACATGAAAACATAACTCATCATTCTTGCATCTTTTAGACCAAACATTAGCATATTCTTGTTCCTTAGGTGATTTCTAAGCGTGTTATAATACTCAATTTCATTCTCATGGCCTATACTGTAACTCCCGAATCTAGGGTTTTCTTGTTTTGTTTTTAGGCATTCTTGGCACAGGTACAATCAAGGCAAACCATGGCCGTATTCGTGCTCAGGGAAGGGAGACGATCACATTGGTACCCTTAGCTTGCGTTTACATGGCCTGGGAAGGATTTTTGAAACATCCCACGAACTTTCCTGCGGATAAAAATCCGCAGGTAAATAACCAGGGATATTTGGAGAAGATGATAACGTGGCTAGGCGTAATTGGCCAGTTCAAATTATTGGCGCTTATTTTTTTTATTCCAGGCTTAGTGCGTTGTTTTACATATATTATTTGTTGTTTATTCTAATAACAGATGTGCAAGCCAGTTGAGTTGGCAAGGGAGGCGTGTCAATGAGCAATGGGACCTGGGTTTGAATCCCAGGTCCCCCAATATTTTTTGCAATTTTGTTTCAGGTTATTCCATGTAGTACCCAAAGCGTGGACCATCATGTTCTGCCAAGATCTCAAACGCCAAGTGGCCTACAAAGCAAATCCAATGGCCTAGGTTGAAGGACTACCATGGTCTCAAGTCAACAAACACGCGCTGGATTGGGAAAGTCAAGCAGGCTGGACGTTTGGGCCTGGAATTGTGCTGAACCAACCTCCTTTCTAGGCCCACACCCCCCTCAGTTTATTTCTTTTTTCTCTTTTATATTTTCTTTTTTAGTTAATTGTTTTTTTTATTAATTATTATTATTATACTAACCAATTAACATTTTTTTAATAAAAATAAAAAAAATAAAAAAATATTATTATTATTACTTTCACTATTTTATTTTGTAAATAAATAATTAATTAATTTAGTGTTAATTAGGTTAATTTTAACATTTTTGCAACAAAATAAAATTAATGTAGAATTAGGGCTTTAATAACTTTTAACATTTTTTCATCATTTTATTTTATTTCCTTAATTATAAAAAACCCAAAAATATTTTCATTTAATTAATTAATTAATTAACTTAGATTTAATTTCCATTTTAATTCAAAATAACAAAAAAATATGCTTTCTTTAATAAAAAAGGGTCAAAACCCTAAAAACACTCCGATTTAATTTTCTCGCACGCGTATTATTTTTTCCAATAATGTACTTGCTTCGGGAATGTAATAGTTTTTAAATTAGGATTTTATTTATTTATCGCTTTTATTTACTTTCCGCAATTTATTTTTAAAGGGTTTGTTTTTGGCGATGTAAATACCCGACACCTTGTAATAGCTTAGATTTAATTTCCCGCAATTTAATTTCCACACAATATTAACTGTTAGATGTTTGATAATTAGGCAATGCATGACAAGATCAATCTTTAACTTAAAATCAACAGTAGCTCACCCATGATATGTACAGATAAAATTAACCGAACTAACACACTTACACATGCCACTCTTAGGGTACACCTCACTTGGTGTCCTCGAACGTGGTCATTAAGTATAAGAAGTTTTAGAGGTCGCCCTCTTGTCCAAAGATCATAGTTGCCTCGAAACGGTTGCCTCGGAAAAATGATCTAGGACATTAGGGTTACCACTAAGGCGTCATAACATTGCTTTAGTGACCACACGTCCCTTAATCGAATTGACCCGAAAACTCCAACGACGATGCTACCTACTCCTCAATAGTGGGATAGCATTGTCTAAAGGACATTAGTACAGATTAATTCCTTTTTGAGTAGGTAGATGGTTCTTAAGTACTTGCTCCTTTTAAAACAAAACAAAACTTTTCGCACTTACACTCCTTTCAAACAAAAAACTTCTTTCAAACCCATAAACACAAAGAAAAGCAAATTTTTGAAAACACTTTGAGCAAGTACCTAAGAGCCCGTGGATAACCATGGATGGAAAGGGTGCTAACACCTTCCCTTTCTATAATCTACCCCCCTTACTCAGAAATATCTCAAAAAGGAATTTTTCTGTGCTTTTGTCCTTTCCTTGTTGGATAAAATAAAAGACGGTGGTGACTCTTGCTTACCGCAACATTTTGTGAAAACAAACGCAAACGCGAACCAGCATTCCAAAATAGTCAGTTCTCATTCCCACCGATCACAGAACTGGAGACTCTGCTGGGGACGTATATAAGTGAGGTGTACCTTAGGATTAGATCACTGTGTTTTCAATTGTATGCTTTGTATGCTTTAAATTTGTGGGCTTGTATCGGAGTTCTATAGATCCTAACCTGGATCTGGGGATACCCTTTAGGTAAGTAGAAATAAACTGTGAGGGATATGTACGGCATAGACCGATACGGATGAAGAAGTAGCTACGTTGGTGTGGCACTTTAGTCTGTACCGATATCCCTTGTGTTGGAACAAGGAGAATATGGGTCTTCTAAGGGGTCATTAAGCACCAACTGACCTTAGAACCTTAAATTGACCAACTTGGCCATAGAACAGTAGTAGTATGCTACACTCATTGAGACCAAACTCTCGCGATGATTCCGGCTGTAAGAAAAGGTTGCTAAACTGGAATTATGACCGATTGAGGGTAGTCAGTGATATTGAGATCCTCTAGAACCCGGTTACTATTTTTAGAACAGGTTTAAACCAACTGAACTGAAAGAGGTTAGTACCTAAGCTCCATGCCAGCCTGAAATCTAAGGGCTCTTAGTGTGACTTGTGTGCCTTTACCATGTTTTCTTTTTGTGGATACTTGTGGTGTGCCTTTATCATGATATCATGACATCATAACATTGCATACATCTTGCATAAGGACTAACCTATTTCAAAGACAAGAGGGTTTCATCTTTGCTCTGTTTTGTAGGTCATCATGATGCCCATGCGTAAGAATACTATCCGGATCAACTTTGTCCAAGTCCCTACCTTGCTTAAAGAGTTGGTTGCCAAGATGCCTGACACTACTTCCTTCATCAGGAGGCATGGTTCTCTTCTCAGTTTGGTCACCTCCAAATTGGACGAGCAGATGATGAGTGTCCTGGTCCAATTCTATGATCCGTTGTACCATTGTTTCACTTTCCAGGACTTTTAGCTGGTTCCTACCCTAGAAGAGTTCTCTGAGCTGCTCGGTATCTCTGTTTTGGAGCAGACTCCGTTCACTGGTTGGGAGAAGACTCTTAGGCCTGAAGAAATTGTTGCAGCCATTCATTTGACTAAAGAGGAGGTGATGGCTAATTGGGAGACTAGAAGTGGAGCTAAAGGTTTCCTGACTAAGTTCTTAGTTGGCAAGGCTAACTACTTCTGGGATAGCCTAGACTTTAAGGCGTTCGAGGATATTCTGGCTCTTTTGATTTATGGCTTAGTACTGTTTCCGAATCCTGACACTTTTGTTGATGTGAATGCGATAAAGATCTTCATCTCTCAGAATCCTGTGCCCACTCTCTTGGGTGACATTCTTCATCAGCTTTATGCTCGTACTGCCCGAAAGCGGGGAACCTTGATGTGCTGTGCTACTTTATTATCGAGGTGGTTTATTTCGCACCTCCCTAAGTCAGTGCTAAAGAACAAAGAAGGAATGGGCTGGGCTTATAGGGTGATGTCTCTTCCTCATAATGACATTATATGGACTCTCAAAGGTATGGATGAGGTGACTATCATTGATCGCTGTGGAGAGTATCCCAATGTTCCATTGCTAGGAACCCATGGAGGAATTTCTTACAACCCATGCTTAACTCTCTGTCAATTTGGAAGATCCAGAAGAGAAGGACCTCATGAGATGTTAATGCCTCATATCATCTTTGATTTTCAGGGAGATAGCGACGAGCAACGTCGTAGATTCATAAGGGCTTGGGACAGAGTTCACCAATCTGATCCATGTGAGTTGGGTCCAAAGACTTCTCTACCAATGGAGCCTTATCTCAGATGGGTCTGCATCCGTGCCCAAAAGCTGTGTATGCCTTATGAAGCTGTCTGGCCTGTCACTCTTGAAGTTGCTAATGAAGAAGGGGTTCTTCCAACCATTCTCCATCCTTATATGCCCACTGACATTGGGGCACTGAAGAGATCTTGGATGCAACTGCGGGAAGAACAGGATTCTTATCGGGAGAAGTTCAACGAGCAGGAGTAGAAGATCCAGAGGTTGACTAGGCAGTTAGAGAACGAGTGGATTCTCAACGACTATGTCTGCACTGATAAAAAGAGACCATGGGAGCATTGATGGACCTTTGATGATTTCCTTTCCAGTTTTTTGTTTACTTTTCAGTATTTCCATTCTTGTAACGCCCTAAGGGCAATTTGTTGAACAATTTAAATTTTGAAGTTTAAATCTAATAAAGTGTGTTTCCTTTCTTGTTTACAAATTTGAATCCCGATTGTCTTTGAAATCATAAATCATACACATTTCATCTCATGCACTTCATAAACAGGTACCCTTTACAGGTCTCTTATCTTCTTCGCTGTTTATTTCAATAATCATCATGTCTACTGAACCTTCAACTGAGCAAGCCATCAAGGCCCTCCAGGCCCAGAATGCCCAATTTCAAGAGCTGTTCATGAATCTAGCCAAGGGTCAGCAGGACCTGAAGACCTTGATTCTGAAGGAGAAGAAGAAGAAGAAGAAGAGGACAGTCCTATTCAACACTGGTCCTAGGTTTGGAAACAGGCTAGATGAAGTTGATCTGACCACCTCATCTGGAGGGAAAGATAGTCCACAAGAAAGGAGGGCTCCTAGCCCTGTGGTCTCCAACAACGAGACAGACTACGATGAAGAACAATATCCTCCTGCTGAGGATAAGTACAAACAACTGGAAGACCGGTTGAGCGCTATGGAAATTCAGAAGGGTGCCTCATCGAGCACCGAGAAGAAGCCGTTTAAGAAAGAGTCTAGTGCTGTCTACAGTGCAAGAAGACAGAATAGACCTGAACACCTCCAAGTTGTCAATGCGGTTGTTATTTCAAAACCTGCTGGTACTCCTCAGTACAATAATCAACAAAAGGACGAGAGACCTAAGAGGCAATTCACTCGTCTCAGCATGACCTTATCTCAGATCCTGCCACAGTTGCTAAAGACTAATCTGGTGACTCAAAGGGAACCCTCAAAGAATTCAAATACAACATCACCAAGGTATAACCCTAACGCCCGCTGCGCTTATCACTCTGATAGCCCGGGGCATAATACAGATGATTGTTGGGCTTTAAAGAACAAGATACAAGACTTAATTGATGCAAAGGAGATTGAATTCGAGGCGCACGAGAGGCCTAATGTTGTGACTGCTCCCATGCTCAAACATGGAGTGAATGTTATAGAGGAAGACTTGTTTGTAGTTTCTGTGGATGACATTGTTACCCCTCTGATGACTGTCAAGAAGAACCTGTTTCTAGCCAGTTTATTTCCGGGTTGTGACGAAGGTTGCCATATGTGTTCTGTTTTACCTACCGGTTGCCCATTCCTGAAGTCAGGTATCCAAAACCTGATGGATAGTAAAGAGATTATGTTTGAGAAGACTGCTGTTCCTTCCATTCCTACTGAAGAATTCGCCATCATTACCATTTTCGACAATTCTTCCAAGGCTCCCTCGAGGAAGCCTGTTAGAATTACATCTATTCCGAAGATCGCACTTGTGATCATCACTGTTCCGGGGCCCATCCCCTACACCTCTGACAAAGCTGTCCCTTGGCACTATGAGGCTGATGTTTATGTTCTTGGAGTTAAGCAAGAGTTGGACACTGATACTGGCATCAGCAACATTACTGGACCTGCTAAAGTCACCCGCAGCGGAAGAATTTTCTCACCTGATATTGTTCCACCAACAGCCCGAAGACCTGTTGTCATTACACCTGCAAGTGTACCCACTGCCATTCCTGATCAAGTTCCTAGTCCTACCCATGTCGCCGAGTCATCTGACGCTCAGGGCAAAGGGATCACCACTGATGCGCCTGCCCAGACGGAGGCACCAAAGACAATTACTGTTGAAGCTTCCAAACAGGAGATGGAAGAGATTCTGAAGATTATTAAGAAGCGTGATTATAATGTAGTTGAGCAGCTGGGGCAAACCCCGTCTAAGATTTCTATGTTGTCACTATTGTTGTGTTCAGAGGCCCATGCCAAGGCTCTGATTACCTTCCTAAAGACTGCCCACATGCCACAAGAGACATCAGCTGATCAGTTTACCGATTGTGTGGCCAATTTAACTGCTGATAATGGTTTGGGTTTCTCCGACGCTGATTTGACTGCCAAGGGGAAAAATCATAACAATGCCCTGCATGTCTCCATTGAATGCAGGGGCACTACTCTTGCACATGTATTGGTTGATACTGGTTCCTCATTGAACGTCTTACCCAAGAAAGCTCTAGACCGGTTGGATTGCGAAGGGTTGGAGCTAAAACCAAGTAACATTGTTGTCAGGGCCTTTGATGGGTCTAAAAGGATGGTGCATGGTGAAGTTGATATTCCAATTAAAGTTGGTTCTCAGGTATTTAATTCTACGTTCTATGTAATGGATATTCGGCCGTCCTACTCTTGTTTGCTAGGTCGTCCATGGATCCATAAAGCTGGGGCCGTAACCTCAACGCTTCACCAGAAGCTGAAGTACCCGGTCAAAGCGAAGATTGTGATAGTACAAGGGGAGGAATAGTATATGGTCAGCCACCTCAACTCGTTTAGATACGTAGAGATGGATGGGGAGTTCATTGAGACCCCATTTCATCACTTTAAAGAGGTTCCCCAGACACTGGCATCAGCTGAGACTGTGATTAAAGATTCTCCTATGAAGATGGCTTCCTTAAAAGATGCCCGGGCTGTTATTGAGAAGGGTGAGTGTGCAAATTGGGGCTGACTCCCTGATTTTACGCAGAAGACTAACAAGTTTGGTTTCGGTTTCACTGCAGAAGCTCAAAGGGTTGTTCGAAGTGCAAGGATCGGAAGACCTCCTGTGTTCATCAGCAACTCGGGAGTGAATGCCATTGAAGAGGATGTAGAAGAGTCTGAATTCGACAGCTGGATCTATCCTACGACCAACAGTGGACCAAGCAACTGGACAGCAAATGACTTCATCCCTATTACTTTTGTTACCCAGTAATGAAACCTTTTGTTTTGAATTTGTAATAGACAATGTTTTGAAACTTTATGGCCCGGTGTCTTACCCGGGGCACCGTGGCTTCATTTGTGAGGGCTTTTGTGTGTCATTTTCATATATCATTAATAAAAGCATTGGACGTTTTTGCATTTCAAATCTTGCGCTCCTTGTCTTTCTTTATTATATATTGCAAAACAGCTATTTTACACACACACTCACATATACAGGTCCACATCCACTCTAGATCTCACTGGTAACGACTCTGCTACTGCCAGTTATGACTTCGAAAATCTAATCAACTTAGCCGAAGACGAAGGTGAAGATGATTGTGAAGTTCCTGGTGAACTTGCAAGACTGCTACTCCAGGAAGAGAGGGCCATTCAGCCACATGAAGAGCCAGTGGAAACAGTGAATCTGGGTACTGAGGCAGACAAGAAGGAAGTCAAGATCGATGCAAATCTGGAGCTTAGTGTGAAACAACAGTTGATTCAGATGCTGCGTGACTACATTGAGATCTTTGCCTGGTCTTAAGAAGATATGCCTGGTTTGGATACTGACATTGTGGTTCATCGCCTGCCTACCAAGGAAGATTGTCCTCCCGTAAAACATAAGGTTCGCCGAATGCGCCCAGAGATGTCTGAGAAAATCAAGGCTGAAGTTATGAAACAATTTGACGCCGGTTTTCTAGCAGTTACTTCTTACCCTCAGTGGGTTGCCAATGTGGTTCCTGTACCAAAGAAAGATGGTAAGGTCCAAATGTGTGTTGACTACAGGGATCTGAACAGGGCGAGCCCCAAGGATGACTTCCCTCTACCTCATATCGACGTTCTGGTTGACAACACTGCTCAGCATAAGGTATTCTCCTTGATGGATGGCTTCTCAGGTTATAACCAGATAAAAATGGCTCCCGAAGACATGGAGAAGACCACCTTTGTTACTCAGTGGGGTACATTTTGCTACAAGGTCATGCCTTTTGGGTTGAAAAATGCTGGGGAAACATATCAGCGTGCCATGGTTGCTTTGTTTCATGACATGATCCATCATGAGATTGAAGTATATTTCGATGATATGATTGCAAGGTCCCAGACTGAGGAAGAACACCTTGACCATCTACAGAAGCTTTTTGACAGGTTGAAGTTGTACAAGTTAAGGTTGAATCCGAACAAGTGCACCTTCGGGGTGAGATCTGGTAAGCTACTGGGTTTCGTCGTGAGCGACAAAGGTATTCAAGTGGACCCTGCTAAGGTGAAAGCTATACAAGAGATGCCAGCTCCCAGAATAGAGAAAGAGGTTAGAGGCTTTCTAGGACGGCTGAACTACATTGCCCAATTCATCTCACACCTAACTGCTACTTGTGAGCCAATCTTCAAGTTACCGAAGAAAGATCAAGTGGTACGTTGGAATGATGAATGTCAGGCCGCTTTCGAAAGGATCAAAGAGTATCTCCAAGAGCCACCCATCCGGATGCCACCAGTTGAAGGGAGACCTTTGATCTTATACCTGACAGTTCTCGATAACCCAATGGGGTGTGTGCTGGGGCAGCATGACGAGTCTGCCCGAAAAGAGCATGCAATTTACTACCTTAGCAAAAAGTTTACCGACTGTGAGACCCGATACTCACTGCTCGAGAAAACTTGCTGCGCTTTGGCATGGGTTGCTCGCCGGCTGAGACAGTATATGTTGACTCACACTACTCTGTTGATATCAAAGATGGATCCAATCAAGTATATCTTCGAAAAGCCTGCCTTGTCCAGAAGAATAGCAAAATGGTAGATGATCTTGACTGAGTATGACATCCAATACACAACTTAAAAAGCAATCAAGGGAAGTGTATTGGCAGACCATTTGGCACACCAGGCAGTGGATGATTACCAGTCTATGAACTTTGAATTCCCGGACGAGAATATCATGTTGATAACTGATTGTGAGACACCTAGACCGGATGAAGGACCTGAGGAAGGATCCCGATGGTCTATGTATTTTGATGGAGCTTCGAACGATTTGGGTAATGGCATTGGCGCCGTGATCATATCTCCTAAAGGCTCTCATACTTCATTTACCTCCCGACTATATTTCAACTGCACCAACAACATGGCGGAGTATGAAGCATGCATCACGGGTCTTCGAGCAGCAATTGACCTAAGGATTAAGCTTCTGAGTGTCTTCGGAGATTCCTCTCTCGTGATCAGTCAGATCAAAGGCGAGTGGGATACGAAACACCCAAATCTTATTCCTTACAAGGAGTGTGTGTTGACGTTGCTTCCCCGTTTCGAGGAGATAACCTTTGAACACTTCCCTAGAGAGGAGAATCAGTTGGCGGACGCGTTAGCTACGATGTCTTCTATGTTCAAAGTCAATTGGGACAACGAGGCTCCCCGGATCATTATTGAAAGATCGGATGAACCTGCACATTGTTGTGATCTTGAGACTGAAGAAGTAACAGAAAAACCATGGTTTCACGAAGTAAAAAGGTACCTTGAGGCTCAAGAATACTCCGAGGGTGCATCTGTTAATGATAAGAAGTTTCTGAGGAGGTTCGCGGCGAAGTTCTTCATCAGCAATGGCATTCTCTACAAGCGTAACCATGATTCGACCTTACTGCGTTGTGTGGATAAGATTGAAGCAGAAAAGATCATGGCAGAGTTACATGAAGGTACTTTCGGAACTCATTCCAGTGGACATACCATGGCAAAGAAAATTCTCCGGGCAGGATATTACTGGTCCACGATGGAAGCCGACTATTATCAGCATTCTCGGACATGTCACAAGTGCCAGGTCTATGCTGATAAGGTGCACATACCTACAGTTCCTCTGAATGTTTTGACAGCGCCTTGGCCTTTTGCAATGTGGGGCATTGATATGATCAGAGAGATCAGACCTACGGCATCCAATGGGCATCGTTTCATCCTGGTAGCTATTGATTACTTTACGAAGTGGGTTGAAGCAGCTTCCTTTGCTACCGTAACCAAGAACGTCGTGGCACAGTTCATTCGGCATAATCTGATTTGTCGATACGGTGTACCAGAGAGGATCATTACGGACAACGGTACCAATCTCAACAACAAGATGATCACTGAGCTCTACGAGCAATTCAAGATACAACATCATAACTCTTCTCCCTATCGGCCGAAGATGAATGGAGATGTAGAAGTGGCTAATAAGAACATTAAGAAGATTGTGCAGAAGATGACAGTGACATACAAAGATTGGCATGAGATGCTACCATTTGCTCTTCATGGGTACCGTACCTCAGCACGGACGTCAACAGGGGAAACACCCTATTCCTTGGTATATGGCATGGAGGCAGTCTTGCCCATTGAAGTTCAGATACCCTCTCTTCGGATCATAAAGGATGCAGGTTTGAGTGAAGATGACTGGATTCAGACCCGGCTTGATCAACTAAACCTAATCGACGAAAATAGACTTACTGCTATTTGTCATGGTCAAACGTACCAAAAACGGATGATCAAGGCATTTAACAAGAAAGTCAGACGACAAGAGTATCAAGTTGGGGACCTGGTAATCAAGCGCATTATCTTACCTCAAGGTGATCCCAGGGGAAAATGGACCCCTACTTACGAAGGGCCATTTGTGGTTAAGAACATTTTCTCAGGAGGAGCTATGATTCTAACCACCATGGATGGTGACGACCTTCCTCACCCCGTCAATGCAGACATAGCAAAAAGATACTACGCATAACCAAAGACCCGCTAGGTTGACTGGCCTAGGCAAAAATAAGGGCTTCCCGGCGAACCAAAAGGGTTCGGGCAAAAATAAGGGATGAAAATGAAAAAATCTGTACACCCGGCAAGTCGAAAACCTGAAAAGGTGGCTTGGGCAAAAATGGGTATCCCGGTGGACTGAAAACCCGAAAGGGCGGTCCAGGCAAAAGTTAGGGATTAAAGCGTAACACTATGTCTCATTGGATCACCTCGCATCCAGACTTCGGTATTGACTATCAAACTCGGACGACACTAATCAATTAGATTCATCTTCAACTAAGCAGCAAAGTGATGAGATGCTTGAAGATATAAAGGCAATAGCAGAGTTGGAACCCAGTGGGATTATTCACATAGCTGTTTTGTTTCCTTTTTCAAATTGTATAAATTCTATTTGTTCGGTGGCGTTCTCCTACCAGGACGTCAGCCTCTTGTACAAAAACGCCTATTTTCAGGCCAAACTTCAAAATCAATACAAATTCATTTTCAAAAATTTCAAGCTATTTTTCCTTTATCTGTTTTGTTTTGCAAAGAACATCCAATGTTCATTTTTGATATATGCATTTGATATTAATTGTTGATCATAAATATTGACATGCGAAACGAAAGATGAATTACTGGTAATATCAGAAACAAGGGCATAAGAAATGTCCAAGCTGTGTAGTGGTTCTATCCACCAGGTACCAAGATACATTCAGCTGAAGAATGTGGCTAAGATACCTTCATTCCCCGTAGAGTAAGACAGTAATAGCAGATCTCAGCTGAGACTTGCAACTATGAATGAATCAGCAATACTATCCCCAAGCAGAGTTAGTCTACCATCAGCCCTAAAAAGGTTTGGTATCCCCAGAAGGTCTTAATATTCTTCAACGGAGTATAAAGACATTCCCTAGCAAGTATAAGGATACCCCCGGCAGTCCTAATATTCCTCAATGGAGTATAAGAATGTTCCTCGACGGAATCCAAGATATCCACAGTGGAGCCATTTCCCCAGTGCAGTCTAAAAAAGTTTTCCCAATAGAGTTGAATCATCATCCCCAGTAGATTCTGGAAGCTTATCCCCTGCAGAGCGCAAATAAATCTCCCCAGCCAAATTCAGAGGGTTATCCTCACATGAGTCTAACTGGGTTATCCTCAGCAAGTTGCAACTAAAAGATCACCCCCAGCGAAGTCCTTTCTTTCCCAAAACAGGAGTTCAGCAGATTCAATATCACAGCAACGGTAATCCATCCCCAGCGGAGTTCATCATTGAAATCCCCAACAGAGCTTATCAACGGAATCCCCAGCGGAGTTTATCATTAAAATCTTCAGCAGAATATCTCTTCCCCACAGAGTAATTCCCCTCAGAGTAATCTTCTCATCAGTTTATTCCCCAACAGAGTTCTTTTCTCCTGCAAGTTTATCCTCACAATCATCTTCGTTCACCATCCCGGGCGAAAGCGAAGCATTCAACTTTATTCTCCAGCAGCTCCAGGATTTATTTTCCCCAGCTAAAACATTACATGTACATACATCATGCTACATGCATATACGCATCATACCATACAATCTCATTTATTTTGAGAACACCATTGCCTGATACATATCATGCATTACATATAGCTAACCTTTACCTTTCATGAAAAATACAATCAAAATTCAAGTTATGAAGCCCGGGTACGACCGGATAGTATCTTGATTTCTACAGCATATTGTGAAGCCCGGATTATGATCGGATAGCAATATCAGACTACCGCGAAGCCTGGATTACGACCAGATAGTGACATCTCTCAAAAGCAAACTATGAAGCCCGAAGAACGACCGGATAATAGTTTATTCCCCAATGAGCCATGAAGCTCGGATTGCGACCGGATAGCAGCTCAGTGAGCACCATGAAGCCTGGATTCGACCAGATAATGGTATATCATAAACACAAGCCATGAAGCCCGGATCACGACCGGATAACAGCTCAGCAAG
The DNA here is from genome assembly GCA_948472305.1 of Vicia faba. Classification (NCBI taxonomy): domain Eukaryota; kingdom Viridiplantae; phylum Streptophyta; class Magnoliopsida; order Fabales; family Fabaceae; genus Vicia; species Vicia faba. The sequence goes on along the minus strand of OX451738.1, from coordinate 1,335,409,147 downwards.
TTATTGTGAAGCCTGGATTCCGACCAGAAAGCAATACAAGACCATGAAGCCTAGATTACGACCAAATAATGATAGAAGATGTTGTGAAGACTAGGTTACGACCAGATATCAAACAAGAGTACTACGAAGCCTGGATTTCGACCAGATAGTGGTATGATACATTATGAAGCCTGGATTACGACCAGACAGCGTTAAGGGACACTGTGAAGCTTCGGTTACGACCAGATAACAGTTTACCCAGCCATTTACTGTGAAGCCCGGATTCAACCGGATACTAGTAAACCCAACAGTCAGAAGGAAGCCCGGATGCAACCGGATAACCACTTGATTTGTTCTGAAGCCTGGATTCGACCAAATAACAGTACGTGACACCATGAAACCTGGATTCGACCAGATAATGGTATAACATATTGTGAAGCCTGGATTACGACCAGATAGTGGTACAAGACACTGTGAAGATTGGATTCCGACCAAATAGCAGTTTACATGGACAATTACTAAGAAGCCTGGAGTCAGCCGAATATTAGTGTGCCCTAATTTCAAGTTGAAACCCGGATGCGACCGGATAACCACTTGATTTGTTCTGAAGCCTGGATTTCGACCAGATAAGAAGTGGGAAATTGCAAAGCCTGGATTACGACCGGATAACGAGTTTAATCTCATCTCCCCTGTAAGTCACTGTAAAGCCTGGATTACGACCAAATAGCAGTCAGTCTTATCACTATGAAGCCTGGGTTACGACCAGATAGTAGTTCACTCTCACCTCTTCAACAGAGATGATTCCCCAGTAGAATAACAGACGACCTAAGCTCCTAAAGTTCTATTTCTCCTAAGACAGAGAACAACATTCCCCAGTGGAATCTCCCTCAACAACAGGTATACAAGCTCTCGCTAAGGAATCTCTTACACGATCGACACTTTTTCGGATGGCATCGTTAAGCCCATCTCCCATCATCAATCTCCAAATAGAATCTGTAATCCCATTCCCGAGATCACAATGCTGATGCTACCTCATGCGAGTGCAAATTTCTGGGCACTCTAGTGTTCAATCATCTTCCACCTTCAGATCACGAAAGGCCTGAACGCCAATCTATATCCTCAGGTTTAAGAAGATTGAACAGGGGAAACTGTTGTACCCCAAAATTTTCCCTCCCATATTCCTCAAGAAATGTCAAGAATTATCTCCAAGTTGTTCAAGATGGCTCAAGAGTTAGACAGTCAAATCACCTCCTAAGGCAGTCAATTCAAAATTAGGGTTTTGTGTTGCATCAAGGTCCTCACATCCAAATGACCTCAAGTGCTCCACAATGTCCTAATATGTTCTCAAGTTCATCCATGTCAAATTTCAAGCCTTACAGAGAAAGTTTGGTCAATCAATTGCTTAAGAAATCCAAAAATCGGCTGTGCTAGGGCAAAAGTCAACTGTGACCCAAATACAGTCAAACCTCAAGACTTTTTTGCCAACATTTTCATTTTTAAGGATAATTCATCATTTGATCAAGGGTTTATCATGATTCATCAAGGATTGCTCAAGATTCATCAAGATTCAAAAGTTGCTAAATTAGGGTTTTGTAGGAAAAGTCAACTCAACTTTGACCAAGCATAACTTTCTCATACTTTATGAGAAATGACCCATCAAAAGCTAATTTTGAAGAGGATGAAATTTCTTACAATCCATCTTCACACCCCAAGATCAAGAAATTCTCTCAGAAAAAGGTACAAATTTGGACATTATAGGTCATTTTTGAAAGTCAACAAAAACACCTTTTTTGCCAAAGCTTATAACTTGAGCATGGAACATGAAAATGAGATGAGACCAAAAAGGTTGATTATAGGACATCTCAAGGTTTCTAAAACGTCCAATAAAACCTCCAAATGTTCAAAATTGAAGAAGTTATGCATTGTTGAAGTTGGGCATTTTTCCAAAATTGCCAAAAGTCAACTATCCTCCAAACTCCAATTTTTGACAAAAGGGCCCACTTTTTTCCACTTGATTTGGTCTTATAATACCACACACGTGTCCCATCTTCAATTTCATGACCAAACATTTATTTTTCTATTTTATTTAATTTTTATTGATTTAATTCATTTTAAATCTATATTAATTCAAATAAAATCCAAAAATTAATGGAATGAGATTTTTTTGATCATTGCAGCTTTCAATTAACAAGATACACCTAATCAAATTCGTATCAGGTCTTATTATGCACAAAAAATCATATTTGAGGCATTTTTGGAAAGCTTATCAATGGTGATCATATCAAATCCTAAACCATGAATGCGCAAAGATTAGAAGCCCAAGATTTGACCTAATTGCTTGCTTGATACATATACAACCTAAAGCAACCAAGAAGACACGAAAAAACTGCAAGAAACGGCCAACTCAGAATTGAAAAAAAGTGTGAAAAGTGAGAGATCGAATTCTTGTTTGGAGGTGTTTTCAAGGCAAAATCTTCACATAGTTCTCTTGCTGGCAATCTCCTGAAGCTGTAGCAATCAAGACCAAGTCCTAAAACCTCCTACATCGCGTTGTAAGTCATCACGAATACACCCCTGTACATGAAAACATAACTCATCATTCTTGCATCTTTTAGACCAAACATTATCATATTCTTGTTCCTTAGGTGATTTCTAAGCGTGTTGTAATACTCAATTTCATTCTCATGGCCTATACTGTAACACCCGAATCTAGGGTTTTCTTGTTTTGTTTTTAGGCATTCTTGGCACAGGTACAGTCAAGGTAAACCATGGCCATATTTGTGCTCAGGGAAGGGAGACGATCACATTGGTACCCTTAGCTTGCGTTTACATGGCCTGGGAAGGATTTTTGAAACATCCCACGAACTTTCCTGCGGATTAAAATCTGCAGGTAATAACCAAGGATATTTGGAGAAGATGATAACGTGGCTAGGCGTAATTGGCCAGTTCAAATTATTGGCGCTTATTTTTTTTTATTCCAAGCTTAGTGCGTTGTTTTACATATATTATTTGTTGTTTATTCTAATAACAGATGTGCAAGCCAGTTGAGTTGGCAAGGGAGGCGTGTCAATGAGCAATGGGACCTGGGTTCGAATCTTAGGTCCCCCAATATTTGTTGCAATTTTGTTTCAGGTTATTCCATGTAGTACCCAAAGCGTGGACCATCATGTTCTGCCAAGATCTCAAACGCCAAGTGGCCTACAAAGCAAATCCAATGGCCTAGGTTGAAGGACTACCATGGTCTCAAGTCAAAAAACACGCGCTAGATTGGGAAAGTCAAGCAGGCTGGACATTTGGGCCTGGAATTGTGCTAAACCAACCTCCTTTCTAGGCCCACACCCCCCTGGGTTTATTTCTTTTTTCTCTTTTATATTTTCTTTTTTAGTTAATTTTTTTTATTAATTATTATTATTATACTAACCAATTAACATTTTTTTAATAAAAATAAAAAAATACAAAAATATTATTATTATTACTTTCACTATTTTATTTTGTAAATAAATAATTAATTAATTTAGTGTTAATTAGGTTAATTTTAACATTTTTGCAACAAAATAAAATTAATGTAGAATTAGGGCTTTAATAACTTTTAACATTTTTTCATCATTTTATTTTATTTACTTAATTATAAAAAACCCAAAAATATTTTCATTTAATTAATTAATTAATTAACTTAGATTTAATTTCCATTTTAATTCAAAATAACAAAAAAATATGCTTTCTTTAATAAAAAAGGGTCAAAACCCTAAAAACAATCTGATTTAATTTTCTCGCACGCGTATTATTTTGTCCAATAATGTACTTGCTTCGGGAATGTAATAGTTTTTAAATTAGGATTTTATTTATTTATCGCTTTTATTTACTTTCCGCAATTTATTTTTAAAGGGTTTGTTTTTGGCGATGTAAATACCCGATGCCTTGTAATAGCTTAGATTTAATTTCCCGCAATTTAATTTCCGCACAATATTAACTGTTAGATGTTTGATAATTAGGCAATGCATGACAAGATCAATCTTTAACTTAAAATCAACAGTAGCTCACGCATGATATGTACAGATAAAATTAATCGAACTAACACACTTGCACATGCCACTCTTAGGGTACACCTCACTTGGTTGCCTCGAACGTGGTCATTAAGTATAGGAAGTTTTAGAGGTCGCCCTCTTGTCCAAAGATCATAGTTGCCTCGAAGCGGTTGCCTCGGAAAAATGATCTAGGACATTAGGGTTACCACTAAGGCGTCCTAACATTGCTTTAGTGACCACACGTCCCTTAATCGAATTGACCCAAAAACTCCAACGAAGATGCTACCTACTCCTCAATAGTGGGATAGCATTGTCTAAAGGACATTAATATAGATTAATTCCTTTTTGAGTAGGTAGATGGTTCTTAAGTACTTTCTCCTTTTAAAACAAAACAAAACTTTTCGCACTTACACTGCTTTCAAACAAAAAACTTCTTTCAAACCCACAAACACAAAGAAAAGCAAATTTTTGAAAACACTTTGAGCAAGTACCTAAGAGCCCGTGGATAACCACGGATGGAAAGGGTGCTAACACCTTCCCTTTCTATAATCTACCCCCCTTACTCAGAAATATCTCAAAAAGGAATTTTTCTGTGCTTTTGTCCTTTCCTTGTTGGATAAAATAAAAGACGGTGGCGAAACTTGCTTACCGCGACATTTTGCAAAAACAAGTGCAAACGCGAACCAACATTCCAAAACAGTTAGTTCTCATTCCCACCGATCACATAGGGTTACTTTGATATGAGAGCCTGGGTAGTAAGGCTGTGAGAAGGAACCTGGATAGTAGGGTTTCTTCGATATGAGAGCCTGGATAGTAGGGCTACTTCTATATGAGAGCCTGGGTAGTAGGGCTGCTTTTGTCGCGCCCATGATTACTCTGTTTAGCTTCGAGTGTTGATCATGGGCTTGCTGGAAATTATTGATAATAATGTCTCTCCTGAAATAAATACAGGGTTAGTCATATGTGATGCATGAGATGCATTGTGTGTTGACGTTCTCAAAATATATGTGGTGTATGCATATGTCATGATGTATGAACATGAAATGCTGACGTGATAATCGGAATCGGGGAAAATAAATCCCTGATTGCCATGAAAACCGTAGTTCCTCCACCTCTATTGGGGATGGTGAACAAAGATGACCGTGCTGGGGATTTGCCCCTTGGCTGGAAAATATTCTGCCAGAAGAGACCCTGCCTGAGGATAACTCTGCGGGGAATAACTCTGTCGGAGATAAGATACTCCATCGATGGATCATGCTGTTTTGGAGAAATAAACTCAACTGGGGATGAACTTCCGTTGCTGGTGATAATGAATTTTGTTGGAGATTGTATTTCCGCTTGCGAGAGAAATAAACTCTGCTTAGGGACAAATTTACCGACTCACTCGCGATTGTGAACCTTAGCTGGGAAGAGTTATGTCTTGTTCGGGAAAGCTAACATCACTGTCTTTGGATACCTTTTACTCTGTGGGGAGTGTACGTACCACTACTCATGTTCTCAAGCTGGCTCTATCCCTGCACCTGATGGGCAGAGTAACTGTAAGGTTTGGGCACTTCTTGTTTTTCCCTGTTCCTGGAATTACGAGTGATCGGCTTTTGTTCCTTATGTAAATATTTATGAGCAGCAATTATTTTCAAATGCATATATCAAAAATAGATCATTGGACGTTCTTGCAAAACAAAACAGAAAAAAGAAAAACAAGTTGAAATTTCTTGTGAAAATGAATTGTATTGATTTTTGAAGTTGGCCTCTAACAAGCATTTTTGTACAAAGAGGCTGACGTCCTAGTAAGAGAACGCCGCCGAAAGATAGAAATTATTCAATTTGTGAAAAAGAAAGAAAAACGGCTATGTGAAACAATCCCATTGGGTTCCAACTCTGTTATTTCCTTTATATCTTCGGGTGTCTCATCCCATTGCTGCTTGGTCGAAGGTGGATCAGATTGACTGGTGCCATCTGAGCTTGATAGTCGATACCAAAGTCTGGCTGCAAGGTGATCCAATGAGACATAGTGTTACGCTTTGATCCCTAGTTTTTTCCTGGACCGCCCTTTTGGGTTTTCAGTCCACCGGGATACCCTTTTTTTTGCCCAAGCCGCCTTTTCAGATTTTCGACTTGTCGGGTGTACAGTTTTTTCATTTTCATCCCTTAATTTTTCCCGAACCCTTTTGGTTCGTCGGTAAGCCCTTATTTTTGCCTAGGTCAGTCAACCTAGCGGGTCCTTGATTAGGCGTAGTATCTTTTCACTATGTCTGCATTGACGGGGTGAGGAAGGTCGTCACCATCCATAGTGGTTAGAATCATAGCTCCTCCTGAGAAAATGTTCTTAACCACAAATGGCCTTTCATATGTGGGGGTCCATTTGCACCTGGGATCACCTTGTGGCAGTATGATACGTTTGATCACCAGATCCCCGACTTGATATTCTTGACGTCTGCTTTCTTGTTAAAAGCCTTGATCATCCACTTTTGATACGTCTGACCATGACAGATAACAGTAAGCCTCTTTTCATCAATTAGATTCAGCTGATCAAGTCGGGTCTGGATCCATTCGTCTTCGCTCAAACTCGCATCCTTCATAATCCTGAGAGTGGGTATCTAGACTTCGATGGGTAGGACTGCCTCCATGCCATACACCAGAGAGTAGGGTGTTGCCCCTATCGACATCCGTGCTGAGGTACGATACCCATGAAGAGCGAATGGTAACATCTCGTGCCAGTCTTTGTATGTCACCGTCATCTTCTGCACAATCTTCTTGATGTTCTTATTAGCTGCTTCAACGGCCCTATTCATCTTCGGCCGGTAGGGTGAAGAGTTATGATGATGTATCTTAAACTGTTTGCAGAGCTCGGTGATCATTGTATTGTTGAGATTTGTACCATTTTCTGTAATGATCCTTTCTGGTACACCATATCGGAAGATCAAATTGTGTCGGATGAACCGCTCCACGACGTTCTTGGTTACTGTAGCAAAGGAAGCTACCTCGACCCACTTCATAAAATAATTAATAGCCACCAGAATTAAACGATGCCCGTTAGACGCAGTAGGTATGATCTCACCGATCATATCGATGCCCCACATTATGAAAGGCCAATGAGCTATCAAAACATTCAGAGGAACTGGAGGTATATGCACCTTATCAGCATAGACTTGGCACTTATGACATGTCCAAGAGTGCTGATAACAATCGGCTTCCATAGTGGACCAATAATATCCTGCCCGTAGGATCTTCTTCTCCATGGTATGTCCACTGGAATGAGTTCCGAAGGTACCTTCATGTAGCTCTGCCATGATCCTTTCGGCCTCGCTCTTGTCCACACATCGCAGTAAGGTTGAATCATGGTTACGCTTATAAAGGATACCATTACTGATGAAGAACTTCGCAGCGAATCTTCTCAGAAAATTCTTATCATTAACAGATGCCCCCTTGGGGTATTCTTGAGCCTTAAGATACCTCTTTACCTCGTGAAACCAGGGTTTATCTGCTACCTCTTCAGTCTCAATATCACAACAATGTGCGGGTTCATCCAACCTCTCGATGGTAATCTGGGGAGCTTCATTGTCCCACCTGACTTTGAACATAGAAGACATGGTAGCTAGCGCGTCCGCTAACTGGTTCTCCTCTCTCGGGAAGTGTTCAAAGGTTATCTCCTTAAAATGTGGGAGCAATGTCAGTACATATTCTATGTAAGGAATAAGATTTGGGTGCTTCGTATCCCACTTGCCTTTGATCTGACTGATCACTAGGGCAGAATCTCCGAATACACTCAAGAACTTAATCCTCAGGTCAATAGCAGCTTGAAGACCCAGGATACATGCTTCATACTCCGCCATATTGTTGGTGCAGTTAAAACATAATCGGGCAGTGAACGGAGTATGACAGCCCTCAAGAGATATAATTACAGCGCCAATGCCTTTACCCAATGCGTTTGATGCTCCATCAAAATACATAGACCATCGGGATCCTTCCTCAGGTCCTTCATCCGGTCCAGGTTCTTCACAGTCGGTCACCAACATGATGTTCTCATCCGGGAACTCGAAATTCATGGATTAGTAGTCATCCACGGCCTGATGCGCCAAATGATCCGCCAATATACTCCCCTTGATTGCTTTTTGGGTGGTGTATTGGATGTCGTACTCGGTTAGGATCATCTGCCATCTCGCTATTCTTCCGGACAGGGCAGGCTTTTCGAAGATATACTTGATCAGATCCATCTTCGATATCAATAAGGTGGTGTGAGTTAGCATATACTGTCTCAGCTGGCGAGTAGCCCATGCCAAAGCACAACAAGTTTTCTCAAGCAATGAGTATCGGGTCTCACAGTCGGTAAACTTTTTGCTAAGGTAGTAAATAGCGTGCTCTTTTCGGCCAGACTCGTCATGCTGCCCCAGAATACACCCCATTGAACCGTCTAGCACTGTCAAGTATAAAATCAAAGGTCTTCCTTCAACTGGAGGCATCAAAATTGGTGGTTCTTGAAGGTATTCCTTGATTCTTTCGAAAGCGGTCTGGCATTCATCATTCCATTTTACCACTTGATCTTTCTTCAGCAGCTTGAAGATTGGCTCACAAGTAGCAGTCAGATGTGAAATGAATTTGGTGATGTAATTTAGATGTCCCAAGAAACCTCTAACTTCATTTTCTATGCAGGGGACCGTCATCTCTTGTATGGATTTCACCTTTGCAGGATCCACCTGAATACCTTTATCACTGACAACAAAACCCAGCAGCTTACCAGACCTTACCCCGAAGGTACACTTGTTCGGATTCAATCTCAGCTTGTACGTCTTCAACCTGTCAAACAGTTTCTGGAGATGATCAAGGTGCTCTCCCTCAGTCTGAGACCTGGCTATCATGTCATCAACATAAACCTCGATCTCATGGTGAATCATGTCGTGGAACAAAGCGACCATGGCGCATTGATAAGTTGCCCCAGCATTCTTCAACCCAAAATGCATTACCTTGTAGCAAAAGGTGCCCCACTGTGTAACGAAGGTTGTCTTTTCCATGTCCTCAAGAGCCATCTTGATCTGGTTGTAGCCAGAAAAACGATCCATGAAGGATAAGATCTTATGCTGCGCGGTGTTGTCGACTAGAATATCAATGTGAGGAAGTGGGAAATCATCCTTGGGGCTTGTCCTGTTCAGATCTCTATAGTCCACACACATTCGTACCTTACCATCCTTCTTAGGCACCATAACAATGTTGGCAACCTACTACATATAAGACATGACAGCTAAAAATCCCGCGTCAAACTGTTTCATGACCTCAACTTTGATTTTCTTAGACATCTCAGGGCGCATACGGTGAACCTTCTACTTTACTGGAGGACAATCTTCTTTGGTTGGTAGGCGGTGTACCACAATATCAGTGTCTAAACCAGGAATATCTTCATAGGACCAAGCGAAGATCTCGACATAGTCACGTAGCATCTGTATCAACCGTTGTTTGATACTAGAATCCATATTCGCACCTATCTTAAATTCTTTCCTGTCTTACTCTGTACCCAAATTCACTGACTCAACTGGCTCTTGATGAGGCTGGATGGCCCTTTCTTCCTGCAGTAACAGTCTAGCAAGTTCTCCAGGCACCTCACAATCATCCTCTCCTTCGTCCTCGGCTTGGTTGATCGGATTTTAGAAGTCATAACTGACAGTAGTAGAGTTGTTATCAACGAGATCCAGAGTGGATATAGATCTACAGTATGATACATGAGTGTGTAAGCGAATAGCTGTTTTGATAAAGCAAGAGACAGAAAATAAAAACAAGGAGCGCAAAATTTGTAATGCAAGAAACGTCCAATGTTTTATTAATGATCTATGAAATGACAAATAATAAGCCCTCACAAGTAAAGCCAAGGTTCCTCGGGCAAGGCACCGGGCCATAAAGTTTCAAACTGTTTATTACAAATCTTAAAACAAAAAGTCCATTACTGCGGAATAAAAGAAACATGTATGAAGTCCTTCGCCGTCCAGTTGTTTAGTCCACCATTGGTTGTAGGGTAGATCCAACTGTCGATGTCTGAATCCTCTTCACTGTCCTTGATTGCATTAACTCCCCGATTGCTGATGTGCAGAGGAGGTCTTCTGATCCATGCGCGCCTAATAGCCTTCTGAGCCCCTATAGTAAAGCCCAAACCAAATTTCTCAGTTTTGTGAGTGAAATCAGGGAACTGACCCCAATTGGTACACCCACCTTCTTCAATTACAGCCCTGGCGTCCTTGAGAGAAGCCATCTTTAGCGGAGGTTTGTTGGTAGCAACTTCAGTTGATGCCGAGAACTGAGGGACCTCTTCGAAATTTTGACAAGGCGTTTCTATGAATTCCCCGTCCATCTCCACGTAGCGGAAAGAATTGAGATGACTCACCATATACTCCTCTTCACCTTGTACCGTGACAATCTTTCCCTTCACCGGGTATTTCAGCATTTGATGTAGCGTGGAAGTCACTGCCCCAGCCTTATGAATCCAAGGACGACCCAACAAGCAAGAATATGATGGTTTGATATCCATCATATAGAAGGTGGATGCAAAAGTCTAAGAGCCCACTTTAACAGGGATGTCCACCTCCTCGTGCACCATTCTCTTTGACCCGCCAAAAGCCCTGACCACAATATTGCTCGGCTTCAGAATCAAACCTTCATAGTCCAGACGGTCTAATGCTTTCTTCGGCAGAACATTCAATGAGGACCCGGTATCTACCAGCACATGGGCCATAGTGGTTCCCCTACACTCGATCGAGACATGCAAAACATCATTATGATTTCTCCCCTTAGCAGTCAGATCCGCATCTGAAAATCCTAACCCATTGTCAGCAGTCAGGCTAGCCACACAATCTTTGAAATGATCGACTGAAGTTTCTTGCGGCACATGCACAGTCTTGAGGAATGCAATTAAAGCCTTTGCATGGGCTTCATAACACAACAACAAGGACAACATGGAGATTTTTGATGGGGTCTGCCCCAGCTGCTCGACTATGTTGTAGTCGCTCTTCTTGATAATCTTCAAAATTTCTTCTATCTCTTGTTTCGAGGTTTCTACAATGATCTTCTTAGGTGTCTCCGTCCGGGCAGGCTCACCTATGATTTCTTTGCCCCGAGTCCCAGATGGCTCAGCGACAGAGGTGATAACTAGAGTAGAAACTGGGACAGTAGTTGATGTAATAGCAGACGAAATGATAACAGGTTCGTGAACAGTCAGAGGGGAAATCTCGGGAGAAAAGAGTCTTCCACTTCTGGTGACCTTACTTGTCCCAACAATATTACTGATGTCCATATCGGCTTCTTCATCCCTCAAATCTTGTTTAACACCATGGTAATATACATCAGCACCGTAATGCCATGGGATAGCCTTATCTGAGGTATATGGGATGGGACCTGGAACAGTGATTATTAATGGAGCAATTCTTGGAATGGGTGTAACCCTAACAGGTTTTCTCGAGGAAACCTTGGAAGGGTTGGCGGAAATGGTGATAATGGCAACATCTTCAAATGGAATCATAGTCTTCTCAAACAAAATTTCCTTATTATCCATCAGGCGCTGAACACCTGACTTCAATAAATCGCAACCAGAAGGCAGAATTGAACACATGTGGCAACCTTCACCACAACCTGGAAATAAACCGACCAACAATAAATTCTTCTTAACCGTCATCAAAGGAGTAGAGATCTCTTCCACAGAGGTTACAAACAAATCGGTGTCCACAACATTGACTCCTCGACCATGTTTGGGCATAGGAGCAGTTATTACATTTGGCTTTTTCGGAGCATCAAACTCAATCTCTTTAGCCTCCAGCAAATCTTGCACTTTGTTCCTTAGATCCCAGCAGTCGTTTGTATCATGATCTGGACTTTCAGAGTGATAGGCGCAGCTAGCATTGGGATTGTATCTGGGAGAAGCAGTGTTGGGATTCTTGGGAGCCTCTTTCAAGGTTGCCAAGTTAGACTTTAATAGATGAGGCAGAACTTCAGCCAAAGTCATGTTGATGCGGGTAAACTACCGTTTTGGTCTTTCCAACCTTTGCAGATTGTTGCATTATGGAGAAACTACGGGTCTCGATATCACTACATCATTTATCGTTTGACGGTGTTCAGGTCAGTTTTGGCCCCTCAGGCCATAGACTGCACTAGCTTCCTTCTTACCGGTGAACGACTTCTTTACTGCGCTTGATGACGCATCCTTCTGTATTTTACCACTTCGAATGCCAACCTCTACTCTCTCTCCAGTCAAGATGAACTCAGTAAACCCAGATGATGAACTGCCAATCAGATGATTGAAAAATGGACCAGATAGCGTCCCTAGAAACATGTCAACCAACTCCCTATCAGACAAAGGGGGTTGGACTCTTTCAGCCAAGTCTCTCCACTTTTGAGCATAGTCCTTGAAACCTTCACTTGCACCCATAGACATACCCTGGAGCTGAGTACGAGTGGGAGCAAGGTCGGCGTTATACTGATACTGCCTGTAAAAAGCAGCAGCGAGGTCTTCCCAGTTTCGGACACTGGCTCCTTCCAACTGATAAAACCATTCAAGTTGAGTCCCTGACAGACTATCTTGAAATAAGTGTACCCACAAATTTCTATCAGCAGTATGGGGTTGGATTTTTCTGACGTACGAGCGGAGATGGAGTTTTGGACAGGATACTCCATCGTACTTGGTAAAAACCGGAGCTTTGAACTTATGAGGGATCACCACTCTCGATACCAGTCCCAGCTCTCCGAAATCCAAACCAGGGATCTTCTAAATCTCCATAGCACTCAGACGGTCTTCTAGCTGCTTGTACATATCCTCAGCAGGAGGATATTGCTCATCATTGTAATCTGTATCATTATCAGAAACTGCTGGACTAGGGTCCTTTACCCTTTCTTGGTTCTCCCCGTCCTTGGATGAGGAGGTCAGATCAGCTGATTGTCTTATACTTTCTCCGAATCTTCTACCCATGTTCAGAATACCCACCTTCTTCTTCTTCTTCTTCTTCTCTTTCAGAATAAGGGTCTTCAGGTCCTCTTGCCCTTTAGCCAGACTTAGGAACATCTGTTGGAATTAGGTGTTCTGTGCCTGAAGATCTTTGATAGCTTGATCAGAAGACATTTCTTCTGAAATAAACAACGAAGAAGATGAGAAACCTGTAATGGTACCTGTAATGGTGTGCATGATAATGGGATGCATGTAATGATTTCAAAGACTTTGGGAGATTTAAATTTGCAAACCAAAAATAAACAAACTTTATTAGATTAACTTGTAAAAGGTTCAACAATGCCTTTGAGGCGTTACAAAGAAGTAAATGGAAAACAAATCTAAATTAGAAAAAGCAAAATCAAAAGTCCCATGGACGCTTCCTCTTTGTGCCGATGTAGTCATTGATCACTCTTTCTTCCTCGAGCTGCCTGGTGAGCTTGAAAATCTTCCTTTCTTGCTCATGGTACTTTTCCCGGTAAGTATCCCGCTCATCCTTCAGCTGAATCTAAGACCTCTGTAACTCCCCAGGATCAGTGGGCATGTAAGGATAAAGAACCGTGTAAGGAATGCCCTCTTCATTGGTGGGCTCCATAATCACTGGAAATACGGCTTCATAGGGTATCCCAAGCTTCTGGGCACGAGCTCGAACCCATTGGAGGTAAGGTTGCATAGGGAGGGAAGTCCTTGGTCTCAGCTCTTGGGGGTCAGATCTGTTCAGCATGCCCCAAGCTCGTATGAACCTATGGCGATGCTCCTCAACGTCCTCCTTGTAGTCAAATGCAATATCCTCAAGAAGTAGCTCATGGGGACCATCTCTCCGAGCACGACCAAACTGTCGCAAAGCTAAGCAGGGATTGTAAGTTATACCCCCTCTGATTCCAAGCAACAGGACATTAGGGTATCCCCCACAACGGTCAATAACAGCAGTGTCTTCCATAGCCCGGGAACACCAAAGAATGTCTGTATGGGCAAGTGACATTATCCTGTAGGACCAACCCAAACCTTCTTCGTTCTTCAACACAGACTTAGGGAGGTGCGAAATAAACCACCTCGACAGCAATGACATGCAACACATGAGAGTTCCTCTTCTTTGCACGGTACGAGTATAAAGGGCGTGCAAGATATCACCCAGCAGGGTAGGCACAGGATTGCGAGAAAGGAAAATCTTGACAGCATTTACATCTATAAAGGAATTCGGATTCGGGAAGAGAACCAAACCATAGATAAGGAGAGACAAGACATCTTCAAATGCCTGAAAATCCAAATTATCCCAAAATAACTGAGCCTGATCTATCAGAAATTTGGCTAGAAAAACTTCGACCCCGCTTCGTGTTTCCCAATTGGATACTACATCAACTCATTTCAGATGCAGAGCTGAGGCAATGTCTTCTGGTCTAGGAACCTCTTCCATACCTGTGAAGGGTACCTGTTTAAGGATGGATATGCCCAATAGGTGAGAGAACTCTTCCAAGGTGGGAACCAGCTGGTAATCTGGAAAGGTGAAGCAATGATGCACAGGATTGAAGAACTGGAAAAGTACACTCATCATCTGCTCATCAAGATTTGAGGTGACCAGGCTAAGAAGCTGACCTTGTCTCTTAATGAATATAGAAATCTTAGAAACTCTTGAGGCTAACTCTTTAAGTTGAGCAGGTATTTGCACAAAGTTAACTCGGATGGTATTTCTGTGCACGGAAGCCATAATCTGCAAAACAGAACAAAGATAAATTCCCTTGGTCTTTGAAATGGTTAGTGTAATGAAGCATGTATGCTATGGTATGATGCATGATGTCGTGATAAAAAAACAACAGGTATAGCAGATAACAGGCATAACAAAGACAAACAAGTCACACAATGCCCTTAGGTTTAAGGCTTACATGAGGTCAAAGGTAGTACCCTCTTGAAGTTTATTTGGTTTCAACCTGTCCTAGCAAAAGTAATCGGGTTCTAGAGGATCTCAATATCATTGACCCTCCTCCATCGGTCATGGTTTCAGCTCACGCAATCTTTTCTTGCGGCCGGAACTATCTCGAGAGTATGGTCTCAATGAGTGTAGCATCGAGTATCAACCAGTTCTCATCTTTACACCGAGGCCGGCTATCTCACTACTTTCTAATGGCCAAGTTGGTCGATTAAAGGTTCTAAGGTCAGTTGATGCTTAACGAAACCATGCAGCGACCCTGTATTCTCATCGTTTCTCCATAAGGGATACCGGTACCAACCAATGTGCCACATCAACGTAGCTACTGCTTCAACCGTATTGGTCTACGCCGTACAGTTCTCTCACAGTCTATTGCTACTTACCTAAAAGGTGTCCACAGATCCGGGTTAGGATCTATAGTAACTCCCAAACAAAACCCTTAAAAGTAAAGCAATCAAAACAATCAAGAGAAGTAATTTTAATGACCTAAATCCTAAGGTATACCCCACTTATAAGTCCCCAGTTCTATGATACGGTGGCAGAACCGACTGTTAATACTGGTTTGCGTTTTGCGTTTTTTGTTTGCAAAATGTTGCGGTAAGCAAGAGTCGCCACCGACTTTTATTTCATCCAACCGGAAAAGGAAAAGAACAGAAAAAACCTTTTTTCGAGATTTCTGAGTACGGGGGGGTAGATTATAGAAAGGGAAGGTGTTAGCACCCTTTCTATCCATGGTTTTCCATGGGCTCTTAGGTACTTGCTCATCTTTAAAATTGCCTGTATACGTGCTAAGTTTTGACTTCGTGATAACCCTTGTATCAGTCCTCAAAAGTGTGACGAAGTTTGTTTTGAAAATTTGTTTGAAATGTGTAAGTGTGAAAAAATTTGTCTGGAGCAAGTACCTACTAGCATCTACCTACTCGAAAAAAGATCATTTCTATTCTCGTTTCCTTTAGACAACACTATCCTACTATTGAGAAATAGGTAGTACCGTCGTTGGAGTTGTAAGGGTCAATTCGAAAGGGACGTACGATCACTAAAGAAATATTAGGACGTCTTAGTAATAACCCTAAAGTCTTAAGATCATATTCGAGGCAACATTTCCGAGGCAACATTTCCGAATGGGACATTTGATCTTTGTTAGATAGGAGGGCAACCACTAAGACACCCTATACTTAATGATCTTTTATCAAAGACAATCGAAGTGAGAGTATACCCTAGGAGTGCACATGTTCGAGTGATTTGATTTCAGTTATTATCTTTGCACATTAGGGTTTTCTAGCCGTTTTAAATTATCATGCAATCTTGTCATACAATCCTATCAACATACATCTAAACAGTTAATATTTGCGAGAATTAAAATGCGAGAAAATAAACCTACACTATTACAAGGCTTCGGGGTAGGGATTAATTACATAGCCACAAAACCCACAAAAGACGATAAATAAAAGAAAGTCCTAGATTAAACTATTACATACCGTGGATAGTTACATCAATATTGCAAAAATAATAAACATGCGCGATGAATCGAAAATAAGATAATCAGGGTTCTGACCCTAACTTAAACCTAATTGCGATTAGCTCAAAAAAAGGTTTGTGTTTTGTTTTGTTAATAGAGAAATTGTTATATTAAATTAAAAAGAAAATCCTAATTCTAATTAATTTTAATTTTAAGAAAAAAAATTGAATTAATTTATTCTAAAACCTATTTTTGGTATTTATTTTGAGAAAGAAATAAAAATTAAATCAAGAGTCTAACCCTAATTTTTCTAATTGGTTTTAATTATATAAAAAAAACTAGAATTTCCCTAAATTAAATTAAACTAAATTAAATTAAATTTGGTATATAAAAAAAAACCTAATTCTAATTTTCATGAACTCTTGATTTTATGATTTTGTGAAAAAAAGATTAATTTTGTTGAAAATAATTAAGCAAAATAATTAAAAGAATTAAAAACAAAGAAATAAAAAAAGTGAAGAGATGGGCCTGCATTAGCAAATGTGGGGGGTTTGAATCTGATTTTCTTGGCCCAACAAACTCCTCGCCTTCTTGACTTTGCCCAATCCCATGTGCACGTTTGACTAGGGCGCATGGTGGTCCTCCAGGGAGAAGGCGTTAGATCTGAAGCATTTGTGGATTGGATGGTCAGATCCTGGTAGCACATGGTGGATGCTGGGGCGTGAGGTGTACATGATCCTCCATTAAAAAATAATATGAAGCAAATATGGGACCTAGGGATCGAACCAAGGTCCTTATGCATTCTTCCCTTGCACGCTTGCCAATTGAGCAGGCTGATTTAGTTGTACATATAATAAAAAACAATTATTACCACTTCGAATCACCCAACCAGGGGGTGCCACGCATCCATCTCCTTCCTCCCAACCGTCGTGTTAGGTTTTGTAACTTTTACCTACAGACATCAAGCGTAGGTATAGCCCCTGTACATTTCAAAAATCCTGTACGTGCATGATAAATGAAACCTAATGGTACCAATCAACTCGTTTCAACCTCACGAGCATCATGGTACCATTATCAATGCCCAATTTCTCCTGTATAAGAAACCCCTAAAAACAAAGAACAAACCCTAGCCATGGCATCTGCAAATACAGGCGTTAAAAATGCAATTGAATCATGGTGTCACGTTGCAAACATCTCAAGGGTTATGAATATGTCAATCAAGTATGCTAAATACGCAAGAATTAGTATATTCGATTTCAAGAAAATAGGCAAACCATATGAACGTTACAGGGTGATTCTGAGCGTCCCAAGCCTTGCAAACGATCTTGTTGGCTTCAGGGATGATCCAAGAATCTGAATTGATCTTTTGAAGCGCTTGAAACGGCCCCTAGAGCAAGATTTGATCAACACTTTTCTTTGAAAAAATTGCACTTTTCCTCTGACTTTTCACGCCTCCAAACTCTCTCCTTTTGATATACTTTTGTTCATTATCTATAATAGAGTGCATTAGGGTTGAAGTTTGTATCAAATCTTTCCCATTTATGAAGATTGATTAATGATTTATTCCTTGCACCAAATCATTCCAAAACAAGCATTTTCAATCTTTTTCTGTCCATATGAAGCCTTGCACGATTTGATCTTGTCTCCAGTTGTATAATGACTCTAATCATGCATAAAATCTCAAGGTTTAATTGATTTTTGATATTTTCATAATTTTATATTGATTTTATTTGATTTAAATAAAATAAAATAAAAATAAATAACAAAAAAAGAATGACAAGTGGAGGGGCTCATGGGTCGTGGATCACATTACAAACTTAGTGCAAGCACAAAAAGTTAGGCCCATTTAGCAAAAAAATGCAATTTTGGACACATTTGACTTTTGGCAATTTTGCAAAAAGGGTCAACTTGGCCAATGCATAACTCTCTAAATTTTGGCTCTAGAGAGGTGTTATTTGACTTTTTAGAAATCTTAGGATGTCCTCTAAGAAACCCTTTTGGTCTCATCTCAATTGAGTCTTCCATTTTCATGTATGAAGCTTGGACCCAAAAGGTGTTTTTGTTGACTTTTCAAAATGACCTATAATGTCCAAATGCATATCTTCTTGTGAGTGCATATTTTGAACTTGGAAGATGAAGATTAATTGTAGGGAATTTCATCCTCTTCAAAATGAGCTTTGGATTGGTCATGTTTGATAAAGTATGAGAAAGTTATGCTTGGTCAAAGTTTAGTTGACTTTTCTTACAAAACCCTAATTTAACAACTTTTTGGGTTTTGATGAATTGTGAGCAATCCTTGAGGAATCATGATCAACCCTTGATCAAATGATGAATAATACTTCAAAATGAGAATGTTGACCAAAAATCTTGAAGTTTGGCTGTATGTGGGCCACAGTTGACTTTTGCCCTAGCATAGTCGATTTTCAGGCATTTAAGCAGTTGATTGAGCAAACTTCCTCTGCAAGGCTTGAAACTAGACATGGATGATCTTGAGAAAATATTAGGACAATGGTGAGCATTTTGGATCCTTTGGACTTAAGCATCTTGATGCAAAATGAAACCCTAACTTGAGATAGACTGCCTTAGGAGAGAGTTTGTCTGGTCAACTCTTGGACTTTTTTGAGCAATTTGTAGGACCTCACTTGACTTGTATTGAGAGATATGGGAGGGCAAATTTTGGGGTACAACAAAGACAGAAAAATAAAAATAAACAGTTTTGTACTTTCAAAGAAATGATTTGTATTGATTTCTGAAGTTTGCCTATAACAGGCGTTTTGTACAAAGAGGCTGACGTTATAGTAGGAGAACGCCGCCGTAAGAAGTGAAAACTATAAAAAATAGTGTACAAAGAGAAGAAAACAGCTATGTGAAATAATCCCATTGGGTTTCAATTCTTCTATTGCCCCTATGTCTTTAAGTGTCTCACCACTTTGCTACTTGTCGGAAGTTGACTGGATTGATTGGTAGCATTTGAGCTTGATAGTCGATACTGAAGTCTGATTGCAAGGTGATCCAATGGGACATAGTGATACGCTTCAAATCCCTAACTTTTTCCTGGACTTCCCTTTCGGGTTTTCAGTCCACCGAGATACCCTTTTTTTCCCAAGCCGCCTTTTCAGGTTTTCCACTCGCCGGGTGTACAGATTGTTTTGTTTTTTATCCCTAATTTTTGCCCGAACCCTTTTGGTTAGTCGGGATGCCCTTATTTTTGCCTAGGCCAGTCAACCTAGCAGGTCTTTATTATGCGTAGTATCTTTTCACTATGTCCACATTAACAGGGTGAGAAGGTCGTCACCATCCATGGTGGTCAGAATCATGGCTCCACCGGAAAATATGCTCTTGATCACAAATGGCCCTTCGTATGTGGGAGTCCATTTGCCCCTGGGATCATCTTGTGGCAGTATGATGCGCTTGATTACTAGAGATCCCACTTGATACACTTAACGTCTGATCTTCTTGTTGAAAGCCTTGATCACCCGTTTTTAATACATTTGACCATGAAAGACATCAGTAAGCCTTTTCTCATCAATCAAATTTAGTTGATCAAGTCGAGTCTGGATCCAATTGTCTTCACTCAAGCCTGTATCCCTCATGATCCTTAGAGAAGGGATCTGGACCTCAATAGGAAGGACAACCTCCATGCCATGTACTGGAGAATAAGGTGTTACCCCTGTCGACGTGCGTGTTGAGGTGCGATAACCATGAAGAGCAAATGGTAATGTCTCATGCCAGTCTTTGTATGTCACCATCATTTTCTGTATGATTTTCTTGATATTCTTGTTAGCAGCCCCCACAACGCCATTCATCTTAGGCCGGTAAAGGGAAGAATTATGGTGCTGGATCTTGAATTGCTTACAGAGTTCGGTGATCATTGTATTATTGAGATTTGTACCATTGTCAGTAATGATTCTCTCAGGGACACCATACCGACAAATCAGGTTGTGCTTGATAAACCGCGTCACAACATTCTTGGTAACAGAAGCAAAAGAGGAAGCCTCAACCCACTTCGTGAAGTAATCAATGGACACCAGGATGAAGCGATGCCCATTGGAAGCGGTAGGCCTAATCTCTCCGATCATGTCAATGGCCCACATTGCAAAGGGCCATGGAGCCGTCAAGACGTTCAAAGGAACCGGAGGTACATGCACCTTGTTAGCATAGATCTGGAATTTGTGACAAGTTCGAGAATGCTGATAACAGTATGCTTCCATAGTGGACCATTAGTATCCTGCCCGTAGGATCTTTTTAGCCATGGTGTGTCCACTAGAATGGGTGCCAAAGGCACCTTTGTGTAGATCTGCCATAATCCTCTCTGCTTCATATTTATCTATGTACCAAAGTAAAGTAGAGTCATGATTGCCCTTATAGAGGATTCCATTACTGAGGAAGAACTTTGCGGCGAACCTCCTTAGGAACATTTTATCATTGACAGATGCTCCCTCGGGATATTCTTGAGCCTTGAGATACCTTTTCACTTCTTGAAACCAAGGTTTGTCTGCTACTTCTTCAGTGTCAATATCATAGCAGTATGCCGGTTCATCCAACCTCTCAATGGTGATCTGAGGAGCTTCATTGTCCCACTTGACCTTGAACATAGATGACATGGTAGCTAGCGCGTCCGCTAATTGATTCTCTTCTCGTGGAAAGTGTTCAAAGGTGACCTCTTCAAAGTGTGGGAGCAGTGTCAGCACATGTTCTTTGTAAGGGATGAGATTTGGGTGCTTCGTGTCCCACTCGCCTTTGATTTGACTTATTACCAAGGCTGACTCTCTGAAAATGCTCAAGAACTTGATCCTCTGGTCAATAGCAGCTTTGAGACCCATGATGCATGCTTCATACTCCGCCATATTGTTGGTACAATTAAAACATAATTTGGCGGTAAGAGGAGTATGACAGCCCTCGGGCGATATGATTACAACAACGATGCCATTACCGAGTGTTAGAACAAAGTTTGGTTCTAATCATATCTTAGAGTTTTGATGATAACAATGAAATAAATTTTGTATAATATATTTTATACTCTGATATGCGTGTTTTCTAATTCAGATGATGTTCTGACTCAAGCATTCTCAAAATTGAAACATCATTCTACACAAGTCTAAAGCAAACTCTGAAGGAAGCAATCCAAGGCAAACTCTGATGAAAAGCAATCTTAAGAAACCTCTGATAAAGCTATCTGAAGGAAAGATTTGAAAGAAGCACACTGAAAGAAACATCTGATAATGCAAGCTGAAGCAAACTCTGATGAACATAAAATGAAGAAAAAATCTGATATAAGAAAAGATATAACAAACTCTGATGGAAGAAAAGATATAGCAAACTCTGATAGAAGAAAAGTTAAAGCAAACTCTGAAGTAGAAAAGCTGCAAGCAAACTCTTAAACTTCCAGAGACAAGCTCTGACAGTACTGTTGATCATTTAATGCTAAGACGGCTAACACACTCAAGTGGTACTATGCACGAGAGCATTGGAAACATAAAGAACAAGCTAGCATGCATCATTAATACATACACTCTCTTCAAGGCAGTAACGGTCAATACTTGAAGCTATATATAGAAGACCATTTGTTTCAAAGCAAGGTTACTGATCCACACAAAATATACTGAAGCTCACTATTTTCATTCTTCTAAACTCATTTTATATAGTGGGTAATTCTTAAGTACTGGGCTAAAATCTTAGTGATAAATCACAATTTGTGATATAGATTATTAGAAGCATTTTGATTCACTACTATTAAGAGATAATCTTTGTAATTGTTCCTTGAGAGACCAGTTGGGTCAGATTTCTCAAGAGGGCTAGGACTAGTTGAGTCTTAGAGGTGTTAGTCAGTTGCAGTTGGCTTGTGCATTGTATTGTTAGTCACAACAGTTTGGTTGTGCATTTGAAATCAGTTTGATTATAGTGGATTAAGTCCTCGTTGAGAGAGGCGAAATCACCTTGGCGGGTGGACTGGAGTATTTTGAGTTTCAAACGAACCAGGATAAAAATACATGTGTCCTTCCATTATTATTGCGCAAGAAAAAGGAAAAACTTATTCAACCCCCCCCCCCCCCCCCCTTCTAAATGTTTTCTCACCCTTCAATTGGTATCAGAGCTCTAGTTCTGGGTGCAAACACCTAACAGTGTCAGAAAAAGATCCAGAAGGAAAACACTATGGCAACTGAACAAAACAACAACAATTGCACCAAACCTCCTGTGTTTGATGGAGAAGACTTTGAATACTGGAAGGATAGACTAGAAAGTTTCTTTCTAGGTCATGATGCTGATCTATAGGATATGGTCCTAGATGGTTATACATATCCAAAAGAAAAAGACGAAAACAAGATTGACAGAAAGAACATGGATAACAACATAAATTAGATTTCAAAAATCATCTCAGAGCCAGAAATATCTTTCTGAACGCTATCTCTAAAATGGAATATGAGAAAATCACCAACAGAGATACAACACGTGACATGTTTGAGTCTCTCAAAATGACTCATGAAGGTAATGCTCAAGTAAAAGAGACAAAAGCTTTGGCTCTCATCCAGAAGTATGAAGCCTTCAAAATGGAAGAAAATAAGTCCATTTAAGCTATGTTCTCAAGATTCCAAACTCTGACCGCTGGCCTGAGAGTTCTGAACAAATGATACACCAAGGCAGACCATGTTAATAAAATTATCAGAAGTTTACCCAGAAGATGGGCACCTATGGTTACTGCATTCAAAGTGTCAAAAGATTTGAATGATGTATCTCTTGAAGAACTTATCAGTGCATTCAGAAGTCACAAGATAGAACTTGATGAACATGAGCCTCAGAAGAAAGGTAAGTTTGTTTCCCTTAAATCTATTAAAAAATGTGAAACTAACACTTTTCAGGCAGAAGAAGGAAACTCTGAAGACTCTGCATTAGAAGAAGATGAGTTATCTCTGCTCTCTAGAAGAATCAACCAGATGTGGAAGCACAGACAAAAGAAGTTCAGAAACTACAAGAGGTCAAAAGATAAACCAAAATCTTCTGGTCATAAGAAGTCAAGCAGAAGAGATATAGTCTGCTATGAATGTAAAGAACCAGGACACTACAGAAGTGATTGTCCTAAGCTACAAAGAGAAAGACCAAAGAAAAGTTTGGAAGAAAGAAAGGCATGATGGCCACCTGGGATGATTCAGAATCTTCTGAAGTTTAATCTGACTCAGAAGATGAGCATGTTAACCTAGAGTTTATGGCTACCATAGTAGATGACAATGACTTAGAAAGAGGTATTCTCTAAATTCTCTAGAGCCAAACTTGCAGAAAGCTTATCAGAAATTCTTGAAAACTACAGTCAACTCAAAATTAAATACAAGAAACTCAAAAAGAATCTTGCATCTGATTTTGAGAAACTTGAAACAGAAAACTCTGAACTTAAAGAAAACATTTTTAAACTCAAATAGGAAGTTCAAAAAGTTCAAAAGATTTCTATTTCAGATTCTGCTACAAGTTCAAGAGATATTCTTAAAGAATATGACTCTAGTTTTCAAACATTTCTTGCTAAAAGCATAGATAGAAGTAGAATGGCTTTAATTATCTATGGTATTAGTGGAAATAATAGAAGAGGTATTGGATATGAAGCTCCAAAAGGGAAAGAAACATATAAACCTAAACATGTTGAGGAAATGGTTATCACATATAAACCACTGCACAAACAATTTAGTTTTGGCCACACACATGATATCAAATACACATCTCACTCTCAAATTTTTTATGCTAAATCAAAGTTCAAACAGAACTTTAGAAACTCTAACCAAAAAGGACCCAAAAAGATATGGGTACCTAAGGAGAAAATAATATATGTTATAGATGTCCTTAACAACTCAGTTGAAACACCAATCATGGTACCTAGACTCTGGATTCTCATGACATATGATGGGAAGAAAGTCTATGTTCCAAAGTCTAGAACTTAAATCTGGAGGAGATGTCAAATTTGGAGGAAATAAAAAAGGAAAGATTATTGGTTCTGGAACCATTGGAAACGGTAACCTTCCTTCTATAACTAATGTTCGGTTGGTAGAAGGATTAGCGCATAACTTACTGTCCATATGTCAATTAAGTGACAACGGTTATGACATAATCTTTAATCAAAAATCATGTAGAGCTGTTAGTAAAAAAGATGGAACAATCCTTTTTACTGGCAAGAGAAAGAATAACATCTATAAAATTGATCTCTCTGACCTTATAACTTAGAATGTAAAATGCCTTATGTCAGTTAGCGATGAGCAATCGATATGGCACAGAAGATTGGGACATGTTAGCATGAGAAGAATATCTCAAATTAACAAACTCCATCTGGTCAGGGGACTTCCAAATCTGAAGTTCAACTCAGAAGCTCTGTGTGAAGCATGTCAGAAAGGAAAATTTTCAAAACCTTCTTTTAACTAAAAAAATGTTGTTTCTTCCTCTAGTCTGTTGGAAGTTCTTCACATTGATCTTTTTGGACTAGTTAAAACTGCATCCATCAGAGGCAAGAAGTATGGATTGGTCATTATTGATGACTACAGCAGATGGACATGGGTTAAGTTTTTAAAACACAAGGATGAGTCACATTTTGTGTTCTTCGACTTCTGCAACCAAGTGCAAAATGAAAAAGAGTTTAGAATCATAAAAGTTAGAAGTGATAATGGAGGAGAATTTGAAAACCATTATTTTGATTTTTTTTAAAAAGAAAATGGCATTTATCATGATTTCTCTTATCCTAGAACTCCCCAACAAAATGGAGTTGTAGAACGAAAGAATAGAACTTTGCAAGAAATGGCCAGAACCATGATTAATGAAACCAATATGGCTAAACACTTCTGGGCAGAAGCAGTGAACACAACATGTTATATTCAAAATAGAGTCTCTATAAGACCTATTCTTGAAAAGACTCCTTATGAATTGTGGAAAAACAGAAAACCCAACATTTCATATTTTCATCCTTTTGGATGTACGTGCTATATTCTGAATACTAAAGATAATCTGAACAAATTTGATTCTAAGGCACAAAAGTGTTTTCTGCTTGGATATTCCGAATGCTCAAAAGGCTATAGGGTATACAACACAGAAACTCTGATTGTTGAAGAATCAATCAAAGTCAGATTTGATGATAAGCTTGGCCAACAAAAGCCAAAGCAGAATGAAAATCCTACAGGTACAGAAGATCATCTTACAAACTCTAAAGAGTCAGAAGCAAAGGACAACTCAGAAGATCCTTCTATTGCAAATGCTTTGGACAATCTAAGAATTTCTGAACAAACCTCACAGAATAGATTCCCCAGAATCACATCAGCACATCCAGAAAATGTGATTATTGGAAAGAAAGAAGACCCCATCAAAACAAGATCCTCTTTCAGAAATAATTAAGAATCATTGTTTATATTGGTCTCTCTGATTGAACCAACCTCAATAGAGGAAGCTCTGCAAGACAATGATTGGATCCTAGTTATGTAAGAAGAACTAAATCAATTTTCCAGAAATGATGTGTGGGATCTAGTTCCAAAACCTAAAGGATTCAATATCATAGGAACAAAATGGGTATTCAGAAGCAAGTTAAATGAGTAAGGAGAGGTTGTCATAAACAAGGCACGACTGGTTGCACAAGGTTATAGTCATCAAGAAGGAATTAATTATAATGAAACTTTTGCACCAGTCGCCAGGTTAGAATCAATTAGATTATTAATTTATTTTGCTGTTCAACACAACATCTCATTATATCAAATGGACATTAAAAGTGCATTTTTAAATGGTTACATAGAATAAGAAGTTTATGTCCACCAACCTCCGAGTTTTGATGACTCAAAATATCCAGAACATGTTTTTTAACTGAAAAGTCTCTGCATGGTCTGAAACAAGCTCCCAGAGCTTGGTATGAACGTCTAAGTAACTTTATTTTAGAAAAGAATTTTACCAGAGGGAAAGCGGACACTACCTTATTCAGAAGAACATTTAAAAATGACATTTTAATTTGTCAAATATATGTAGATGATATTATTTTTGGAACTTCTAATGTCTCTCTTGGAAGAGAATTTGCTGAGTCTATGCAGGTTGAATTTGAGATGATCATGATGGGAGAACTAAAATTCTTTCTGGGAATTTAAATAAATCAGACTCCAGATGGTACTTACATACATCAAACAAAGTATGTTAAAGAACTCTTGAAGAAATTCCAGCTATCAAAAAGTAAAGAAGCAAAGACACCAATGCATCCTACATGCATTTTGGGAAAATATGAGGTAAGTAAGAAAGTAGATCAGAAACTCTACAGAGGTATGATTGGATCTCTTCTCTATCTGACTGCATATAGACCAGATATATTATTCAGTGTGTGTTTATGTGCAAGATTCCAATCAGATCCTAGAGAATCTCACTTACCTGTTGTTAAGCGAATTCTGAGGTATCTGAAAGGTACTACTAACCTTGGACTGTGTTATAGAAGATCCAAAGAGTTTAAAATAGTAGTTTATTGTGATGCTTACTTTGCTGAAGATAGAATAGAACGAAAAAGCACCTCTGGAAGCTGTCAGTTTCTGGGTGATAACATTATCTCATGGTACAACAAGAAGAAAGCCACTATTGCACTATCAACAACTGAAGTAGAATATATATTTGTTGTTGGATGTAGCACTCAAATAATCTGGATGAAGAGCCAGCTGGAAGATTATCATCTCTATGAAAGTAAGATTCCTATCTTCTATGATAATACCTCTTCTATTTGTCTTTCAAAAAATCCTATCTTACACTCTAAGGCAAAACATATAGAAATTAAACATCATTTCATAAGGGACTACATTCAGAAAGGAACCTTAAGTTTAAACTTCATAGACACAGACCACCAATGGGCTGATATATTTACTAAACCCCTTTCTGAAGATAAATTTAAATTCATTCTGAAAAACATCAGTATGGAACTTTGTCCTGAATGAAATTTGTTTCCATATGTTTTCATAATGTTCTGAAATGAATGTTATGATTAACTACTCTTCAAATGTTAGAAGAGGAGTTACATCAGAAACCATCTATAATGTTCTGAAATGTGTCTAACGTTTCATTACAAGAATGGTTTAGAAGTTCATTACATTAAAACAACTGTCACGCACTATCCTCGAAAGTTGAACGCGTGTTTCAACTCTGAAAGGTCACGCATGCGTGCACTTCTATTGAGACGCCGTTCCTAGGTAACTGTTCAGATTTGATCAAATCTCACGCATCCCATAAATGTCAAATTTCATTAATTTCTTGTAATGATTATTTTTTAATTCAATCGTTCTAAATTCTTTACGGTTTCTATTACTTTAAAATTATTTTTTCATAAGCTATAAATACTTTTCAAAATTCCTTTTTTACTTTTTACTCTCTCTCTCTCTCTCTCTCTCTCTCTCAAATTTCAATCGCTTCTGCGTTTTATGCAAACTCTCTCTCTTTTTTTTCAAAATCCTAAACATAAGCGTTCTAAATGGCTTCATCTTCATCCCCTTCCAAAAGCATTCATGTTTCTTCAAGCATCTCTCAACATGCAGAAAGATATGTCACTCCTGAGAGAACAACAATCATCCATGTTGATAGCTTGGAAGTTGTTAGTGAACTAATGGTTGATTTTGAAAATCTGAAAGAAAATGGGTTTGATTTGTTTCCGGCTCTAGAGTTCCAAGGGTGGAAAAATTCCTTTGATCGTCTAGTTGGACCAGTGTTCCCTCATCTCGTCAAGGAATTCTGGATTCATGCCATCGCTTCACCAAAGGTCATTCTATCATTCGTAATGGGAAAAGAGATTTCCATCACTGAGAATCTCATAAGGAGGCTACTAGGTTTTGAAGGTAATGGTGTTACTGGAATCTCAAGTGGAAGAATGGATATGTCTAAAGTTTATGCTGAGATTTTCACTACTGGGCAAGCATCCAACAAGGTCAGAGATTTGAAGAACAAATACAAAATCTGGGCAAGAATAATTCACGGTTGCATTCATCACAGGAAGGAAACCAGTTCCCCTGACTACATCAATGCTGACCAACAATATCTTCTGCTCTGTCTTGGCACAAATGTGAAGATTGATCTGCCCTATCTTCTGTTCAACCATCTCTGGAAGCATGTAAAGGAAACCAGGGAAGCTGAAAGAGTCAAAAACCCTAAGTCAAAAAGAAATTGAATCCCTCTGGGAAGATTAATCTCAGATATTCTGACAGAGAATGGTCTGATAACTCATCTAGAAGACGCAAATTTGCTTGGAGAATTGGAGCCCACTTGTGGAAAAGCTCTGAATGGGAAGAACCTGCTCAAAAGGAAGCTTATTGAAAAACTTCTGGTGGAACCTACTCCATATGTGTCAGCAACTGTCACCAGAAGGAGGATTCCTGTTGCATATTTTCCTCTCTTCAACTCTGGTGATCATCCTGAGATCATTCTGGACTTTATTGAAGCTTGCAAGGAAAGTGGCATTCCCATTGACCTAGCATGGCTTCAAGGAAGTAATGTACTTGCTCCAAAATTTTTCCTCCAGAAGAAGAAGAAAAGGCAAGCAGGAGAAGGTCCCTCTGCTCGTCCTCAGAAGAAGAAGAAATCTTCAGGTATATCCTCTGAAACCATCTCTGTTTGTGATTCTGCGCGTATAACAACATCTGCTGAACCCCAAACTCTAGGAAATATTGAAGTTGACATAGACCTCACTATTCCCTTTGAACCCCTACATAATAATCCTCAAATTGATCAGGTATTATCTGACATAAATAATTTTGATATTGTAGTTCCTCCACAAACTCAAACACAACTACCACTCTCTCCACATATCTCTCAACCTGAAATATCTACTTCTGATCCCCACCAACAAAATCCTAATATTCCTGCTGAAAACCCTCTTCAAACATCCCCATCAGACCTTTACCCCTAAAATCCTCTGAGTGGTATGATGGTTCTTGGAGATTACCAGGAATCAATGTGCCTTTGGCTACATAACCTCCGTCTTTCATCATTCCCTCTGAAAACATTTTTGCTCTTAATGAATCCCCAACACCTCTTCCTTCTTCCTCAGCTCAAACCACCATCATCATCTCTCCTGACATCACACCACCCATGTCACTAGAAATTCCCTCACCTACCTCACCAGAACCCTCATCACCTCACTCTCTAAAACCTACCTTCAGTCCATCTTTATGAGAACCTCTTGAACCATCTGAACCATCTAAACCATCTGACTTTCTTAGGACTGTAGTTGATCTTGAATCTCTATGTTATCTTAAAATTAATTCCACCAAGAAGGTTGTTCCCAGACCAACCCTAAAACCTGTTCATCCAGATGTTAATATACGTTTCCAGAATTTTATATCAGAAATGTAGACTTGGATAGACCTGCTGAAGGAAAACAGTGCCAACAACCTGAACCCAGCTGCATGTGATTTTCTGTAGGAAGCATTTAGAAGGAAATTCAATATTGAATCCTTTAAAATGCAAGATCTGTGCTATTCTCAGGTTCTTGAGAATTTCACCCAGTATCTGAATGCCTTCAAAAGAGAAGTGGTAAATATCCGGGATAAGAAGTCTCTTCTGAAGATTACTAATGCTCCTTTACCACTTGTTGATTACATGGAAATTTCAGAAGATGAATCTGAAGATGGCTCTGAGTCAGATTCAAATCCCTTGGCAATAACTCTGTATCACCAACCTTCTGCTCTATCTGCCTCTGAGAAAGTGCCAACTCTTCTGATTGATCTTTGAACTCTTCTCTCCAATGTTGTAGGCTCAGACTCTGCTGGTTTCGCTCCAAAGGTTGTATCTTCTGAAGCTGCTTCAACATCTGCTCCAACTTCGATGGTGATTGACACTCTGAATGAACAGAAGAAGGAAAATGAAGCCATACCTGAAAGTCTGAACAAACAGGATGAAACAAACAAAGAAATCAGAACTTGGATGATGAAACAAGAGGAATCCTCAATAGAAATAAATAATCTTCTTCTTTCTCTTGTCTCTCGTCAATCTTAGTTTTTATTTCTCCAATTTTCTATTTTTTTGCTTTGTACTTCTATCTTTTGACATCTTCTATATAAAAATCTTTTGAATCTCTTTATGATACGGTGGGAGAACTGACTTGGGTTTTTTGCGTTTTATCGCAAATGTTGCAGTTAGCAAGTGTCGCCACCGACTTTTCTTTTATCCAAAAGGAAACGTGAAAAAGCACAGGAAAGACCTTTGAGATTATTTCTTGAGTTCTGGGGGTAGATTATGAAAAGGGAAGGTATTAGCACCCTTTTCATCCATGGTTTTCCATGGGCTCTTAGTTACTTTCTAGATCACTTTGCTTTTGTTTGAAATTGTTCTTTGTGTGGTTTTTGAAAGTGTTTTGTAAAGAGGCCATTGTTTAGGCAAACTTTGTAATGATTATCGTTCGTAAGAATGTATACAAAGATGCTGATCTTTGGAAAATATTTTCAAGTTTGTAAGATGTTTTGAAAGTGTAGGTGTTTGTTTTGAAAATAGAAAAGGATGTTTTGTTTTGAAATAGAACAAGTAATTAGGAGCATTCTACCTACTCAAAAGTCTTTCACGTTCATTTTCTCTTTCCTTTGACATGGTTATCTTACCATTGATTTGGTAAGTAACCCTATCTTTGGATGTAAACGGGACGAGCGTGGGTCATCGTATAACCATGATTAGGAATATTGCAAGGTATCTTAGCATTCTCTTTTAGAGGGACTATGATCTTATATTTTGCTTGTTGTTTCTAAGATAACTCACATGCGTAATATGACCATTTTGTGAGGCAACCAAGTGGATTTTATCCTAAGGGTGCTTGTGTGCAAGTGTATTGTTTTTCATGCTTGGTTTTGTCTTTGATTAGGGTTTTCTAATTGATTGGTTTTAGTCTTTCCATACAAATCCTAATTACTAGCATTTGTATATAAAGCGATAAATTGTGGAATTTAAAATTACTACGCTATTACAATACTTGTGGGAGGGGGTGTACAAATTACAAATGGGGATTGCAAGAAAATAAAGCTAATTATCTATTACAACCATATTGAATTTGTGCAAGAATTGAATAAATAATGTACAAAATGAATAAATATACAAGAATGTAAATGTAAAGAAAATGGATGTTTATTTGGATTTTTAGGGAAAAAGGATTTTGTTTTAACCTAATTAATTAAAATAAAAATAATTAAGTAAATTAGTAAAAAAGTAAAACCTAAATTTACTAGGAAAATAATTTAAATAAAACCCTAATCTATTAATTGATTAAAAAAGAAATTAAGCTTATAAGAAGAATATTTTTGGCAGTTTTTGTCTTAAAAATAATTTATAGTATTATAAAATATTTTTGGTATTTTTATATTTTAAAATAATATATTTAAATTTTGTAAAAGAAAATAATAAACAAACCTAGTTTCTAATTAAATTTACAAATCAATTAGTAAAATAAATAAAGTATGATTAAATAAAATATTTTTTGTGTAAAAAATAAATAAATAAACTATATCAAAATATAAATCTAATATTTTTATATTTTTTCTGATTTTTTTAGTATTAGATAAAATATTTAAGAAAACAAATACATAAAAATAAGAAAAAGAAAATAAAAATGGGCCAGGGTGTGAATAGCCAGCAAGGGGGTTAGAAGTGAAAAAAAAACATAAGGCCCAAAGGATGAGGCCCAGCGCTGCCAAAAAAAGAGTCAGAATATGAAAAATATGAGAAAAATCCAAAAGGGTACCACTGGGGCTCGAACCCAGGTCCCTATAGTCACAGGCGCGCGCTTCTACCACTGGGATGACTATACATCCGTTTATATAAATCAAACCATAAATATATATGGTAAAGACGTTCCTGAGGCCAACTTCAACTTCAATCTCACGCCCAGCCAGAACCTCTGTATCTTATTCAATCCTCAACAAAAATGAAAAATTTAAACAGGAAACTTATAGCAAATTTCCTCACGATTTCAGAAACGCAAAACAATAAAATTATAGATCAAAGATAAGCATGAATTTTAATGGCCCTAATCTGAACCCTAAAAATTTCAGAAACTTCAATCTTAAAATTCTCTAAGCTCAAGCAATATAAATGAAAACTATGGACATGGTTAGCTTTCGAGCAATGATATCTACATTTTTCATTCACAAATAAATCATTAATGATGCTTGTATGAAAAGTTCAAAGTTGAGATAATTTACCTTGCAAGAGGGTATCATGTTTTGAGTTTGAGAAGCTTTTAGTGAGTTCCAATGATTGGATTAGCTTCCTCAAGTTCCCAGGAAGCTAATGTGATGCTTAGCTTGAGCTGAAAGTTCCTGAGGAGTTATGGAGAAGTCAAGGTGCAAGGTGTTGTTTTTAAAAATGGTGGTTGATGATGGAGGTGTTACAGTGGTGTTGGGATTGTTTGTGTATGTTATTTAGAAGCTTTTGAAAGTCAAAGGCCAAGAAACGCACGAGCAAATTTGGAGATTGGATTCAAAACTCAGAAATGGAAAGTTTTGAGGTGTTTTTGGTGATCCTGTGTTCTTGGTGTTTTCAGGGCTCAAGCATGCGTGGGATTTGTGGAAAATGACTTATGTATGTATAAGCAAAAGGTCTTGAGTGCTTTGTAAAGTCAGAAGTACAAGTTACAAACTAATTGCTATGTTACTTGATTTTCAAGAAAAGTGGGAAAACAAGTTTTAAGAGGAAGTACAAGCATGGGCTGAGTGATTGTAAGTGTCTAAACAAGTTTCTCTTGAGTTATAGGACTTGTATGATAAAAAAATAACAAGTTCAAGGCTCAAGAACAAGTTTTATGCAAAAAGCTACTTTATCAAAATGGCATTGTGCACTTTCTTCCCAAAATGGATATAAAGCATGGCCTTGCATTGAATGCTTGAATTGAGACCTCTAACAAATGTGCAAGCAATTAATCATGGAGTACCTAACAAGTTTGAGGCCTTTAAATTAGAGGTTATGCAGCATAAGTTTGATTTTTGAATCTTGTTCATCACAAAATGACTTGTAATTTAAGTGTGAAAACCCTAACTTCATCTCTTC
Organism: Vicia faba; assembly: GCA_948472305.1. Taxonomy (NCBI): domain Eukaryota; kingdom Viridiplantae; phylum Streptophyta; class Magnoliopsida; order Fabales; family Fabaceae; genus Vicia; species Vicia faba. The sequence goes on along the minus strand of OX451738.1, from coordinate 1,335,375,812 downwards.
GATTCTCCCTACTCAAAAATGATCTAAAGGAGTTCTTTGACATTTTGGAAAGCTTGTAATGTTATATACAACCCCTCTTTTAATCACTTATGAAAATTCCCCTTGGAACTATATGAAAAAGTGCCATGAAGTTAGGTCAAAATCCTGACCAAATTAGGGCAAAACTTCACTAAGTGTTTTGTTTCATGACCATGTGTTCTTAAAATTATAACTTGAGATCCAAGCACTTTTGGAAGGAGTTATGTAAAGAAATGTTTTATATTTCATGGATATCTACAAATTTCATGTTGAAAGTTTCTTTTGAATCATCTTGCATCATGGTGAAAATTTTGCTCAAAGTTGTGAAAAAATAAGAAATTTCCAACACTTAGAAAAATTTCTAAGTTTAGAAATTTTAACTTTTCAAAATGAAATCTTGAATTTTTGATTTGGTGATGAATAAGTTTCATATTTTGAGATGCTTTGATGAATTGTGATCTTTGACATTTGATTTTGACCAAAAAGTCAAAGTTTGACTTTTCAGTATACAGTTGACTTTTGATCAGTTGACTGAAAATTCATCTGTCAATCCATTGGACTTGAGCAATGTTTTGAGCTATGTAATTAGGTCAAAATGATGCAATTGGACTCTTGAGATCATGCCTTAAACCAATTTATTATTTGCTAGGTCAAAAATCAGAAATTGCCATTTCCCAATCAAAACCCTAATTTTGACCATTTTGCCCTTTTAAAGATTTGATCAAATTTCTTGAGGAATTATGGTCCAAACTTGACCAAATGATACATATGAGTTTAAAATGTTGACGTGGATAAAAAATTATGAATTTTGACTGTAAATTGGCCATAGTTGACCTTTTGCCCAATACAACTGATTTTTAGGTCAACTGCTTAATTGACTGAGCTAAAGTGTGATTCAAAGCTTGAAACTTGACATGAGTAATATTGAGGGTCCATAATGATCCATTAAAGTCATATGGGGTATTGGAAGTTCAAATATCCTTGTTCAAACTCAAACCCTAACTTTGGTCACCAGTGCTTAAGGAGGTGTCTTGAGCTGATCAACCCTAGTGCAGTCTTGAGCCAAAGGAGATCTTGTGAGCAGATTCTTGATAAGTGAGACGGAAAATTTCGGGGTACAACACTCTTTATTTTTTTTTGCTTTTTGATTATAACAAAAAGGGGGAGAAAATATGATTTTGATCTGATCCATGATAGCAGTTATGGGACTAAGTCTCAAACATCCCTAACAAAATACAAAGTTTTTTTTTCTGTTTAAGAGATATGCAGGTACCTCAAGACTCTGAAAAACTAAGCTCAAAACATAATCTGGTAAAGATCTGCTAAAGAAACTCTGAAGAAAAGATCAGGAGCTCTTAAAGAAACTCTGAAAGAAAAATTTCTCAAAGCTCTGAAGAAAAATCTCAGGAAGTTTCCCTTATGCATTTAAATTCTTTTATTATTTATTTCAGAAGAAGAAATATCTATCTCAGGAGGAGATTATCAATCTCAGGGGGAGATTCTCACTCTTGTACAAAAAAAAAATTTAAATCAAAATCTGAATTGTTTTGTCATTATCAAAAAGGGGGAGATTGTTAGAACAAAGTTTGGTTCTAATCATATCTTTGAGTTTTGATGATAACAATGAAATAAATTTTGTATAATATATTTTATACTCTGATGTGCATGTTTTCTAATTCAGATGATGTTCTGACTCAAGCATTCTCAAAAGTGAAACATCATTCTACGCAAGTCTAAAGCAAACTCTGAAGGAAGCACTCCAAGGCAAACTCTGATGAACATCAATCTTAAGCAACATCTGATAAAGCTAGCTGAAGCAAAGATTTGAAAGAAGCACGCTGAAAGCAACATCTAATAATGCAAGCTGAAGAAAACTCTGATGAACATAAAATGAAGAAAAACTCTGATAGAAGAAAATATATAACAAACTCCGATGGAATAAAATATATAGAAAACTATGATAGAAGAAAAGTTAAAGCAAACTATGAAGTAAAAACGCTGCAAGAAAACTCTTAATTCCAGAGACAAGCTCTGACACTACCGTTGATCATTTAATGCTAAGACGGCTAACGCACTCAAGTGGTACTACGCACGAGAGCATTGGAAACATAAAGACCAAGCTAACATGCATCATTAATACATACACTCTCTTCAAGGCAGTAACAGTCAAGACTTGAAGCTATATATAGAAGACCATTTGTTTCAAAGCAAGGTTACTGATCCACGTAAAATATACTGAAGCTTACTACTTTCATTCTTGTAAAATCATTGAATATAGTGGCTAATTCTTAAGTACTGGGATAAAATCTTAGTGATAAATCACAGTTTGTGATATAGCTTATTAGAAGAATTCTGATTAACTATTATTAAGAGATAATCTTTGTAATTGCTCCTTGAGAGACCAGTTGGGTCAGATTTCTCAAGAGGGCTAGGACTAGTTGAGTCTTAGAGGTGTTAGTCACTCACAGTTGGCTTGGGCATTGTATTGTTAGTCACAAGAGTTTGGTTGTGCATTTGTAATCAATTTGATTATAGTGGATTAAGTCCTCATTGAGAGAGGTGAAATCACCTTGGCGGGTGGACTGGAGTAGTTTGAGTTTCAAATGAACCAGGATAAAAATACCTGTGTCCTTCCATTATTATTGCACAAGAAAAAGAAAAAACTTATTCAACCCCCCCTCCCCCCTTCTAAGTGTTTTCTCACCCTTTACCGAGTGCATTGGAGGCTCCTTCAAAAACCATAGTCCATCCGGATCCTTCCTCAGGCCCTTCATCCGGTCCAGGTTCTTCACAGTCAGTCACTAACATAATATTCTCATCCGGGAACTCAAAATTCATGGACTGGTAGTCATCCACAGCTTGATGAGCCAAATGATCGGCTAGTACACTTCCCTTGATTGCTTTCTGGGTTGTGTATTGGATATCATATTCAGTCAAGATCATTTTCCATCTTGCTATTCTTCCAGAGAGTGCGGGCTTCTCGAAGATGTACTTGATCGGATCCATCTTAGATATCAACAGAGTAGTGTGGGTCAACATATACTGTCTCAGTCGGCTAGCAGCCCATGCCAAAGCGCAACAAGTTTTCTCGAGCAGTGAGTATCTTGTTTCACAGTCGGTAAACTTTTCGCTAAGGTAGTATATTGCATGCTCTTTTCGACCAGACTTGTCATGCTGCCCCAGCACACACCCCATTGAGTTATCTAACACTGTTAAGTACATTATCAAAGGTCTTCCTTCAATCAGATGCATCATAATTGGAGGCTCCTGAAGGTATTATTTGATTCTCTCAAAGGCGGTCTGACATTCGTCATTTCACTTTACCACTTGATCTTTCTTCAAGAGTTTGAAGATTGGCTCACAAGTAGCAGTTAAATGGGAAATGAACCTGGCAATGTAATTTAGGCGTCCTAAGAAGCCTCTGACCTCCTTCTCAGTGCGAGGAGCCGGAATCTCTTGTACAACCTTCACTTTTGTAGGGTCTACCTGAATACCTTTGTCACTGACAATGAAACCTAGCAGTTTTCCAGACCTTACCCCAAATGTGCACTTATTCGGATTCAACCTCAGCTTGTACGTCTTAAATCTATCAAACAACTTTTGTAGATGATCAAGGTACTCTTCCTCAGTTTGAGATATGGCTATCATGTCATCAACATAGACCTCCATTTCATGGTGAATCATGTCATGGAACAAAGCCACCATGGCTCGCTGATAGGTTGCCCCAACATTCTTCAACCCAAACGACATCACTTTGTAGAAGAAAGTGCCCCATTGCATGATGAAGGTTGTCTTCTCCATGTCTTTAGGTGCCATCTTGATTTGATTGTAACTAGAGAAACCATCCATGAAGGAAAAGACTTTGTGTTGTGCGATGTTGTCAACTAGAATGTCAATATGGGGAAGCAGAAAGTCACCCTTGGGGCTTTCCCTGTTCAAAACACGCTAGTCCACACACATTTGTACCTTGTCGTCCTTTTTAGGTTCCGGGTGTTGTACCCCAAAATTTTCCCTCCCATTTTACTCAACATAGGTTCATTGAGATCCTTAACTTGCTCAAGGATGCCCAAGAGTTCACCAGACAAACTCTCTCCTAAAGCAATGAACCTCCAACTAGGGTTTCCATTTTCATCAAGATGGGGGATCTCCAAAGGCCTCATATGCTCTCCATGGTCCTAATATGTTCCCAAGACCATCCATGCCAAATTCCATGCCTTTCCAAGAAGTTTGCCCAGTCAAATGCTCAGATGCTTGAAAATTAACTATATTAGGTTAAAAGTCAATTGTGGCCCACATATAGTCAAACTTCAATATTTTTGGTCAACATCAACATTTTGAAGTAATATCCATCATTTGATCAAGGGTTAATCATGATTCCCCATGGAATGCTCCTAATTCATCAAAACTCAAAAGTTGCTAAATTAGGGTTTCTCAGGAAAAGTCAACCAAACTTTGACCAAGCATAAATTTCTCATACTTTATCACAAATTTTCCATCAAAGGCTCATTTTGAATAGAATCCAATTACCTACAAGTCATCTTCAGCCCTCAAGCTCAAGAAATGCACTCATGAAAAGATATGAATTCAGACATTATAGGTCATTCCAAAAAGTCAACAAAAATACCTTTTGGGTCAAAGCTTATTACATGAACATGGAAGATCCAATTGAGATAAAACCAAAAGTGTTGTTTAGGGGAGATCCTAAGCTTTCTAAAAAGTCCAAGAACACCCTATTAGGGTCAAAATTGAAGGAGATATGCATTGTCAAAGTTGGCCATTTTTGGAGAATTGTCAAAAGTCAACAATGCCCAAAATTGCATTTTTTGGCAAATGGGCCTAACTTTTTATGATTGCATCTTACTTATAGAAATGTCCACGACCCAAACACTCTCTCATATATTATTAACTTTATTTATTTGATTTATTTTGATTTTAATCATTTAAAAATCAAATTAAATCAAATAAGTGATATAAAATATGGAAGATTTGTTTTTGATGTGATTTTGAATGAAAATGCAATCCATTTATGCTGTCAAAACAGAACCAAATTGTACCAAGGATGATTGGGTTGAGAATGGAATGATTTAGCTTGATTTGGAAAGAAATAATGCAAGGATGGAATGAAATCAAATCTTGATAATTGGCAAAGATTTGAAGCCTTTTTGTTAACCTAATTCAATCAGATACATATACAGAACAAACCCCAAGCTTAAGGACAAAGGTTGATCACGTGAAACAGCCAAGAACAAGTTGCATTTTTGTCAAAAAATCTCAGATCAGATTCAATAATATAGCCACCCTCAAAGAGATTTAAGGATTGCAACACGTTCCTGGAAATCTCCTGAAGCTGATTGCACCTTTTGCACGCACCAAAACACTCAGAATCGTAAAATCTGCAACCCTGTTATCCAACTATTTTTGATTTTTGATTATGTGCATACATGCTTTGTCAATGAAATTTAGTCATATATTCTTGTTTATCACGAAGTTTTGATGATTGCTGAATCGTTTAATTAATTTTTAAGTGCAGGAATCATGGTTGGCCATTCTTAGGGTTTCTAAGCTCGTTTTAGGGCTTCCTCCTACAGGCAAAATTAGAGCTAGGCGTGGTTACCATGATGTTAGGGCTTCAAGCCCAGTTGATTCATGGTTTTCATTTTAATTTATATTGCTTGTGCGGGATTTTTGAATGATGCAGGGTTGTAGTTACAGACATGAAACCGTAGGTAAAGGTCTAAGTCTAAAACGACAGTACTGGGGAAGAAGAAGACTATGTGGAAACATCCTGTTGGACCATTTGAATGATAGCGCACTTTGTTCTAGGCATAATGCGTTTTTGTATTATATTATATTTTGTTGATTTATGTTAACAAAAGGCCAAATGGCCTAGTGGTGTGCAGGAAGGTAGATAAAGAATTGCGTACGAGAGGTCAGGGGTTCGACCCCTGCCTCCAACATTTGTCATTTTTCTGAGTTTCCAATTTCAGATCCAGTGTACCTCACCTTTAGAGGATCATCACGCGCCCTCATATCTCATCCACTGGAGCCATCTCTAGCCAGATCCAACGTCCAGCATGCGCAAGCTCATGATAAACCCTTAGAGGATGGTCTCACTGAATCAGGCACGATCATCTGGGCCACGTGCTTTGGGCCCATCCTTCTGGGTTTCAGGAGTTCAACACACACCCCCCTGGAGTGTTAACTACATCAGGCTCATTTTCTTTTTTTATTTCTTTATTTTTTTTAATTTATTATTTTAGTTATTTTCACAAAAAATCTTTTTTAATTAAATCATAAAATCATAAAATCACTAAAAAATTAGATTTAGTTTTTTTCATAAAATATTTAATTGCCATTAATCAATTAGTTTGGTTAGGTTAATTTAAATTCTATTTATTCCATAATTAAAATTAATTAGACAAATTAGGTTTAATTCACAAACATTTAATTTTTCTCAATAAAATACCCAAAGAAAAAATGTTTTTTTAATTAATTAGATTTAGTTTAAAGGTTTCAAATATTTTTCTCAATAATAAAATATAAAAAAAAAATATTTTCTCTTTAATTGATTAGATTTTTTAGGACCTAGACTTTATTCTCGTATTTAATTCGTCGCACGCGCCTTTTCTTTCTTTTAATTCAAATTATTGTATCTGCTTTGAGTTTGTAATAGATTAATTAGGGTTTTTAATTTCCGCATCTTTATTTTTCAGTCAAATATTTGTGTATCTGCCCTAAAGCCCTGTAATAACGTAGATATTTCTTTTCCGCTTTTAATTTCCGTAACTATTAAAATGCTAGATGTATGGATAATAGGATTGAATGGCAAGACAAATAACTTTAAAATGGTAGATAACCCTAATTGTGCAAAGATAATTAACTGAAAAAAAGGCACACTTGCACATGCTTACTCCTAGGGTTTGCCCCACTTGGTTTCCTCGGAAAACAATGGTCACGTCCCTCGAATGTAGGGAAATCGTAGCAAAGACCCGCGATTCAAAGTCGTCATAAAGATCATAGTCCCTACTTGTCCCTCGAGTTGCTTATGAGAAATGATCTTATGATTGTAGTCCCTTCGAAATGCTAAGGTATCCTTACTTGTTGCCTTCATAGACCATTTCGTACTTTTTGAATGTCCCTAAAATTCCAACGACAGAGCTACCTACTCATTATTAGTATGATAGCGCAGTCTAAAGGAAACGAAAACGAACAGACTTTTTTTCGAGTTGGTAGAAAACTCTTAAGTACTTTCTCAAAACCCAAACTCTTTCACAAGCACTTTTAAAAAACAGTTTTCAAAACAACTTCGTCACACTCTTGAGGACAGATACAAGGGTTATCACAGAGTAAAACAAAACTTTTCAAAACAACCACACAAAAGCAATTTTAAAAATGAGCAAGTACCTAAGAGCCCGTGGAAAACCGCGGATAGAAGGGGTGCTAACACCTTCCCTTTCTATAATCTACCCCCCCCCCCCCCCCCCCCCCGTACTCAGAAACATCTCGAAAAAAAGGTTTTTTCTGTTCTTTTTCCTTTTCCTTAGTTGGATGAAATGAAAGTCGGTGGTGACTCTTGCTTACCGTGACATTTGCGAATACAAATGCAAAACCAGTATAACAGTCAATTCTGCCACTATATCACACCAGGACTATGTTAGCAACCTATTGGGGATAAGAAGTGACAGCCAGGAATCCAACATTGAACTATTTCATAACCTTTGCTTTAATATTCTCTGACATTTCAGGGCGCATGCGACAGACCTTCTGCTTTACCAGAGGGCAATCTTCTTTAGTTGGCAGGCGATGAACCACAATATCTGTGTCTAGTCTGGGCATGTCTTCATATGACCAGGCAAAGATCTCGACATAATCATGCAACATCTGTATCAACCGCTGTTTGACATTAAGCCCTAGATTTGCATCAATCTTGACTTCTTTTTGGTCCTCCTCTGTGCCCAAATTCACTATCTCAACTGGCTCTTCATGGGGCTGTATGGCCCTTTCTTCATGCTGTAACAGTCTAGCAAGTTCTCTGGGCACCTCACAATCTTCCTCACATTCGTCCTCGGCTTGGTTGATCGGATTTTCAAAGTCATAACCGGCAATAGTAGAACTGTTATCAATGGGACCCAGAGTGGATATGGATTTGCAATTTGATATCTGAGTGTGTGTAAGAGCATATCTGTATAGACAAAGTAAAAAGAAAAAAAAACAGAGAGCGCAAAATTTGTATGCATAAACGTCCAATGCTTTATTAATTCCATATGAAATTGAATTATAATAGCCCTCACAAATAAACCATTATGCCCCGGGTAAGACACAAGGTTGTAAAGTTCATATTGTTTATTACATATAAGAAAAACAAAAAGACAATTACTTCTGAATAAAAGTAATTGGTACAAAGCCTCTTTCTATCCAGTTGCTGAGTCCGCCGTTGGCAGTAGGGAAAATCCAACTGTCCATGTTATCATCACCATCACTGTCTTCCAATGCATTGACCCCATGATTGCTGATACGGAGGGGAGGTCCTCCAGCACGAGCACATCGAACAACCCTTTTAGCCCCTGAAGAGAAACCTAAGCCAAATTTGTCAGACTTGTATGGTATGTAAGGGATTTGACCTCAGATGGTAGACCCATCTCCTTCAATAACTGCTTTTGCACCTTGAGAGAAGCCATCTTCAATGTAGGTCTGGTGATATTTTGCATATTGGTGACAGTTTCAGTTGCAGCCATAGTCTGAGGCACCTCCTCGAAATTCTAACACGGAGTCTCGACTCGCCATCCATTTCTACATACCTGAAGGAGTTCAGGTGACTGACCATGTATACTTCCTCACCGTGTACCGTGACAATATCTCCTTTTACTGGGTACTTCATCATCTGATGCAGAGTAGATGTGACAGCTCCCACCCCATGGATGCAAGGGCGATCCAATAAACAAGAATAGGATGGTCTGATGTCCATCACGTAAAAGGTAGAGTCGAAAGTCTGAGAACCTAATTTTATGGGGATGTCCACCTCCCCGTACACCATCCTCTTTGAGCCATCAAAAGCCCTTACCACTATGTTACTGGACTTCAAGGTCAAACCTTCACAGTCTAGTCTATCCAGAGCCTTCTTGGGTAGCACATTCAATGATGAACCAATATCTACCAGGACATGGGCCAAAGTAGTTCCCCGACATTCGGCGGAAACATGTAGCGCATCATTGTGTTTTCTCCCTCTGGGTGTCAAATCAGCATCAGAAAAACCCAAACCATTATCCGCCGTCAGACTGGCCACACAATCTTCAAATTGGTCCGCAGAGGTTTCCTGTGGCACATGGGCCGTCTTAAGGAACTTCACCAAAGCCTTTGCATGGGCTTTGGAGCACAACAGTAAGGCCAACATAGAAATCTTTGAAGGGGTCTGCCCTAGTTGCTCGACCATATTGTAGTCACTCTTTTTTATGATCTTCAAAATTTCTTCCATTTTCTTCTTGGAAGCCTCTGGGATAGATATTGACTGCGCCTTCGTCCGGACAGGCTCAACCAATATGTCTTTTACCCGAGTCTCAGTTGAATCAGTGATAGGGGTGTCAGTATGGGTGATCACAAGAAATGTAGTTGTATCAGTAGGAACAAAAGCAGGAATAGTCACAGGACCAATAACAACTTTCGGAGGAGAAATCTCAGGGGACAACACTCTTCCACTTCTGGTTATTTTGTTGGTTCCTACATTGTTGCTAATGTCGGGGTCAGCCTTCTCAGGAACCTGGTCTTCAACAGCTAGCCAATCTTGCTTGACGCCGTGGTAGTAGACGTCACCCCGATAGTTCCAGGGATCAGTTTTGTCTAAGGAGTATGGGATTAGCCCTGGCATGGTAATTATCAGCGGAGTCACCTTCGGAACAGATGTAATCCTGACGGGTCTTTTTGTGGAGACCCTGGGAGGATTTACGAAAATGGTTATTATTGAAACATCCTTGTAAGAAGTGGTTGGAACAGGAGTCTTTTCAAATAAAATATATTTGTCATCCATCAGGCGTTGGACACATGCCTTCAATAAATGACAACCATTAGGTAGAGAGAAACAGGGGTGGCAACCTTTGCCATAGCCCGGAAATAAATCGGCCTTCAACAGGCTCCTCTTGACGGTCAGGAGAGGAGTAACAAGTTCATCAATAGCAGTAACAAACACATAATCTTCAACAGCATTAACACCACGGCCGTGCTTGGGCATAGGAGCAGTGATAACATTTGGAATTTCAGGGGCGTCAAATTCAATTTCCTTCTCCTCGATCAGATCTTGCACCTTGTTTTTCAAAGCCCAACAGTTAATGGTATCATGGTCTGGACTCTCTGAATGGTAAGCATAACGAGCATTATGGTTGTAGTGAGGAGAGGCGGTGTTGGGATTCTTCGGAGCTTCCTTCAGCATTACCAGATTGGTCTTCAATAACTGTGGCAAGATTTGAGATAGAGTCATGTTTATCCTATTAAACTGACTTACCGGCCTTTCTGTTCTCGGTTGATTGTTCCTTTGCTGGGTAGGTTGAGACTTAGAGATCATGACAGCCCCTACCGCTGGTCGGCGTTCAGTTCTGTCCTGATTTCTTTGACGGTACACAACACTAACCTCCTTCTTCCCAATGAATGGCTTCCTTACGGAACCGGAGGACGCATCCTTCTGAATCTTCCCACTCCTAATTCCAGCTTCCACCCGTTCTCCTGTCAAAATTAATTCAGTGAAGCCGGTTGAGGAACTTCCAATCAGATGATTAAAGAATGGACCAGACAGGGTACCGAGAAACATATCCACCAGCTCCCTACCAGACAGGGGAGGCTATACTCTTCCTGCTGAATCCCTCCATTTCTGAGCATAGTCCTTAAAGCCCTCACTCGAACCCATAGACATATTTTGGAGTTGTGTACGGGTGGGAGCAAGGTCTGTGTTATACTGATACTGCTTGTAGAAAGCAGCAATCGGGTCTTCCCAATTATGAATGTTGGCCCTTTCCAGCTAGTAGAACCATTCTAGTTGAGTTTAGGAGACTATCCTGAAAGAAGTGGAAACACAAGTCCTTGTCAACAGTGTGAGGCTGGACCTTCCTCACATAAGATCGGAGGTGCATTTTGGGACATGAAAACCCATCATATTTGGAAAACACTGGCACCTTGAACTTTTGTGGGATGACAACCCCATAGACCAAACCCAGCTCTTCAAAGTCCAGACCCGGTACCTTCCGGACTTCCATTGCATTCAAACGATCCTCCAGTTGTTTGTATTTTTCATCAGCAGGAGAATATTGCTCCTCATCATAGTCAGATTCATCATTGGATTCCTTTGGGTTGGAGTCTTCCTCTCTTGTTTCCTCTTCTTAATTGTTCCCTTCCTTTGATGAAGTTACCAGTTCAGAGCCTCGATGTACTGGTCCTCTGATCCTTCTTCCCAGATTCACTAACCCAGTTGGCTTCTTTGGCTTCTTCCTTTTATCCTTCAGTATGAGGGTTTTCTGATCTTCCTGCTCTTTAGCTAGAGTCACAATCAGTTTCTGGAATTGGGCATTTTGCGCCTGGAGATCCTTGATGTTTTGTTCAAGAGTCATTTCTTTACTTGCTGAAATAAACAGCGAAGAAGATGAGAAACCTGCTATGAAATCTGTTTATGCAATGATATGTATGACATGTGTATGCAATGATTTCAAGGATTTTGGGAAATTTAAATTTGTGAACCAAAATGAAACAAATATTTTATTAGTAAAATTCAAAATAAATTTTCCTTTTAGGCGTTTCAATTGAAAATTCACAACTAAAAAAAATTAGGTTTCCCATGGGCGCTTCCTTTTCGCGCCGAGATAGACATTAAGGCGTCTTTCCTCATGAAGTTGCTTCGTGAGCTCTAAAGCTTTCTTCTCATGGGAATAGAACTGGTCTCTATAAGTATCCTGATATTTCTTCAGCTAAATCCAGGACCTCTGTAATTCTTCAAGATCAATGGGCATATCAGGATGGAGAATCGTATAGGGGATATCCCCTTCAGAAATGGGCTCCACAATCACTGGTAAGACAGCTGCATATGGCATCATAAGTTTCTGAGCACAAGCTCATACCCATTGGAGATAAGGCTCCATAGGAATGAAAGTCCTCGGCCCCAAAGCCTTGATGTCAAATATGTTTATCATGCCCCAGGCTCGTATGAACCTCTGGCGATACCCTTGAACGTCATTCTCATAGCTAAACACAATACCAAGGATAAGCATCTCGTGAGGACCATCCATTCGAGCGTAACCAAATTGTCGCGGGGCCAAAGAAGGATTATAGGTTATGCCTCCCCTAATGCGAAGTAGTGGGACATTAGGGAATTCTCTGTAGCAGTCGGTAACAGAAATATCTCCCATAGATCGAGAATACCAGAGAATATCCGTGTGAGAAAGTGACATTATCCTTTGCGACCAGCCCAAACCTTCTTTATTCTTCAGTACTGTCTTAGGGAGGTGAGAAATAAACCACCTCAAGAGAAATGGAACACAGCACATAAGAATCCCTCTTTTCTTTGTGGTACGCATGTGGAAGGTATGCAAGATATCTTCGAGTAAAGTGGACACAAGGTTGCGAGAAAGGAAGACCTTGATGGAACTCACATCTATGAGTAAGTATGGATTAGGGAACAGTACTAACCCATAGATGAGAAGGGCCAAGACCTCCTCAAAACCCTGGAAGTCCAAATCATCCCAAAATAGCTGAGCCTTCTCTATTAGGAACTTGGCCAGAAAACCCTTAACCCCGCTTCTTATTTCCCAGTTGGATACAATGTCAAACCGTTTCAGGTGTAAAGCTGCTGCAATAATCTCTGGTTTAGGAGCTTCTTCCAAACCGGTGAAAGGCAATTGATCCAAAATAAGTATACCCAATATCTGAGAGAACTCTTCCATGGTGGGTACCAACTGATAGTCAGGAAAAGTGAAGCAATGATGCTTAGGGTCAAAGAACTGAAAGAGCACACTCATCATCTTCTCATCAAAACCTGAGGTAACCAGATTGAGGAGTCGAGCGTAGTTCTTGGTGAATGAGGAAGTCTCAGAAACCCTGGATACTAGCTCTTTGAGTTGAAGCAGTATTCTCACAAAGCTGATTCGAATGGTATTTCTACGAGCGGAAGCCGTGATCTGTAAAACAGAACAAAGGTAAATTCCCCTAATCCTTGAAATGGTTAGCGTAATAAAGAATGAATGTTTATGATGCATGATGTCAGGTTTAAGCAAACTAAATCACACACAAGAAAAGCACACAATAGACCTTAGGTTCAAAGGCTTGCATGAGGTTTAAGGTAAGTACCCTCTTGAAGTTTAGTTGGTTTTAAACCTGTCCTAGAAATAGTAACCGGGTTCTACGGAGTCTAAATATCATTGATCTTTCTTTATCGAGTTATTTCAGTTTAGCAATCTTTTCTTGCAGTCTAAACATCTCTAAAGTCCGATCTCAATGAGTGTAGTATCGAGTATCAACCGATTCCCAACTTTACACCGAGACCGGCTATCTCACTACTTTCTAATGGCCAAGTTTGTTCAACTAAGGTTCTAAGGTTCGTTAGTGCTTCACGACACCACGCGGCGGCCCCGTATTCTCCTCGATTCAATACAAGGGATTTCGGAACCAACCAAATTGTCACACCAACACAACCATCGCTTCAACCATATCGGTTTACACTGTACAGTCTCCACGATCTATTGTTGTTTACCTAAAAAGATGCCCAGATCTGGGTGTAGGATCTATGGAAACAACCCAAACAAACCTCCAAGGATAAAGCAAACAAAGCACAACAAAGTAGTTAAATAATGAACTAACTCTAAGGTAACCCCACTTTTCATTGTCCCCAGCAGAGTCTCCAGTTCTGTGATACGGTAGCAGAACTGACTGTTATATACTGGTTTTTACGTTTTTTGTTCGCAAATGTGTGGTAAGAAAGAGTCGGCACCGTCTTTTCTTTTATCCAAATTAAGGAAAGGGTGAAAAGAACAGAAAAAGACCGTTTCAAGAATTTTCTAAGTAAGGGGGTAGATTATGGAAAGGGAAGGTGTTAGCACCCTTTCCATCTGTGGTTTTCCCCGGGCTCTTAGAGGTTTGCTCATTTTTAAAAATGCTTTTGTGCTTTGTGTTTGAAAATGTTTAGAAAACGCCTTAGTATGACGAACTTTGTAATGTCTCAAGGGATAGTAGAGAAAGTATACAAAGTGTTTTAAAATTGTTTTTGAAAAAGTAGTTTTCTGTATAAGTGCAAAAAAGTAGTTTGAGCAAACTTCTAACAGCTATCTACTTTGTTACTTGAAAAGGGTCGTTATTTTCCTCTTTTCCTTTAGACAGTGTTATCCTACTATTAGTGAGTAGGTAGCCTTGTCGTTGAATGTTGAGGGACATTCGAAGGGACGTTTAACAGTCATAAAGGCAACATACAGAGATGCTTTAGCAATTTCGTTTAAGGGACGAGATCATTTACCGAAAGGCAACACCGTAGGGTCATCGAGGGACTATGATCTTTTTGATTTTTGCAGGTCTTTGCTAAAGCGTCCCTATTCTCGAGGGACGTGACTGTTTTTCCGAAAGGCAACCTAAGCAGGGATACCCTAGAGGTGCATATGTGCATATGTGTTGAGATTCAGTTATTTTTGTCTTTTTATAAAATTAGCTAACGTTTTAATTTACAGTCTTTCCATGCAATCCTAATTACTAACAGTAATATTGTATAGGAAATGTAAAATACGAAAAATAAAAAAGCAGAAGCATAAATCCTAAACTATTACAACGCTTTGGGACAAATACATAAAAAATGCAAGAGACTAAGAGTGCCGAATTTTAAATCTAAAGTTATTACAACTGTGAGCAGTTACAATAAAATAAACGCGCGCTAATTTGAAAATAACGTCTAATAATCCTAAGAATAAAATCTTTTTTGTTTTTTAGTATAAAAGAAAATAAGCCTAAGTCTATTTAATTTTAAATTTAAAAAAATGTTAAAATAATTAATTAATTAATTGACGAAATTAATTTAATGTAAAAAGTCAAGCCTAATTTTTTTGTGGTTTTTTTATTCAATTTCAAAGTAAAAAAAAAATATTAGTAAAGAAATAACAAAAAAAAAAGAACAGAAAATAAAATATGAAGGAGTAGGGACCCTTCGATCCTGGGGGGCTTCGATTCAGATAAAGTTGCCTTCGATCCTAAGGAAGGAGACTTTCAACCCAGGGAAAAAGGGTAGTCTTTCGACCCAGGGGAGGAAGATCTCTTCTTCGATCCAGGGGGGAAAGTTATTCTCAATTCTAGACATGCAAGACAAATATTAGCAAAAATGACCTGGGTGTTGAACCCAGGTCCTCCGATCCTGCGTGTATTGGTTTTATTTAGTCTAGATCTGTAGTATGGGCGTGGGAGGAAATGGAAAACAAAACGTGGACCTGGAATTGTACCCAGGCCCTTAGCTCTGAATACGAATCGAACAAGGTAACATGACATCCTGAGCGTGAATCAAACAGTGAATAAACATTAACACATTTATGAAATCATTAACATGAATTTGTAAGTTTACCAATGATGGGGGGCTTTTCGGGATTTTTAAGCCACGCGTGTGTGTAGTATCTTCAATTGCAGTATGTATGTGTGTGTGTATAGTATCCCCTTATGTCCTCTCTGTCATTTTCTCCTTCTGTTTGCCCTTTTTGTTTTTCGCCCCTGATAATGTGTCCTTGGCCTCATATTTATAGGAGGGTGTTGGCACCTGGTAAAGGTAAGAGACAGCCCCTTAAACAGGCCCTTAAATCCATGAGACAAGAATCAGACAAATTAAAAGCATTCCTTTTTTGAAACATGCATGTCTCTTTGGAAATCTTAGATGAACCTAGACACTTGATTCCTTCGAAGACCCTCCAACATTTCTCTTCGATTGGCCTATGAGCTTCCTCCTTCGAATGGACTTATCATACACCCTTCAAATGAGTCATTGAACGCTCCTTCGAATGGCCTATGAGTTTCCTCCTTCGAATGGCCTTCTTATACACCTTTCGAATGAGCCATTGTTGCCTCCTTCGAATGGCCTATGAGTAGCCTCCTTCGAATGGCCTTCTTATACACCTTTTGAATGAGTAATTGTTACTTCCTTCAAATGAAGAACCTTTTGGAATTCCAATCGAAGGGTGCTATGTAGATGCCAATCGAAAGGCATTTAGGAGATGCCAATCGAAAGGCATTATTACCATGCCAATCGAAAGGTACCAAGTAGATGCCATTCGAAAGGCCTTGTTAACAGGCCAATCGAAAGGTACTTGTTGACCGCTCGAAAACTTTGTTTTGCTCTTTTCGATTTCCTTCAGTTGAGACCAATCGAAGTGACATTAAAATTCCAGTCGAAGATGCCTTTGTTCAGATGCCAATCGAATGTCACTGTGTTGCCATGCCTTTGAAGTACACCCCATTGAAGGACACTTTGACCAACTTCAAAATCTGTTATCTTTCTTCAAGCATGTGTTTGTAGCCACCCGTGTAAGAGAAGGTCTTGTAAAAAATAAGAGGGAAAATTTTGGGGTACAACAAAGACGATGGTTTCCACCATCTCCGGCCGGTCTGACTATTGTAGGCGACGATCAAGGGTTCATGGGCCAAACGACCATCTTCGGTTGGTTCGTTTAAATAACAGGGGACCCACTGGCGCTCGTTTTTTTATTTAAATAATTCTGATTGATTTTGTAATATAATATTATCATGTTATTATATTAATGAATGAGCAGAATGGCCTGGTGATAAAACGCGTGTGTGGATAGCCTAAGAGCCTAGGTTTGATCCCCAGGTCTTGCATTTTGTTTTTTCTCATGTTTTCTTTTTAGATCCCGTGTTAAGCAAATCCATGTGCGCATTGTATACCTCCATATCTGGACCATCAGATTCTAAAGGATGCAGATCCTGCGCCTCAGGCACGCGTCCTCATCATGGACCTTCAAGGGCTACTCACACCAAATCACGCGCTGTTGTTGGGTTCAGCCCTTATTGGGCCTAAAATTTTTAGTTTCTCACCCCCATTTTCTTTACATCAAGCCCATTATTATTTTTCTTTATTTTGTATTGTTTTTTTTTTGTTTAATTTACATTTTCTTTTATTTCAATTAATTTCCTTTTTATTAAAAAAATCATAAAAAATCATAAAATCAAAAATCACAAAAAATATTAGAATTAGTTTTTTTTATTAAGTAGATTAATTTTTTTAATTAATTATTTTTAATCACTTTCTCTTTCAATTAATTAAACTAATTAGGATTAGGGTTTTTCTTAATTTAATTTAAATATTTTCCTAAAACAAAAAAAGATAACAAAAACATTTTCTTTTTACCACTTAAGATTTTTTAGGTTTTCTTTACATCTTTCTCTTTTCTTCCCCGCGCATTTATTTATTTTTATTCGCATTATTTTCACAATTATGTAATTGTACATGGGATGTAATAGACTTTAACTAGAATCTTTTTATTTTTTCTTTCCCCCATGTTTTGGTTTGTAATTCCCCCCATCCGGAAGCATTGTAATAGCGTAGATTTAAATTTCCGCATTTTTATTTACCGTACTGTAATATGGTGGGAGAACTGACTTGGTTTATTTGCGTTTGATCTCAAATGTTGCGGTTAGCAAGAGTCGCCACTGACTTTTCTTTTATCCAAAAGGAAAGGTGAAAAAGCACAGGAAAGACCTTTGAGATTATTTTTTGAGTTCAGGGGGTAGATTATGAAAAGGGGCCATTGTTTAGGCAAACTTTGTAATGATTCTCGTTCGTAAGAATATATACAAAGGTGTTGATCTTTTGAAAATGTTTTCAAGTTTGAAAGGTGTTTTAAAAGTGTAGGTTTTTGTTTTGAAAGTAGCAAGGATGATCTTGTTTTGAAATGGAGCAAGTAACTAGGAACATTCTACCTACTTAAAAGTCTTTCATGTTCACTTCCTTTTTCCTTTGACATTGTTATCTTACCAATGATTTGGTAAGTAACCCTATCTTTGGATGTAAAAGGGACGGGCGTGGGTCATCGTATAACCATGATTAGCAATGTTTCAAGGTATCTTAGCATTTTTCTTTAGGGACTAAGATCATTTTGAAAAGGTAACATAAATGGCGTTATCGAGGGACTATGATCTTGTGTTTTGCTTGTTTTTTCTAATATACCTCACATGCATAATATGACCATTTTAGTAAGGCAACCAAGTGGATTTACCCTAGGGGTGTTTGTGTGCAAGTGGATTGGTTTTCATGCTTGATTTGTCTTTAATTAGGGTTTGCTATTTGTTGGTTTTAGTCTTTCCATACAAAACCCTAATTACTAGCATTTGTATATAAAGCATTTAAATTGGGGAAAATAAAAATACTAAACTATTACATCATTTAGGGAGGGGTGTACAAATTACAAATGGGGAAATTACAAGAAATTAAAACCCTAATTATCTATTACAACCATATTGAATTTGTACAAGAATATAAAGATAATGCAAAAGAAAAGAAGATTGTTTTTGTTTGAGTTTTTATATGAAAGGGTTTTAAGTCTTGACCTAATTGAAAATGATTAAGGAAAATTAAGCAAAATTAACCTAACCTAAACAAGAAAAGAAAATAACTAAAAAGAAGATTTTTTAGGGTTTTTATTCATAAAAAGGTTTTAAATTAGTAAAAATAATATGGATATTAATTAATTAAAATAAACCTAAGTTCTAAGTTGATTTTAATCTAAAAGAAATTAATATAATAAATAAACCTAAGTCTAAATATTTATTAATTAAAAAAGAAATTAATTTGTTTAAGAAAATGTTTTTAGTCTTTTTGTTTTATAAAGAAAATAAAATAAATGATTTTTTTTTAAATATGCAAATAAATAAATAAAATATTTTTGGATTTTTTTTATTAATAAAAATAATAATAATAATAATAATAGTAATAATAAAAAAAATATTTAAAAAAAGGAAATAGAACAAAAATAAGAAAAAGAAAATAATAAAAGAAATTGGGTCAGGGGTGCACAAGTAAGTCAGGGTTAGTAAAAGAAAAAAAAAGACCCAATTTGGAGGCCCCACCTGTTCAAACAAACACAAGGAAAACAGAAAATATGTGAAAAAAAAGTAAAACGGACGTTGGGGCTCGAACCCAGGTCCAAGGGGTGACAGGCGCACGCTTTAACCACTGGGGTGGAGATACATCCGTTAACTTGTATGAAATGATAAATACATAACATAAAACTTGCCCTGACTGTACTTCATCTTCAACCTCCAGCCAAAGGATCTGTAACTTGCTCATTCTTCAACAATTTTCAGAAATGTAAACATGAAACTTGTGTATTTTTTCATCACGAATCCAACCATGTAACTAATTTAAACTAAAATTAAAAAATAAGGATGAATTTATGAAAGTACCAAGTTCTGACCTAAACGTTCCATTAAATTCAAACTCAAAATTCTCCATGTTTAAGTAACATAAATAAAATCTATGGACATGTATAGTTTCAGGGCAATGATATCTACATTCTATCTGCACAAATGCAAGCCTAACAATGCCTAAATAATGAGATAGAAGTTCAAGAAAAATACTTCAAAACTGGAAATCGTGAAATGGATTTGATCTTGTTTCAGGCAATGGTGATGATCAGGCTAGCTCCCTTAGACCTCTAGGAAGCTAATGCAATGGCTGGCTTGAGCTGGGAGTGGTTAGAATGATCTGGAGAAGTCCAACTGTGATGCTCTGTTTTTGAACTTAGAAATGGGTAAAGAAGGTGTTACAGTCGTGTAACAAGGACATGGATGGCTTGTGTATGATGCTTGAAAGCTTTTGGAAGCAAAAGGCCGAGAAACGCACGAGTAGTTTTTGATTTTGGGATTTTTGGCCAGAATATGCAACAATGGAAGTAAGTGTTACAGCTCTGAGTTCTTGGTGTTTTTAGGGGTCAAGCATGCATGTGATTTGTTGCAAATGACTTGTGTATGTATAAGTAAAAGGTTGGAGATCTATTGCACAAAGAATTTCTGAGTTATAGAGTTATGGCTAGGTTGCTTGATTTTGAAGAAAAGTGAATGTATGGTTCCAAGAGGAAGTACAAGCATGGGTTGAGTGATTGTAAGGCTTGATACATACTTCTCTTGAGTTATAGGACGTGTATGATCAGAAGAAAACAATTGCAAGGCTCAAGAACAAGTTTTGTGCATAAAGCTACTTTTTCAAAATGGCATTGTGCACTTTCTTCCTAAAATGGACATAAAGCATGGGTATTGCATTGAATTCTTGAGTTGAGTCCTCTAACAGTTGTGAAAGCATTTAATTATGGAGTGCATAACAAGTTTGAGACCTGTAAAGTATAGATCATGCAGCATAGGTTTGAAATTTGAATCTTGTTCATCACAAAATGACCTATAATTTTAGTTTGAAACCCTAACTTCCTCTCTCGATTCTCCCTGCTCAAGAATGATCTCAAGGAGTTCTATGACATTTTAGAAAGCTTGTAATGTGCTATACAAACCCTATTTGAATCACTTTTGAAAATTACAATTGGAACTATATGAAAAAGTGCCATGAAGTTAGGTCAAAATCCTGCCTAAACTAGGGCAAAATTTAACTAAGTGTTTAGTTTCAAGACCATGACTTTATGAATTAATAACTCGAGATCCAAGCATATTTAGGAGAATTTGTTTAAATAAATGTTTTATATATCATGGAGATCTACAACTTTCATGTTGAAAGTTTCTTTTGAATCATCTTGCATCATGATGAAAATTTTGCTCAAAGTTGTGAAAAAACATGAAGTTTTCAACACTTAGATAAATTTCTAAGTTTGAAAACTTTGACTTTTCAAAATGAAATCTTGACTTTTTGATTTCTTGATGAAAATTTTTCATATTTTGACATGTTTGGATGAATTGTGAATTTTGACACTTGATTTTGACCAAAAAGTCAAAGTTTAACTTTTCAGTGTACAGTTGACTTTTGATCAATTGACTGAAAATTCATTATCAATCCAATTGATCTTGAGCAATGTTTTGGGTCATGCCATTAGGTAAAAATGATGTCGTTGAACTCTTGATATTATGCTTCAACCCAATTGACCATTTGCTAGGTCAAAAATAAAAAAATTGCCCTTTCTCAATCAAAACCCTAATTTTGACCATTTTGCCCTTTTGATGATTTGGTCAAATTTCTTGAGGAATTATGGTCCAAAATTGATCAAATGATACATATGAGTTTATAATGTTGATGTGGATAAACAATTATGAATTTTGACTGTAAATTGGCCACAGTTGACTTTTTCCCCAATACAATTGATTTTTAGGTCAACTGCTCAATTGACTGAGCAAGAATGTGATCCAAGACTTGAAACTTGACATGAGTAATATTGAGGGTCCATAATGATCCATGAAAGTCATATGAAGCATCGAAAGTTCAATTATCCTTGTGCAATTTCAAACCCTAATTTGAGTCATCGGTGCTTAAGGAGGTGTCTTGAGTTGATTAACCTTAGTGTAGTCTTGAACCAAATGAGATCTTGTGAGAAAATATTTGATAAGTGAGAGGGAAAATTTTGGGATACAACAGCTTCCCCTGTTCAATCTTCTTAAACCTGAAGAGTTAGATTGGCGGATTTTCCATTCGTGACTTGAAGGTGGAAGATGATCGGACACTAGAGTGCCCAGAAATTTGAACTCGAGGATGTGATGGTTGATGGTGTAGGGAATGGGATTAAAGATGCCATTTGGAGAGGTGATGGAAAGTCATTGGGGATGGGCTTACAGATGCCATCCAAAAATGATTGTTGGCAGGAACGGGAGCAGTGTCAGAATGAATCTCTGGTTGATTTAAACTGAAAAGCTGGAACTGAAAGAGTATCAGAATGGCGTCCATGTCTGGAGCGTATCTGAACTGTATCTGAAAGCTGAATGAGTATCAGAATGGCGTCCATGTCTGGAGCGTATCTGAACTGTATCTGAAAGTTAAATCTGAATGAGTATCAAAATGGCACTCGTGCCTGGAGCGTATCTGAACTGTATCTGAAAGTTGAATCTGAATGAGTATCTGAATGGCATCCGTGTCTGGAGCGTATCTGAACTGTATCTGAAAGATGAATGAGAAGAAATTTGTGTAGGATTTCTTCAGCTGGTCGTGTAAATAATTGTCCTAGCTTGTTTCAGGTATCAATCTCTGACCTTTTGCAAATTGTTGATGATAGCCATCTACTGACTGGTCTTTCCTGAAGAGATGAAAGATTAGTTGTATGCAATGTCATGATGTATGAAATGCATTGTACAATGATGTTCTATTAAATGAATGAAATTATGTTGCATGCATTTGTGTCATAGATGTTTACGACTTATGGATGCGATGTATGGGCATGAAAGCTATGTTGTTGTGATAATGTTGGATTTAGGGAAAATAAAATCCCTGACTGCTGTTGGGGACGTGGAGTCTAAGTCTTCATGTTTTGAAGTGCTGGAGAGTTGATGAGCTTCTATTTAGAGAAATAAACTATGTTGTAATGGAAACACCGTGTATGGCTTGTGAAATCTTGTTGGAGAATCCTGAGAAATTGGGAGACCTTTACTGAGGATTGATAACTGAAAGTTTTGTTCCTCTGGGGATATGAGAGAGCTTGATATCATTAAACTGCACACTGTGGGGGATTTTATGGAATAGTCTAAAGATATTATCCTATTTCTTAAAGCAATTAGTAATTGTCTTCTATTTTTTACTCATTTGTAAACAGTAGTTACTTTCAAATGCATATGCTCAAAAACAAATCATTGGACGTTTTTGTAAACAAAACACAGAAATAAAGAAAACGGATAGTTTTTCACTTTCAAAGGAATATCTTTGTATTAACTTGAATAAGTATTTTGTACAATGAGACGAACATCCTAGTAAGAGAATTTAGTTTTAAAAAAAACGGAAATTTGAAACAAAGAAAAGATAGCTATGTGCAATAATCCCATGGGGTTCCCATTCTGCTATAGCCGTCGTGGCTCTGAGCGTCTTGTCCACTTGATGGCTTGTCCGAAGTTGATTGGATTGATTAGACCCGTTGGGTTTGTCAGTCGAAGCCAAAGGTTATCTATAAGATGATCAATGGGACATGGTCATACGCTTTAATTCGCTAACTTTTGCCTAGACCGCCCTTTCGGTTTTCAGTCCACCGGGATACCCTTTTTTGCCCAAGTCGCCCTTTTGGGTTTCCAACTTGTCGGGTGTACAATTTTTTTTTGTTTTATCCCTAATTTTTGCCCGAACCTTTTTGGTTCACCAGGATGCCCTTGTTTTGGCTAGGTGTGTCAACCTAGCAGGTCTCTTATGCGTAGTATCTTTTGACTGTGTCCGTGTTCACAGGGTGCGGCAGGTCATCACCATCCATAGTGGTTAAGATCATTGCTCCACCAGAGAATATGATTTTGATCATAAACGGTCCTTCGTATGTAGGAGTCCATTTTCCCCTGGGATCACCCTGCGACAGTATGATGCGTTTGATCACCAGATCCCCAACTTGATACACTTGGCATCTAACCTTTTTGTTGAAAGCCTTGATCATCCGTTTTTGATACATTTGACCATGACAGACAGTAGTAAGCCTTTTCTCATCAATCAAGTTTAGTTGATCAAGACGAGTTTGGATCCAATCTTCTTCATTCAGCCCTGCATCCTTCATAATTCTCAGAGAGGGGATCTGGACCTCAATAGGCAAGACAGCCTCCATTCCGTATACCATAGAGTAAGGTGTTTCCCCGGTTGATGTGTGCGCCAAGGTACGATAACCGTGGAGGGTGAATGGTAGCATCTCATGCTAGTCTTTGTATGTGACTGTCATTTTCTGTATGATTTTCTTAATATTCTTATCTGTGGATTCGACAACACCATTCATCTTTGGCCGGTAATGGGAAGAATTGTGGTGCTGGATCTTGAATTACACGCACAGTGCGGTGATCATAGTATTGTTGAGATTCGCACCATTGTCTGTGATGATCCTCTCCGGGATACCGTACCGACATATGAGATTCTGTTTGATGAACCAGGCTACAACATTCTTGGTAACAGAAGCGAAAGAAGCCGCCTTAACCCACTTTGTGAAATAGTCAATAGCCACCAAGATGAAGTGATGTCCATTAGAGGTTGTTGGCTTTATTTCTCCAATCATATAAATGCCCCACATCGCGAATGGCCAGGGAGCAGTCAGGATATTCAGAGGAACTGGAGGTACATGCACTTTGTCAGCATATATTTGACACTTATGATAGGTTTACGAATGTTGATAGCAATCTACTTCTATGGTAGACCAGTAATACCCTGCCCGTAGGATTTTCTTTACCATCCTATACCCACTGGAATGGGTGCCAAAAGTGCCTTCATATAGATCAGCCATGATCTTTTCTTCCTCAAACTTGTCTACGTAACGAAGCAAAACAGAGTCATGGTTGCGCTTGTAGATAATGCCATTACTGATGAAGAACTTACTAGAGAAACTTCTCAAGAACTTCTTATCATTGACTAAAGCTCCTTCTGGATAATCTTGAGCCTCGAGATACCTCTTGACTTCGTGGAACCAAGGTCGGTCCACTGCTTCTTCAGTATTGATCTCGTGACAGTGAGTTGGTTCATCCATTCGTTCAATGGTGATCTGTGGAGCCTCGTTATCCCATTTGAGTTTAAACATGGATGACATTGTGGCTAGCGTGTCTGCTAGATGATTTTCTTCTCGCGGGAAATGCTCGAAGGTAATCTTCTCAAAGTGTGGGATTAATGTCAACACATGTTCTTTGTAGGGGATGAGGTTAGGGTGCTTCGTGTCCCATTCTCCCTTGATCTGACTGGTGGCCAAGGATGAATCTCCAAATACATTTAAGGACTTGATCCCCAGATCTATGGCAGCTTTGAGACCAAAAATATACGCTTTGTATTCTGCCATGTTATTTGTACAGTTGAAGAAGAGTCTTGCAGTGAAGGGAGTGTGACATCCTTCAGGGGATATGATTACATCACTAATGCCATTGCCGAGTGTGTTGGACGCCCATTAAAAACTAGGGTCCATCGGGATCCTTGTTCAGGTCTGTCATATGGTCTGAGTTCTTCACAGTTGTTTACCATCATGGTGTATTCATCTGGGAATTCGAACTTCATGGACTGGTAGTCATCCACAGCTTGATGAGCAAGGTGATCAGCTAGTACACTGCCCTTTATTGCTTTTTGGGTAGTATACTGAATGTCATATTCCGTCAGGATCATCTGCCATCTTGCTATTCTCCCAGAGAGGGTAGGCTTCTTGAATATGTATGTTATTGGATCCATCTTGGATATCAATAAGGTAGTATGGGTCAGCATATACTGTCTTAGCCAGCGAGCAGCCCATACCAGAGCGCAGAAAGTTTTCTCGAGCAGTGAATATTTGGTTTCACAGTCGGTAAAATTTTTGCTCAGGTAATAAATAGCATGCTCTTTTCGGCCAGACTCGTCAAAGTGCCCCAACACACACCCCATTGAATTTTCCAAAACAGTTAGATACATGGTTGTTGTACCCCAAAATTTTCCCTCTCATTTTACTCAACACATGCCCATTGAGGACCTCAACTTGCTCAAGGATGCTCAAGAGTTGACCAGACAAACTCTCTCCTAAGGCAATGTACCTCAAACTAGGGTTTCCATTTTCATCAGGGTGAGGAACTCCAAAGGTCCCAAATTCCTTCCATGGTCCCAATATGTTATCAAGATCATCCATGTCATGTTTCATGCCTTGCACAAGAAGTTTGCTCAGTCAATTGCCCAGATGCCTAAAAATCAGCTATAATAGGTCAAAAGTCAACTGTGGCCCACATACAGTCAAACTTCAAGATTCTTGGTCAACATCAACATTTTGAAGAGATATCCATCATTTGATCAAGGGTTAATCATGATTCCTTAAGGAATTCCCCCAAATTCATCAAAACCCAAAAGTTGCTAAATTAGGGTTTCACAGGAAAAGTCAACCAAACTTTGACCAGGCATAACTTCTTCATACTTTATCAGAAATTTTCCATCCAAGGCTCATTTTGAATAGGATGCAATTACTTATAATTCATCATCATCCCACAAGTTCAAAATATGCACTCATCAAAAGATATGAATTTCTACATTATAGGTCCTTTTGAAAAGTCAACAAAAACACCTTTTGGGTCAAAGCTTCTTACATGAACATGGAAGACCCAATTGAGATGAAACCAAAAGGGTTGTTTAGGGGACATCCTAAGATTTCTATAAAGTCCAAGAACACATATCTAGGGTTAAAATTGGAGGAGATATGCCTTGTCAAAGTTGACCATTTTTGCAAAATTGCCAAAAGTCAAATATGCTCAAAAGTGCATTTTTTGTCAAATGGGCCTAGCGTTTCATGATTGTATCTTGTTTGTGACATGGCCCACGACCCAAATCAGCCTCCATATATTATTTGCTTATTTATTTATTTTATTTTGATGTTTATTTATTAAAATTTAGATTAAATTAAATAAATTACAAAAAATATAAAAGATTGATTTTTGATCTGATTTTTTGTAGGAATCAAATCCAATTAGGCTGACATATCATATCAAATCATGCAAGGGATGATTTAAGCAAAATTGGCATGATTATGCTTGTTTTGGAAAGATATAATACAAGAGCAAAATAAAATCCAATTTCCATGATTCACAAAGATTTAATTTGTTTTTGTTAACCTAATCAGTTCTACTACATATATAGAACATACCCAAGCCAAAAGGAGAAGGATTGCAGGTCAGGAAAGCTGAGAACAAAACTCAAATTTTAGTAAAAAGGTAGTGGATCGTTCTCCAACCCAGAGGGCAATTCAAAGCATTTCAAAGCTACCAATCGATTCCTGGACATCTCTAGAACGTTCTCCAATCATTTTCCAGTTCTCCCAAGCCCATAAATAGGACATACGATCCTCACGGTTTGCTTCTTTTTCAAAATCCGATTACTATGATTCTTGCATGATGAACATGTTTTAATGGTATACCTGTGTTGGTTGTCATGTTTACAACGTGTTAGATTGGTTTAATTGATGTTTTGATGCATATAATGATGAATGCCATGGCTAGGGTTTGAAGTCACGTTTTAGGATTCTTGACATAGGTGAAATTGGCCCAAGAAAAGGGTACCGTGATGCTCGTGGCATCAAGACAAGTTGAACCATGGTCTTTAATTTCATTTATCACGCGTTTTTCTTGATTTTTGAAGTGTACAGGTTATGGATACAGACGCTTGTCTATAGGTAAAAGTGTTTAGCCTAAGGCGATGGATCTGCAAAGAAGACAACAACGTATCTAACCACTATTGGCTTATTTGAATTTCGCGCGCTTATTGGAGTCATTCACGTTTTTTTATATATTACTTATTGTTGTTATTATATTGATAACTAAACATGATAGCCCAAATTGCAAGGCGTGCGTTGTGTAAGTAGGAGGACTTGGGTTCGATCCCAGGTCCAAGCATTCTCTTTATTTTCCTAACATTTAAATGCAGGTTCTATACATTATCTTGCCAAGCGTCCATCATGCGCTACCACCATCCAGCCAATGGATCATTGTTTATCCAGATCCTATGCTCAATCAAGGAAAGAACATGATACACCCTCCAAGCATGGCTGCACAGAATGAGCATGTTGACTGGGCTGACTAGCTATTCGGCCTTACCAATTCAACAATATACCCCTCTTTCAGCTTCCATATAGGCCCATATCTTTACTTTTCTATTTTATTTCTTGCTTTAATTGTTTTATTAATTATTTTCTTTTACAAAAATAACATAAAAGTCAGTTTTTTTATTAAATCAAAAATCACAAAAACATCAAAAATTATTTTTTCATAAAATATTCTATTTCTTTAATTAATTAGTTTAATTAAAATTAGGGCAATTTAATTCTTTTCATAATTAAAAATAATTAGAATTAGGGTTTAATTTTGTACATAACCTAATTAATTTTTTCTCAAAAATAACCTAAATCTTTTTTCAACTAGGTTTTTTAGGTTTTCTAATTATTCTCGCATTTAATTCACCGCGCGCTTTTAATTTCCCCTTTTATTATTATTGTAACTGCTCTGAGTTTGTAATAGTAATTAGGTTTTTAAATTCCTCATCTTTATTTTCAGTCCAAGATAATTATGTATCTGTAAAAGCCTTGTAATAGCTAGAACTTTTAACTTTCCCGCATTTTATTTCCGCAAACTATAAACTTCTTAGATGTATGTTAATAGGATTGTATGGAAAGACAAACTGAAAATTAATACGGTAGAAAACCCTAAATGTGAAAAGATAAATTAACTGAAAACATACACTCGCACATGCTCACTCCTAGGGTTTGCCCCACTCCGGTTGCCTTCGGTAAATGGTCATGAAGTATAGGGTTTGTTAGTGGTTGTCCTCTAGCCCCGAAAGATCTAAAATGACCCATTCGGATGTTGCCTCGGAAAAAGATTTTAAGGCTTTAGGATGATTACTAACATTTCCTAACATTGCTTTTGTGATCGTATTTGTCCCTTCAAATGTCCCTAAAAAACTCCAACGACGATGCTACCTATTTCTCAATAATGGGATAGCATTGTCTAAAAGGAAAACGAACAGACCTTTTTCGAGTAGGTAGATTAGTTCCTAGGTACTTGCTCAAACAAACAAAAACTTTTTCACACCAACACTTTCCAAACAAAGTTTTCAAAAAAAACTTCGTAACACTCTTAAGGACAGAAACAAGGGTTAATACGAAGTAAAACAAAACTTTTCAAAACAAGCACACACAAGCAGTTTTCAAAATGAGCAAGTACCTAAGAGCCCGTGGAAAACCACAGATAGAAAGGGTGCTAACACCTTCCATTTCTATAATCTACCGCCCGTACTCAGAAACATCTCGAAAAAGGTTTTTTCTGTTCTTTTTCCTTTTCCTGATTGGATAAAATAAAAGTGGGGGCGACTCTTGCTTACCGCGACATTTGCGAACAAAAACGCAAACCAGTATTAACAGTCAGTTCTTCCACCGTGTCATAGAACTGGCGACTCTGCTGGGGAGAAGAATATAAATTGGGGTAAACCTTAGGATCTATGTCATATTTAATTGCTTTCTCTTGATTGTCTTGCTTGCTTTATATTTATGGGAACATTTTGGGTTATTTGATCCTACACCCGGATCGGGAAACACCATTTAGGTAAGTAGCAATAAACTATGAGGTAGTTGTGCTGGGGTATACCGACACGGTTGAAGCAGTAGCTACGTTGATGTGGCACTTTGGTTTGTACCTGTAACCCTTGAGTTAATCAGGGAGATGTACGGGGCCGCCGCATAGTGTCATAAAGCATCAACTGACCTTAGAACCTTTGATTGCACAACTTGGCCAGTAGGACGTAGCGAGATGGCCGACTTTGGTGTATGCCCTAGGTCGACAGATACTCGATGCTACGCTCATTGAGGTTTGACTTTTGAGTTTTGTTTGATTAAGAGTCAATCGTCAATTGAACAAGGCTTGGGGAAAAGATTGGTGATATTGAGATCCCTTTAGAACCCAGTTACATATTTATAGGACAGGTTGAACCAATCCAGCTTCAAGAGGGTATGACCTTAAAACTCAAGTAGGCCTTAAACCTAAGGACTTGGTGTGATTTGTCTGTGTTTTCTATACCTGTGATTTATCATGACATCATAAACATCATACCATAGCATATCATACTAATTGTTTTAAGGGTTTCTAGGGCTCATCTTTGCTCTTTTTTGTAGGATATGGCATCCGCCCTCAAGAACACTATTTAGATTAACCTAGTGAAAGTATCTCCCCAATTAATGGACTTGGAAGTAAGGATTCCCAAAATCTCTCCTTTCACTGAAAATCATGGTCGGTTGCTCAACTTGGTCACTGTAAAACCTGACGAATAAATGTTGAAAGTGTTGTTTTAGTTCTTCGATCCTCTGCATCACTGTTTCACATTCCCGGATTACCAGTTAGTGCCTACTATGGAGGAATTTTCTCAATTATTAGGGATACCCATTCTCGATCAGCTACCTTTCAGTGGTACGAAAAGACATCCCAAACTTGAAGAAATTGCTAAAGCTCTATCCTTACAACGGTCCGACATAGTGACAAATTGGGAAACCAGAGGGAGTGTTCAAGGAATTCCGGTTAAATTTATGTTCGAGAACTCTTACTATTTTTGGGATAACCTGGATCTACAAGATTTTTGAAGAGGTTTTGGCGCTCCTTGTCTACAGGATGGTATTGTTTCCTAATGCGGATCAACTCATAGATGTGAGCATAATCCAGGTTTTTCTGTCTCAGAATCCGGTACCTACATTACTCGGGGATATTCTACACTCTCTACATGCTCGTACTCTAAAAAGAAGGGGGACCCTCCAGTGTTGCACTCCTCTATTGGCTAGGTGGTTTATTTTGCACCTACCCAGATCTACTTTGAAGAATGAACAGGGTAAAAGATGGTCTCATCGACTGATGCCCCTTACGCATTCAGACATTCATTGGTGTTCACGGTTCTCGGAAGATGTTACTATCATTGATCGCTGTGGTGAATTTCCTAATGTCCCTCTCTTAGGCATTAGGGGAGGAATCACTTATAACCCTTGCTTAGCATTATGACATTTTGGTTATGCGAGAAGGGATGGTCCTCATGATACACTTATTCAAGGAATTGCCTTCAACTATGAGAATGATGTTCAGGGTTACGGCAAAAGGTTCATACAAGTTTGGAGTATGGTACATAGGGTTGACAGTAAGACACTTGGGCATAAGAATTCCATACCTCTCGAGCCTTATCTCAGATGGGTACGAGCCCGCACTCAAACTCTTATGATGCCTTATCCCACTATACGACCTATGATTATGGAACCAGTTGCCGAGGGAGACACTCCTTATCTTGTTCTTCATCCAGACATGCCAACTGATCATGAAGAGTTACAAAAGTCCTGGGTTCAGATTAAAGAGGAGCGGGATACGTTTGAAGCCCAATTCTACGCTAGAGAGAAGAAGGTCTTGGAACTCACTAGGCTACTTCATGAAGAGAGGAATATCAACACCTACATCGCGCCAAAGAGGAATCGCTCATGGGAAACCTAGTCTTCTTTTTGTTTTATTTTTCTTAATTGTACTCTCAAAATACATTCTTTGTAACAATTCAAGTTTACTAATACAATTCACGTTTGTTCCTTTTTGTTTAAGAAAATTTGAGCCTTTAATAACCCTTGAAAACATTGCATACATATCATACATATCATTGCTTAACAGGATTCATAATAGGTTTCTCATCTCCTCCGCTGTTTATTTCAGCAATGGCTCTTGAACAAACTGTGAAAGATCTTCAGACTCAGAACACCCAGTTCCAGCAAATGATTATGGCTCTAGCCAAAGGACAGGAAGAGCTGAAGGCTCTGATTGTTAAGAAGAACACTAAGAAGACCAAGAGGACAGCTGGTGTGGCACATATGAGCAGAAGGTTCAGAGGGCCGCCAAGACGGGTTGTTGATTTAGCTTCTTTAGCTAAAGAGGGAGAGAATCAAGAGGGTGAAGCCAGAGAAGAGGACCCTAGTCCTAAAGAGTCTGACAATGAAACTGATTATAATGAGGAGAAGTACCCTCCGGCTGATGAAAAGTATAAGAAGTTAGAAGAGTGTCTGAGTGCTATGGAAATCCAGAAGGTTCCTGGGCTGGATTTTGAAGAGTTGGGTCTGGTCTTCAGGGTTGTCACCCCCCCAAAATTCAAGGCACCGGTATTTGCTAAGTATGATGGGGTCTCTTGTCCTAAAATGAATCTTCGTTCCTATGTGAGGAAGATACAGCCTCATACTGCTAACAAAGACTTGTGGGTTCACTTTTTCCAAGACAGTCTGTCTGGAACATAACTGGACTGGTTCTATCAGCTGTAAAGAGCCAATGTTCATAACTGGGAAGACCTTGCTGCTTCATTTTATAAGTAATATCAGTATAATTCAGACCTCTCTCTAACCTGTACACAACTCCAAAATCTGTCTATGGGTTCGAACGAGGGTTTCAAGGATTATGCTCAGAAATGGAGAGATTTGGCTGGAAGAGTTCAACCTCCCTTGGATGACAGGGAGCTCGTGGATATGTTTCTGGGAACTTTGACTGGGCTATTCTTCAATCATCTGATTGGAAGTTCATCGGTAGGTTTTACTGAACTGATCTTAACAGGAGAAAGAGTGGAAGCTGGAATCCGAAGTGGAAAAATTTAGAAGGATGCCTCTTCTAGTGCTGCAAGGAAGCCGTTTGCAGGTAAAAAGGAAGTCAGTGCCGTCTATAACCAAAAGAATCAGAATCGAACTGAGCGCCATTCGGCGGTAGGGGCTGTTATGATTCCCAAACATGCACCTGCTCAGCAAAGAAACAATCAGCCAAGAGTAGAAAGACCAGCTAGACAGTTCACTCAGATCAACATGATGTTGTCTCAGGTTTTACCTCATTTTCTAAAGTCCAATCTGGTTACTCTGAGGGAAGCTCCGAAGAATCCGAACACCACCTCTCCCTACTATAAACCGAATGCTCGTTGTGCTTACCATTCAGAAAGTCCAGGCCATGATACCAATGACTGTTGGGATTTGAAGAACAAAGTACAGGATCAGATTGATGTAAAGAGATTAAATTTTATGCCCCAGAGACTCCCAACGTTATCACTGCTCCTATTCCGAAACATGGTCGGGGTGTTAATTCCGTTAAAGAAGGTGTGTTTGTGACCTCTGTGGAAGAATTGGTGACCCCACTCATGACTATCAAGGGGAATTTGTTGAAGGCCGGTTTATTTTCGGGTTGTGGTGAAAGTTGCCACTTTTGTTCATTTCTACCGACTAGTTGCCCTTTATTGAAGGCGGGTGTTCAGCGCCTGATGGATGACAAAGAGATTCTGTTTAAGAAGACCCTTATTCCGACTGTTTCTTGTAAAGACATTTCTATCATAACCATTTCTTCCAATCCTCCCAGGCCTCCACTAAGAGACCCGTCAGGATTACATCAGTTCCGAAGGTGACTCCGTTGATCATAACCATGCCTAGACCAATCCCATACTCCTCGGACAAAGTTGTTCCTGTGAACTATGGGGCCGACGTCTATTACCACGGCGTAAAGAAGGACATGCTATCTGTTGTACCCCAAAATTTTCCCTCCCATATTCTCCAAGATTTATCAAGAATCATCTTCAAATGATTCAAGATTTCTCAAGGGTTGCACAGTCCAAATACCTCCTAAGCCAGCTGAAATTACGGTTTTGGTTCTCTCAAGGAAATTGGGGTTTTCAATGGTTCAATCAAGTCTCATAGGTCTATATACATTGTCAAGCATCTATATACCAAGTTTTAAGACTCATAATGTCAAATTGCACAGTCAAAAGCTTCATTTGCTCTACAGTCAACTGCAGGGGTAAAATGGTCATTTTACAGTCAAAAGTCAAACTTTTTGGTCAACATCTTATTTTGAGCTCACAATCATCATTTGATCAAGTCTTGATCATGATTCCACAAGCATGGCTCAAAAATCATCAAGATGCCAAAAGTTACTATTTTTGGACAGCTGAAAAGTCAACTGTAACTTGACCAGGGCATAACTTCTTCATGGTTCATCAGAAAAATCCCATCCAATGCTCATTTTGAAGGGGATGACATTTCCTACAACTCATCTTCACATTCCAAGTCCAAGAAATGCTCTCACAAAAAGTTATCAATTTCTACATTACAGGTCAATTTCAAAAGTCAATAAAAATGCACTTTAAGTCAAAGACCATAACTTGATATTGGAAAATCCAAATGACATGGGACCAAAGGCATTGGTTAGAGGACTTCAAGACCTTTCCAAAATGTCCAAGAACATGTTCATATGATCAAAATTGAGCAAGATATGCATTGGACAAGTTGGGCAATTTTTGTGAATTTGAAAAAGTCAACTTTGCTCAAAACACCTCATTTTTGCTAATGGGCCTTAAAATCCTTCTTGAAACTTTAATCAAAGCTTATGCACGACCCATTAAGCCTACTTGAATTTATTTTCTTATTTTTATTAATTAATTGGATTTTTAATTGATTTTTAATTCATTTAATTAATTTAAAATGTAGGAAATTTAAAGATATGATTTTTTCAATCTTTTGTGAAGCAAATAAGCTCAAGACAAGCTGGAAAATTCGTGTATCAATCAAGGACATCAAAATCTCCATGTTTTGCAAGTTTTCTCAATCAAAAAGATTGAAAAATATTTGATTTTCAATCAAATATTGAAACATCAATGCAAGGGATTTCTTGTGCAAGATTTACCCTAAATCCATTCTACTATATATGCACAAGCTAAACCTAAAGCATGAAACGTGAAAAGCTGCTGCAAAAAGCCATAACCAATTCCAAAAAATTCAAGAAAATTTGAAAACAGTTTTCCACATTCCAAGCCAATTCAAAGCATTATAGTGTTTCCAATATATTGCTGGAGGTGTAAGGAACATATTGCAATCAAAACTAAGCCTTAAAGCTATCAAAACCACCAAGAACAGTCCCACGGTTTGTCAATCTTTTTCAGAATCGTAACTCTAAATTTAAGCATCATTAACATGATTTTCTGTGTGTTTTGTGTTGCTAGCAATCATACAAAGCTTTTGGCATAGGTTAATTGGACGGAAACACCCTGAATCACAAATCACCATTGACAAATATTAGGGTTCCGAAGCCTTGATTTTGGGGCTTTCCCATACAGGAAAATTGGACCTTCTCATGCATATGGTTGTAATCGTTGCAACCAGACGAATTGAATGCCATACTCGCGCCCTATTTATATAGCCTAGGGAGCTAATCGCTATTATTCCTCATGCTATTTTATGGGGGTTAAAAACCCCCGCTATCTGTTTATTATTTGCAGGTTTCAGCGAAGGAGACGAAGACGTGGTGACGTGCCATTGGAGCGTTCAAATAAAACGCGCGCTTTTTCATCATCTCCAACATATTAATTGTTTGTATATATTATATTCATTAATCATAATATTAACAAATGCGCTCAGATGGTGTAGTGGCTGGTGAGGTGGCTGTGAATCATTGGGACCTGGGTTCGATTCCCAGGTCCACCCCAAATTCCTTGTATTATTTTTCATAATTGGATCACATGCAGGTTGCTCAAGGCGTTCCACCATATGTCTCAATCATCCCAGGCGCCATGTGTCCTTATGCATCAAACTAATGGTCCAGATGGAAGGACTATGGTATTCCTTAGTCAACGCGTACCTGGACAACTACCAAAGTCAAAGAGGCTTGAGCTTAATGGGCCAGAATTGCTAGAATACCTCCAAAAGGGCCCATCACCCCCCTGGTTTAATTATTTCTTTTCTTCTTTTATATTTTTGTTTTCTTTTAATTATTATTATCACTATTTAATTAACTCATAAATTATTTTTTTCATAATAAAATCAGAAATATAATAATTATTATTATTAATCTCACTTTTTTATTTTTGTAAATAAATTCTAATGAATTAGTTTAGTTGTTTTAATTAGGTAATTTTGACCTTTTTTTTACAATAAATAAAATAAACTTAGAATTAGGGTTTTTCTTTTGACAATTTTAAACTCCTTTTATTTTATTTTCATAAAAACACAAAAACTAAAAAATATACTTTTTCTTTTAATTAATTAATTAATTAGTTTTAGGTTAAATATTTAATTAATTGCAAAAAGGACCAAACTTCTTTCTTTTCTCAAAAAGGGTCAAAACCCTAAGGACGTCCTGATTCAATTTCTTTGCGCGCACTTTATTATTTTTGATCATATTCATGTATCTGCTCCGAGAATGTAATAGTTAATTAGGACTTTTACCGCTTTCTTTTAATTTCTTGCAATTTATTTTCAAGGGTTATGTTTTTGGCGATGTAAATACCCGACGCCTTGTAATAGCGTAGATTCAATTTTCCGCACTTTATTTCCCGCAAATTATTTAACTGTTAATTATGCATGACAAGACTTGTATGAAAAATAAAATCAACCCGTAGCTCACAATGATGCATGTTCAAAGATAATATAAACTGAAACCAGACACACGTGCACATGCCACTCCTAGGGTACGCCTCACTTGGTTGCCTCGAGGTGATCATCGAGTATAGGGTGTTTTAGAGGTCACTCTCCTGTCTAAAGATCCAGTTGCCTCGAAACGGTTGCCTCGGATAAAAAAAGGATCTAGGACATTAGGGTTACCGCTAAGGCGTCCTACTATTGCTTTGGTGACCGCACATGTCCCTATAATCGAATTGACCCGAACAACTCCAACGATGGTGCTACCTACTTCTCAATAGTGGGATAGTACTGTCTAAAGGACTCTTACACAACCTAATTCCTTAGAGTAGGTAGATTTCTCCTGGGTACTTGCTCTTTCAAAACGACAAAAACAACTTTTCGCACTTACACTTTCAAAAAGTTTTCAAACAAATACTTCATACACTCTTGAGGACTGATACAAGAGTTACCTAGAAGTTTTTCAAACTAAACTTTTTCAAAACCCACAAACACAAGAAAAGAAAACATTTTTGAAAACATAGTGAGCAAGTACCTAAGAGCCCGTGGATAACCACGGATAGAAAGGGTGCTAACACCTTTCCTTTCTATAAATCTACCTCCCGAACCGAGAAACATCTCGAAAAGGAATTTTGCTGTGCTTTTGTCCTTTCCTTGGTGGAGAAAATAAAAGACGGTGGCGACTCTTGCTTACCGCGACATTTCGCGAACCAGCTTAAAAAACAGTCAGTTCTATTTCCACCGATCATAGAACTGGCGACTCTGCTGGGGATATTAATAAGTGAGGTGTACCTTAGGATTAGACCACTCTTGTTTTCAATTGCTTGCTTTGTTTGCTTTAATATTGTGGGCTTGCATCGGAGTTTCATAGATCCTAACCCGGATCTGGGGGATACCCTTTTAGAAGTAGCAACAACCTGTGAGGGAACTGTGCGGGGTATACCGACACGGTTGAAGCAGTTGCTACGTTGATGTGGCACTTTGGTGAGTACCGGTAACCCTTGAGTCAAGTCAAGGAGAGTACAGGGACGCCGCGTGGTGTCGTGAAGCATCAATTGACCTTAGGAACCTTACTTGACCATCCTGGCCTCTTTAGGGGTAGTGAGATGACCAACTTTGGTGCAGTCCGAAGTTGGTAGATACTCGATACTACACTCATTGAGGGTTGTTTTCTTGGAATATTTTGGTCACCAGTTAAGTGGCTAAATCAAAACGATGAACATAGAAAACAATCCAATGATATTGAGCTCCTTAGAACCCGGTTACTATTCATAGGACAAGTGTTGAGCCAACTAACTTCAAGAGGGTAGTACCTAAACTTCATGCCAGCCTGAAATCTAAGGGCTCTTTTGTGTGACTTGTGTGCCTTCAAACTTGAACTACTTGCACATTCTTGTTATCTGACACATGAGTTTCTTGCAGGTTTTGTTTACAATCCTTAATTTGGGCTTATAACAGGGTTTACTTACCTCACTCCACGCATAGCATAACATCATACCATCATACCATTGCATACATCCTGCATAAGGACTAATCCATTTCAAGGATCTCGAGGGTTTGTGATGCAGGTCATGATGAATCCAATGTCTAGCAATGGGCAAAGGGGATTTATTTTCCTCTAGCCAAGGTTGTCCAGAGATCAAAACATGATAAACTGAGTCAGGGGCTATGACCCACTCGATATGGTAAGCTTTGACTCTTGAAGAAGGACTCTCAACAACATGAAGTTCCTTCAATCAAGCTACTGGATTCAAACTCTAACAATTTTCTTGTTTACCCCACGAGATCCTTGAAAACATTGCATACATACATACATATCATTGCATAATAGGTCACCCCTTACAGGTCGCTTACCTTCTTCGCCGTTTATTTCAGAAATGGCTTCCCAACAAGACAACCAGGGTCTTCATACTCAAGAGGCTCAGTTCAGGGAGATTTTCCTAAGCCTATCCAAGGGGCAGGAAGAGTTGAGAACACTCCTCATGGGGAATTTGGTCAAGAGAAGTCCTGGAGACGATAAGGACAAACGACTGAAACGTCTGCAAGCTGAGGTAGACGCAATGAGAACCCAAATGCTGGGGCAGATGGCTCTTATCCAAGGCTTAGCTCGGGAACAAGAAGAGTTGAGAACTGTGATCAACCAGCTTCAGCAAGAAAGTATGAAGCAAGTAGTCAAGGCTGGGGACCAAATCGGTAATCAGCCTCCAAGAAGTCAAAGGTTTGGTTCAACGAATAGACCTCTCCAAGCTGCTACTACTTCACAGGTCCAACAACGACCTCGCCAAGAACAACGGGTTGATCAGAGCAAGCCAGACAAGCCCAGGAGGCAATTCACCAAGCTCAACGTATCACCGTCTCAAGCTTTACAACGCCTGTTGAGATTGAATCTGGTAATGTTAAGGGACCCTCCTAAGAATCCCAACACTTCCTCTTCCAGGTATAACCCGAGTGTGAGATGTGCCTACCATTCTGACAGTCCTGGACACGACATCGACGACTGTTGGACTCTGAAGAACAAGATCCAGTACCTGATTGACGAAGGAGCAGTGGAGTTCACACAAGGTGGTCAGGCTGAGTTTTTCTACCATCCCTCCAGGGTTCACCATTCGAAATGATGACAAGTCCTGAGACGAGAATACTTTTTGTTCATTGGAATTTTCAATTTGTAATTTTCTTTTGATTGTTCAAACATTTATTCATGTCAAACTTTATTACTTTATCAATGCATCGCATATGTCTGTTTTGAATCAATCCATTAGTATCCACAATATTCAAATTGCTTTCATTTTTTTGTGATGTTCAAACTCTCGGAAACAAATTCTAAGCCTCTTGAGGGAGGATGACGAAAACGATACCACGATCTTTACAGTATGCTTTTGGACAAACCCCGCTGATGAGGTACAGGCATTGTTTCAAATCCTAAACAGTGGAGTTATAAGGAAGATAATCCCTCGTCAACCCCTTTGAGCCAAAGAAGCTGGAGTTTTTCTTTTCAAAAAATTGAAACCCTTAATCATAACCTGGGGCAGGGTAGTTTTCTCAGCTGATCCAGGTGCACAAACAACGGTATCAAAGAAGTCTTTCCGAAACAAAAAGACAGTGATGGTTCCTATAATCATAAAGACAGGCAGTCATTATCTCTCAGAAGTAAAAGCCCATTAAGTCAAAACCTATGAAGGAGACTTACAAAACTGGGGCATCCCGCTGGCTGTAATCACAAAAGAAACAGTTCAGGCAAAAAAAGACAGGGATAACACAATAAAAAAAAGAGAAAGAGGTCCTACAAACCCTCAACAAAAAAAAAGAAATGACTGCCTATTCAAAATAAACTGTCAATATCCGAACCATCATCGGAATACCAGAGCAAAGACTCAAACAAGGTCTAACGCATGATTAGTTGAGTTTAGGATTGAAGAACATCACGAAGAGCGGGTGGATACAAATAAAGCTTGAGCCTTTATCCTTTGTTTCTTAAACCGTGAACCAGGCCACGTTATAACCCTTAAAAAGTTCTAGCTGAAGCATGGGTTAGTTCGAAAGCATACTGTTACAAAGGTATCCTGACTCCTGTAGGGCTTGCTATAAAATCCTGAGTTGACATCACATTTTACAAAAAAAAATTCACTTGCTTTATTGAAAACTGCATTTTCAAAAACTTCGAAACAGACATAAGCTTTGCATTCTTAAAATAACATTGTTTGCATATGACTATTTGTTCAACAGTAGAGAAATTCGCACGAAGACAATCTAGTGAACAAATATACTTCCAACCAAGGAGCAGGCATGATCATTTTCTATCATCTGGGGCAGTCTAGTCAAAATTCAAGGAATCTCTCAAGATGCCAAACAGCCAGGGGCAAATCTCCGCCTGAGTCACTTGGGGAATTGGACATGAATTCCAGCAGCGAATCTTGCACGATCGAAGATCTTCTGGTAGTGGGGAAATACAACACTACTGACAGTGACAACTCCATGCATTCTGAGAGCATGGACATAGTCGAAAAAAGTACTACGCATAATCAAAGACCCGCTAGGTTAACACACCTAGGCTAAATAAGGGCTTCCCGGCGAACCAAAAGGGTTCGGGCAAAAATAAGGGATGAAAATGGAAAAAATCTGTACACCCGGCAAGTCGAAAACCTGAAAAGGTGGCTTGGGCAAAAATGGGTATCCCGGTGGACTGAAAACCCGAAAGGGCGGTCCAGGCAAAAGTTAGGGATCAAAAGCGTACGACTATGTCCCGTCATCTCGTCACTTGCCTACCATAAGAAGATTTGTCAATCGGCAGTTATCAAGGCCTCCACAGGTACCTTCTCCCACAGAAGCTGGGGCAATAAAAATCGTCCAAACTGTACAAGCTGCTCTGTCCTCCAGGTACCAAGGTAAGTTCAGCTGAAGAACATGACCAAGATACCTTCACTCCCCGCAGAGTCAGGCAAGGTCCAGCAATACTCTCCCCAAGCAGAGTGGGTCTCCCATCAGCCCTAAGAAGGCACAGTATCTCCAACAAGTCAGCAATACTCTCCCCGAGCAGAGTTAGGCTACTGTCAGCCCTAAGGAAGTTAGGTACCCCTAGAAGATCTCAATATTCTCCAGCAGAGTATACAGATATTCCTCAACAAGCATCTCCGGCAGTCTTAATATTCCCCGACAGAAATCTAAGATTGTTCCCCGGCGGAATACCCAGACACCCCAGTGGAGCCACTTCCCTAGTACAGTTCAAAAGTTTCCCCAGGAGAGTTGAATCAATCTCCCCAGTAGATTCTGGAAGCTTATCCCCAGTAGATTCTGGAAGCTTATCCCCAGTAGAGTCTGGAAGCTGATCCCCTGCAGAGCACAAATATTGCTCCCCGACCATGTTCAAAGGTTATTCCCCACCAGAGCCTATAACTGGGTTATCCTCAGCAAATTGCAACGGAAAGACGTCCTCGGCAAAGTTCTTCCTATCCCCAACGGAGTTCATCAAATCCCTAACGGAGCTTATCAACGGAATCCCCAGCAGAGTTATCATCAAATTATCAGCGAAGTATCTCTTCCCACATAGTAATTCCCCACAGAGTAATTCCCCGCAGAGTAATCTCTCCAACAAGTTTATTCCCCCAACGGAGTCATCTTCTCCTACCGGTTTATTCTTGCAATCATCATCGCCGGCGGAAACGAAGAACTCTACTCCTCAAACATCAGCCCAGGATTCAACAAACTTCCCGGCATTCGTCAAGGATTTATTTTCCCAGACGAAATACATTCATAAACATATCACATCTCATACCTCCTATTCATATACATGATAAAGTGCATACGACACTATCTCATTTATTTTTGAACATCATGACATCGTGCATTTCATACATCATGACATTGCATACAACTGATGTTTTGCCTTTTCAGGAAAAAGGTCAATCCAAAGATGATTACTATCAATTGTCGCAGTTCCAGATTCGACACCTGTATCTAGCCAGGGCATATCTGTGACCGATTGATTGTGGATTCGATACCTGTATCTAGCCAGGGCATATCTGCATGAAGAGTTTGAAGTTCCAGATTCGATACCTGTATCTAGCTAGGGCATATCTGTGAGCGATTGATTGTGGATTCGAT
Source organism: Vicia faba (assembly GCA_948472305.1). Taxonomy (NCBI): domain Eukaryota; kingdom Viridiplantae; phylum Streptophyta; class Magnoliopsida; order Fabales; family Fabaceae; genus Vicia; species Vicia faba. The sequence goes on along the minus strand of OX451738.1, from coordinate 1,335,334,173 downwards.
ACCTGTATCTAGCCAGGGCATATCTGCATGAAGAGTTTGAAGTTCCAGATTCGATACCTGTATCTAGCCAGGGCATATCTGTGAGCGATTGATTGTAGATTCGATACCTGTATCTAGCCAGGGCATATCTGCATGAAGAGTTTGAAGTTCCAAATTCGATACCTGTATCTAGCCAGGGCATATCTGTGAGCGATTGATTGTGGATTTGATACCTGTATCTAGCCAGGGCATATCTGCATGAAGAGTTTGAAGTTCCAGATTCGATACCTGTATCTAGCCAGGGCATATCTGTGAGCGATTGATTATGGATTCGATACCTGTATCTAGCCAGGGCATATCTGCATGAAGAGTTTGAAGTTCCAGATTCGATACTTGTATCTAGCCAGGGCATATCTGTGAGCGATTGATTGTAGATTCGATACCTGTATCTAGCCAGGGCATATCTGTGAGCGATTTATTGTAGATTCGATACCTGTATCTAGCCAGGGAATATCTGCATGAAGAGTTTGAAGTTCCAGATTCGATACCTGTATCTAGCCAGGGCATATCTGTGATCGATTGATTGTAGATTCGATACCTGTATCTAACCAGGGCATATCTGCATAAAGAGTTTGAAGTTCCAGATTCGATACCTGTATCTAGCCAGGGCATATCTGTGAGCGATTGATTGTAGATTCGATACCTGTATCTAGCCAGGGCATATCCGCATGAAGAGTTTGAAGTTCCATATTTGATACCTGTATCTAGCCAGGGCATATCTGTGAGCGATTGATTGTAGATTCGATACCTGTATCTAGCCAGGGCATATCTGCATGAAGAGTTTGAAGTTCCAGATTCGATACCTGTATCTAGCCAGGGCATATCTGTGAGCGATTGATTGTAGATTCGATACCTGTACCTAGCCTGAGCATATCTGCATGAAGAGTTTGAAGTTCCAAATTCGATACTTGTATCTAGCTAGGGCATATCTGCGAGCGTTTGATTAGAGGTCTACGCCTGTATCCAGCCAGGAAAGCTATCTCGATCAACCTTTTGAAGTTCCAGATTCGATACCTGTATCTAGCCAGGGCATATCTGTAGACGACTTATTCCAGATTCGATACTTGTATCTAGCCATGGCATATCTGTGGGCGACTAATTCCAAATTCGATACCTGTATCTAGCCAGGGCATATCTGTAGACGACTAATTCCAGATTCGATACCTGTATCTAGCCAGGGCATATCTGTGAGCGATTGATTGTAGATTCGATACCTGTATCTAGCCAGGGCATATCTGCATGAAGAGTTTGAAGATCAACCCCTGTAACAGGCCAGGAACTGTCTTTCTTTTTCAAGCACGCAAGTTCTCGCTAAGGAATCTCTTACGCGATTGACACCTCCGGATGGCATCTTTAAGCCCATCTCCACAACTATCCGTTACATCTCCAAATGGCATCTATAAGCCCATTCCCGACAAGGTTCTGTCACATCTCCAGATGGCATATATAAGCCCATCCTCCTATCCATCATCTCTCCAAATGGCATCTGTAAGCCCATTCCCGACATCACATTGCTGATATTACACTATGCGAGTGCAAATTTCTGGGCACTTTAGTGTTCAATCATCTTCCACCTTTGGATCACGAAAGGCACGCAAGCCAATCTACATCCTCAGGTTTAAGAAGATTGAACAGGGGCAACTGTTGTACCCCAAAATTTGCCCTCCCATATTCTCCAAGATTTATCAAGAATCATCTTCAAATGATTCAAGATTTCTCAAGGGTTGCACAGTCCAAATACCTCCTAAGCCAGCTGAAATTAGGGTTTTGGTTCTCTCAAGGAAATTGGGGTTTTCAATGGTTCAATCAAGTCTCATAGGTCTATATACATTGTCAAGCATCTATATACCAAGTTTTAAGACTCACAATGTCAAATTGCACAGTCAAAAGCTTCATTTGCTCTACAGTCAACTACAGGGGGAAAATGGTCATTTTACAGTCAAAAGTCAAACTTTTTGGTCAACATCTTATTTTTAGCTCACAATCATCATTTGATCAAGTCTTGATTATGATTCCAAAAGCATGGCTCAAAAATCATCAAGATGCCAAGAGTTACTATTTGTGGACAGCTGAAAAGTCAACTGTAACTTGACCAGGGCATAACTTTTCCATGGTTCATCAGAAAAATCCCATCCAATGCTCATTTTGAAGGGGATGACATTTCCTACAACTCATATTCACATTCCAAGTCCAAGAAATGCTCTCACAAAAAGTTATCAATTTCTACATTACAGGTCAATTTTAAAAGTCAACAAAAATGCACTTTAAGTCAAAGACCATAACTTGAGATTGGTAAATCCAAATGACATGGGACCAAAGGAATTGGTTAGAGGACTTCAAGACCTTTCCAAAATGTCCAAGAACATGTTCATATGATCAAAATTGAGCAAGATATGCATTGGAGAAGTTGGGAAATTTTTGTGAATTTGCAAAAGTCAACTTTGCTCAAAACACCTCATTTTTGCTAATGGGCCTTAAAATCCTTCTTGAAACTTTAATCAAAGCTTATGCACGACCCATTAAGCCTACTTGAATTTATTTTCTTATTTTTATTAATTAATTGGATTTTTAATTGATTTTTAATTCATTTAATTAATTTAAAATGTAGGAAATTTAAAGATATGATTTTTCAATCTTTTGTGAAGCAAATAAGCTCAAGACAAGCTGGCAAATTCGTGTATCAATCAAGGACATCAAAATCTCCATGTTTGGCAAGTTTTCTCAATCAAAAAGATTGAAAAATATTTGACTTTCAATCAAATATTGAAACATCAATGAAAGGGATTTCTTGTGCAAGATTTAACCTAAATCCATTCTACTATATATGCACAAGCTAAACCTAAAGCATGAAACGTGAAAATCTGCTGCAAAAAGCCATAACCAATTCCAAAAAATTCAAGAAAATTTGAAAACAGTTTTCCACATTCCAAGCCAATTCAAAGCATTATAGTGTTTCCAATATATTGCTGGAGGTGTAAGGAGCATATTGCAATCAAAACTAAGCCTTAAAGCTATCAAAACCACCAAGAACAGTCCCACGGTTTGTCAATCTTTTTCAGAATCGTAAATCTAAATTTATGCATCATTAACATGATTTTCTGTGTATTTTGTGTTGCTAGCAATCATACAAAGCTTTTGGCATAGGTTAATTGGACTGAAACGCTCTGAATCACAAATCACCATTGAGAAATATTAGGGTTCCGAAGCCTTGATTTTGGGGCTTTCCCATACAGGAAAAATTGGACCTTCTCATGCATATGGTTGTAATCGTTGCAACCAGACGAATTGAATGCCATACTCGCGCCCTATTTATATAGCCTAGGGAGCTAATCGCTATTATTCCTCATGCTATTTTGTGGGGGTTAAAAACCCCCGCTATCTGTTTATTATTTGCAGGTTTCAGCGAAGGAGACGAAGACGTGGTGACGTGCCATTGGAGCGTTCAAATAAAATGCGCGCTTTTTCATCATCTCCAACATATTAATTGTCTGTATATATTATATTCATTAATCATAATATTAACAAATGCGCTCAGATGGTGTAGTGGCTGGTGAGGTGGCTGTGAATCATTGGGACCTGGGTTCGATTCCCAGGTCCACACCAAATTCCTTGTATTATTTTTCATAATTGGATCACATGCAGGTTGCTCAAGGCGTTCCACCATATGTCTCAATCATCCCAGGTGCCATGTGTCCTTATGCATCAAACTAATGGTCCAGATGGAAGGACTATGGTATTCCTTAGTCAACGTGTACCTGGACAACTACCAAAGTCAAAGAGGCTTGAGCTTAGTGGGCCAGAATTGCTAGAACACCTCCAAAAGGGCCCATCACCCCCCTGGTTTAATTATTTCTTTTCTTCTTTTATATTTTTGTTTTCTTTTAATTATTATTATCGCTATTTAATTAACTCATAAATTATTTTTTTCATAATAAAATCAGAAATATAATAATAATAATTATTATTAATATCACTTTTTATTTTTGTAAATAAATTCTAATGAATTAGTTTAGTTGTTTTAATTAGGTAATTTTGACCTTTTTTTTACAATAAATAAAATAAACTTAGAATTAGGGTTTTTCTTTTGACAATTTTAAATTCCTTTTATTTTATTTTCATAAAAACACAAAAACTAAAAAATATACTTTTTCTTTTAATTAATTAATTAATTAGTTTTAGGTTAAATATTTAATTAATTGCAAAAAGGACCAAACTTCTTTCTTTTCTCAAAAAGGGTCAAAACCCTAAGGACGTCCTGATTCAATTTCTTTGTGCGCACTTTATTATTTTTGATCATATTCATGTATCTGCTCCGAGAATGTAATAGTTAATTAGGACTTTTACCGCTTTCTTTTAATTTCTTGCAATTTATTTTCAAGGGTTATGTTTTTGGCGATGTAAATACCCGACGCCTTGTAATAGCGTAGATTCAATTTTCCGCACTTTATTTCCCGCAAATTATTTAACTGTTAATTATGCATGACAAGACTTGTATGAAAAATAAAATCAACCCGTAGCTCACAATGATGCATGTTCAAAGATAATATAAACTGAAACCTGACACACGTGCACATGCCACTCCTAGGGTACGCCTCACTTGGTTGCCTCGAGGTGATCATCGAGTATAGGGTGTTTTAGAGGTCGCTCTCCTGTCTAAAGATCCAGTTGCCTCGAAACGGTTGCCTCGGATAAAAAAAGGATCTAGGACATTAGGGTTACCGCTAAGGCGTCCTACTATTGCTTTGGTGACCGCACATGTCCCTATAATCGAATTGACCCGAACAACTCCAACGACGGTGCTACCTACTTCTCAATAGTGGGATAGTACTGTCTAAAGGACTCTTACACAGCCTAATTCCTTAGAGTAGGTAGATTTCTCCTGGGTACTTGCTCTTTCAAAACGACAAAAACAACTTTTCGCACTTACACTTTCAAAAAGTTTTCAAACAAATACTTCATACACTCTTGAGGACTGATACAAGAGTTACCTAGAAGTTTTTCAAACTAAACTTTTTCAAAACCCACAAACACAAGAAAATAAAACATTTTTGAAAACATAGTGAGCAAGTACCTAAGAGCCCGTGGATAACCACGGATAGAAAGGGTGCTAACACCTTTCCTTTCTATAAATCTACCTCCCGAACCGAGAAACATCTCGAAAAGGAATTTTGTTGTGCTTTTGTCCTTTCCTTGTTGGAGAAAATAAAAGACGGTGGTGACTCTTGCTTACCGCGACATTTCGCGAACCAGCTTAAAAAATAGTCAGTTCTATTTCCACCGATCACAGAACTGGCGACTCTGCTGGGGATATTAATAAGTGAGGTGTACCTTAGGATTAGACCACTCTTGTTTTCAATTGCTTGCTTTGTTTGCTTTAATATTGTGGGCTTGCATCGGAGTTTCATAGATCCTAACTCGGATCTGGGGGATACCCTTTTAGAAGTAGCAACAACCTGTGAGGGAACTGTGCGGGGTATACCGACACGGTTGAAGCAGTTGCTACGTTGATGTGGCACTTTGGTGAGTACCGGTAACCCTTGAGTCAAGTAAAGGAGAGTACAGGGCCGCCGCGTGGTGTCGTGAAGCATCAACTGACCTTAGGAACCTTACTTGACCATCCTGGCCTCTTTAGGGGTAGTGAGATGACCGACTTTGGTGCAGTCCGAAGTTGGTAGATACTCGATACTACACTCATTGAGGGTTGTTTTCTTGGAATATTTTGGTTGCCAGTTAAGTGGATAAATCAAAACGATGAACATAGAAAACAATCCAATGATATTGAGCTCCTTAGAACCCGGTTACTATTCATAGGACAGGTGTTGAGCCAACTAACTTCAAGAGGGTAGTACCTAAACTTCATGCCAGCCTGAAATCTAAGGGCTCTTTTGTGTGACTTGTGTGCCTTCAAACTTGAACTACTTGCACATTCTTGTTATCTGACACATGAGTTTCTTGTAGGTTTTGTTTACAGTCCTTAATTTGGGCTTATAACAGGGTTTACTTACCTCACTCCACGCATAGCATAACATCATACCATCATACCATTGCATACATCCTGCATAAGGACTAATCCATTTCAAGGATCTCGAGGGTTTGTGATGCAGGTCATGATGAATCCAATGTCTAGCAATGGGCAAAGGGGATTTATTTTCCTCTAGCCAAGGTTGTCCAGAGATCAAAACATGATAAACTGAGTCAGGGGCTATGACCCAATCGATATGGTGAGCTTTGACTCTTGAAGAAGGACTCTCAACAACATGAAGTTCCTTCAATCAAGCTACTGGATTCAAACTCTAACAATTTTCTTGTTTACCCCGCGAGATCCTTGAAAACATTGCATACATACATACATATCATTGCATAACAGGTCACCCCTTACAGGTCGCTTACCTTCTTCGCTGTTTATTTCAGAAATGGCTTCCCAACAAGACAACCAGGGTCTTCATACTCAAGAGGCTCAGTTCAGGGAGATTTTCCTAAGCCTGTCCAAGGGGCAGGAAGAGTTGAGAACACTCCTCATGGGGAATTTGGTCAAGAGCAGTCCTGAAGATGATAAGGACGAACGGCTGAAACGTCTGCAAGCTGAGGTAGACGCAATGAGAACCCAAATGCTGGGGCAGATGGCTCTTATCCAAGGCTTAGCTCGGGAACAAGAAGAGTTGAGAACTGTGATCAACCAGCTTCAGCAAGACAGTATGAAGCAAGTAGTCAAGGCTGGGGACCAAATCGGTAATCAGCCTCCAAGAAGTCAAAGGTTTGGTTCAACGAATAGACCTCTCCAAGCTGCTACTACTTCACAGGTCCAACAACGACCTCGCCAAGAACAACGGGTTGTTCAGAGCAAGCCAGACAAGCCCAGGAGGCAATTCACCAAGCTCAACGTATCACCGTCTCAAGCTTTACAACGCCTGTTGAGATTGAATCTGGTAATGCTAAGGGACCCTCCTAAGAATCCCAACACTTCCTCTTCCAGGTATAACCCGAGTGTGAGATGTGCCTACCATTCTAACAGTCCTGGACACGACATCGACGACTGTTGGACTCTGAAGAACAAGATCCAGGACCTGATTGACGAAGGAGCAGTGGAGTTCACACAAGGTGGTCAGGCTGAGTTTTTCTACCATCCCTCCAGGGTTCACCATTCGAAATGATGACAAGTCCTGAGACGAGAATACTTTTTGTTCATTGGAATTTTCAATTTGTAATTTTCTTTTGATTGTTCAAACATTTATTCATGTCAAACTTTATTACTTTATCAATGCATCGCATATGTCTGTTTTGAATCAATCCATTAGTATCCACTATATTCAAATTGCTTTCATTTTTTTGTGATGTTCAAACTCTCGGAAAAAAATTCTAAGCCTCTTGAGGGAGGATGACGAAAACGATACCACGATCTTTACAGTATGCTTTTGGACAAACCCCGCTGATGAGGTACAGGCATTGTTTCAAATCCTAAACAGTGGAGTTATAAGGAAGATAATCCCTCGTCAACCCCTTTGATCCAAAGAAGCTGGAGTTTTTCTTTTCAAAAAATTGAAACCCTTAATCATAACCTGGGGCAGGGTAGTTTTCTCAGCTGATCCAAGTGCACAAACAACGGTATCAAAGAAGTCTTTCCGAAACAAAAAGACAGTGATGGTTCCTATAATCATAAAGACAGGCATTCATTATCTCTCAGAAATAAAAGCCCATTAAGTCAAAACCTATGAAGGAGACTTACAAAACTGGGGCATCCCGCTGGCTGTAATCACAAAAGAAACAGTTCAGGCAAAAAAAGACAGGGATAACGCAATAAAAAAAAGAGAAAGAGGTCCTACAAACCCTCAACAAAAAAAAAGAAATGACTGCCTATTCAAAATAAACTGTCAATATCCGAACCATCATCGGAATACCAGAGCAAAGACTCAAACAAGGTCTAACGCATGATCAGTTGAGTTTAGGATTGAAGAACATCACGAAGAGCGGGTGGGTACAAATAAAGCTTGAGCCTTTATCCTTTGTTTCTTAAACCGTGAACCAGGCCACATTATAACCCTTAAAAAGTTCTAGCTGAAGCATGGGTTAGTTCGAAAGCATACTGTTACAAAGGTATCCTGACTCCTGTAGGGCTTGCTGTAAAATCCTGAGTTGACATCACATTTTACAAAAAAAAAATTCACTTGCTTTATTGAAAACTGCATTTTCAAAAACTTCGAAACAGACATAAGCTTTGCATTCTTAAAATAACATTGTTTGCATATGACTATTTGTTTAACAGTAGAGAAATTCGCACGAAGACAATCTAGTAAACAAAGATACTTCCAACCAAGGGGCAGGCATGATCATTTTCTATCATCTGGGGCAGTCTAGTCAAAATTCAAGGAATCTCTCAAGATGCCAAACAGCCAGGGGCAAATCTCCGCCTGAGTCACTTGGGGCATTGGACATGAATTCCAGCAGCGAATCTTGCACGATCGAAGATCTTCTGGTAGTGGGGCAACACAACACTACTGACAGTGACAACTCCATGCATTCTGAGAGCATGGACATAGTCGAAAAAAGTACTACGCATAATCAAAGACCCGCTAGGTTGACACACCTAGGCTAAATAAGGGCTTCCCGGCGAACCAAAAGGGTTCGGGAAAAAATAAGGGATGAAAATGGAAAAAATTTGTACACCCGGCAAGTCGAAAACCTGAAAAGGCGGCTTGGGCAAAAATGTGTATCCCGGTGGACTGAAAACCCGAAAGGGCGGTCCAGGCAAAAGTTAGGGATCAAAAGCGTACGACTATGTCCCGTCATCTCGTTACTTTCCTACCAGAAGAAGATTTGTCAATCGGCAGTTATCAAGGCCTCCACAGGTACCTTCTCCCACAGAAGCTGGGGCAATAAAAATCGTCCAAACTGTACAAGCTGCTCTGTCCTCCAGGTACCAAGGTAAGTTCAGCTGAAGAACATGACCAAGATACCTTCACTCCCCGCAGAGTCAGGCAAGGTCCAGCAATACTCTCCCCAAGCAGAGTGGGTCTCCCATCAGCCCTAAGAAGGCACAGTATCTCCAACAAGTCAGCAATACTCTCCCCGAGTAGAGTTAGGCTACTGTCAGCCCTAAGGAAGTTAGGTACCCCTAGAAGATCTCAATATTCTCCAGCAGAGTATACAGATATTCCTCAACAAGCATCTCCGGCAGTCTTAATATTCCCCGACAGAAATCTAAGATTGTTCCCCGGCGGAATACCCAGACACCCCAGTGGAGCCACTTCCCTAGTACAGTTCAAAAGTTTCCCTATGAGAGTTGAATCAATCTCCCCAGTAGATTCTGGAAGCTTATCCCCAGTAGATTCTGGAAGCTTATCCCCAGTAGAGTCTGGAAGCTGATCCCCTATAGAGCACAAATATTGCTCCCCGACCATGTTCAAAGGTTATTCCCCACCAGAGCCTATAACTGGGTTATCCTCAGCAAATTGCAACGGAAAGACGTCCTCGGCAAAGTTCTTCCTATCCCCAACGGAGTTCATCAAATCCCTAACGGAGCTTATCAACGGAATCCCCAGCAGAGTTATCATCGAATTCTCAGCGAAGTATCTCTTCCCACAGAGTAATTCCCCACAGAGTAATTCCCCGCAGAGTAATCTCTCCAACAAGTTTATTCCCCCAACGGAGTCATCTTCTCATACCGGTTTATTCTTGCAATCATCATCCCCGGCGGAAACGAAGAACTCTACTCCTCAAACATCAGCCCAGGATTCAACAAACTTCCCGACATTCGTCAAGGATTTATTTTCCCAGACGAAATACATTCATAAACATATCACATCTCATACCTCCTATTCATATACATGATAAAGTGCATACGACACTATCTCATTTATTTTTGAACATCATGACATCATGCATTTCATACATCATGACATTGCATACAACTGATGTTTTGCCTTTTCAGGAAAAAGGTCAATCCAAAGATGATTACTATCAACTATCGCAGTTCCAGATTTGATACCTGTATCTAGCCAGGGCATATCTGTGACCGATTGATTGTGGATTCGATACCTGTATCTAGCCAGGGCATATCTGCATGAAGAGTTTGAAGTTCCAGATTCGATACCTGTATCTAGCTAGGGCATATCTGTGAGCGATTGATTGTGGATTCGATACCTGTATCTAGCCAGGGCATATCTGCATGAAGAGTTTGAAGTTCCAGATTCGATACCTGTATCTAGCCAGGGCATATCTGTGAGCGATGGATTGTAGATTCGATACCTGTATCTAGCCAGGGCATATCTGTATGAAGAGTTTGAAGTTCCAAATTCGATACCTGTATCTAGCCAGGGCATATCTGTGAGCGATTGATTGTGGATTCGATACCTATATCTAGCCAGGGCATATCTGCATGAAGAGTTTGAAGTTCCAGATTCGATACCTGTATCTAGCCAGGGCATATCTTTGAGCGATTGATTGTGGATTCGATACCTGTATCTAGCCAGGGCATATCTGCATGAAGAGTTTGAAGTTCCAGATTCGATACCTGTATCTAGCCAGGGCATATCTGTGAGCGATTGATTGTAGATTCGATACCTGTATCTAGCCAGGTCATATCTGTGAGCGATTGATTGTAGATTTGATACCTGTATCTAGCCAGGGAATATCTACATGAAGAGTTTGAAGTTCCAGATTCGATACCTGTATCTAGCCAGGGCATATCTGTGATCGATTGATTGTAGATTCGATACTTGTATCTAGCCAGGGCATATCTGCATAAAGAGTTTGAAGTTCCAGATTCGATACCTGTATCTAGCCAGGGCATATCTGTGAGCGATTGATTGTAGATTCGATACCTGTATCTAGCCAGGGCATATCCGCATGAAGAGTTTGAAGTTCCAGATTTGATACCTGTATCTAGCCAGGGCATATATGTGAGCGATTGATTGTAGATTCGATACCTGTATTTAGCCAGGGCATATTTGCATGAAGAGTTTGAAGTTCCAGATTCGATACCTGTATCTAACCAGGGCATATCTGTGAGCGATTGATTGTAGATTCGATACCTGTACCTAGCCTGAGCATATCTGCATGAAGAGTTTGAAGTTCCAAATTTGATACTTGTATCTAGCTAGGGCATATCTGCGAGCGATTGATTAGAGGTCTACGCCTGTATCCAGCCAGGAAAGCTATCTCGATCAACCTTTTGAAGTTCCAGATTCGATACTTGTATCTAGCCAGGGCATATCTGTAGACGACTTATTCCAGATTCGATACATGTATCTAGCCATGGCATATCTGTGGGCGACTAATTCCAAATTCGATACATGTATCTAGCCAGGGCATATCTGTAGACGACTAATTCCAGATTCGATACCTGTATCTAGCCAGGGCATATCTGTGAGCGATTGATTATAGATTCGATACCTGTATCTAGCCAGGGCATATCGGCATGAAGAGTTTGAAGATCAACCCCTGTAACAGGCCAGGAACTGTCTTTCTTTCTCAAGCACGCAAGTTCTCGCTAAGGAATCTCTTACGCGATTGACACCTCCGGATGGCATCTTTAAGCCCATCTCCACAACTATCCGTTACATCTCCAAATGGCATCTATAAGCCCATTCCCGACAAGGTTCTGTCACATCTCCAGATGGCATCTATAAGCCCATCCTCCTATCCATCATCTCTCCAAATGGCATCTGTAAGCCCATTCCCGACATCACATTGCTGATATTACACTATGCGAGTGCAAATTTCTGGGCACTTTAGTGTTCAATCATCTTCCACCTTTGGATCACGAAAGGCACGCAAGCTAATCTACATCCTCAGGTTTAAGAAGATTGAACAGGGGCAACTGTTGTACCCCAAAATTTGCCCTCCCATATTCTCCAAGATTTATCAAGAATCATCTTCAAATGATTCAAGATTTCTCAAGGGTTGCACAGTCCAAATACCTCCTAAGCCAGCTGAAATTAGGGTTTTGGTTCTCTCAAGGAAATTGGGGTTTTCAATGGTTCAATCAAGTCTCATAGGTCTATATACATTGTCAAGCATCTATATACCAAGTTTTAAGACTCACAATGTCAAATTGCACAGTCAAAAGCTTCATTTGCTCTACAGTCAACTGCAGGGGAAAAATGGTCATTTTACAGTCAAAAGTCAAACTTTTTGGTCAACATCTTATTTTTAGCTCACAATCATCATTTTATCAAGTCTTGATTATGATTCCAAAAGCATGGCTCAAAAATCATCAAGATGCCAAGAGTTACTATTTGTGGACTGCTGAAAAGTCAACTGTAACTTGACCAGGGCATAACTTTTTCATGATTCATCAGAAAAATCCCATCCAATGCTCATTTTGAAGGGGATGACATTTCCTACAACTCATCTTCACATTCCAAGTCCAAGAAATGCTCTCACAAAAAGTTATCAATTTCTACATTACAGGTCAATTTCAAAAGTCAACAAAAATGCACTTTAAGTCAAAGACCATAACTTGAGATTGGTAAATTCAAATGACATGGGACCAAAGGCATTGGTTAGAGGACTTCAAGACCTTTCCAAAATGTCCAAGAACATGTTCATATGATCAAAATTGAGCAAGATATGTATTGGAGAAGTTGGGAAATTTTTGTGAATTTGCAAAAGTCAACTTTGCTCAAAACACCTCATTTTTGCTAATGGGCCTTAAAATCCTTCTTGAAACTTTAATCAAAGCTTATGCACGACCCATTAAGCCTACTTGAATTTATTTTCTTATTTTTATTAATTAATTGGATTTTTAATTGATTTTTAATTCATTTAATTAATTTAAAATGTAGGAAATTTAAAGATATGATTTTTCAATCTTTTGTGAAGCAAATAAGCTCAAGACAAGCTGGCAAATTCGTGTATCAATCAAGGACATCAAAATCTCCATGTTTGGCAAGTTTTCTCAATCAAAAAGATTGAAAAATATTTGACTTTCAATCAAATATTGAAACATCAATGAAAGGGATTTCTTGTGCAAGATTTAACCTAAATCCATTCTACTATATATGCACAAGCTAAACCTAAAGCATGAAACGTGAAAATCTGCTGCAAAAAGCCATAACCAATTCCAAAAAATTCAAGAAAATTTGAAAACAGTTTTCCACATTCCAAGCCAATTCAAAGCATTATAGTGTTTCCAATATATTGCTGGAGGTGTAAGGAGCATATTGCAATCAAAACTAAGCCTTAAAGCTATCAAAACCACCAAGAACAGTCCCACGGTTTGTCAATCTTTTTCAGAATCATAAATCTAAATTTATGCATCATTAACATGATTTTCTGTGTATTTTGTGTTGCTAGCAATCATACAAAGCTTTTGGCATAGGTTAATTGGACTGAAACGCTCTGAATCACAAATCACCATTGAGAAATATTAGGGTTCCGAAGCCTTGATTTTGGGGCTTTCCCATACAGGAAAAATTGGACCTTCTCATGCATATGGTTGTAATCGTTGCAACCAGACGAATTGAATGCCATACTCGCGCCCTATTTATATAGCCTAGGGAGCTAATCGCTATTATTCCTCATGCTATTTTGTGGGGGTTAAAAACCCCCGCTATCTGTTTATTATTTGCAGGTTTCAGCGAAGGAGACGAAGACGTGGTGACGTGCCATTGGAGCGTTCAAATAAAACGCGCGCTTTTTCATCATCTCCAACATATTAATTGTTTGTATATATTATATTCATTAATCATAATATTAACAAATGCGCTCAGATGGTGTAGTGGCTGGTGAGGTGGCTGTGAATCATTGGGACCTGGGTTCGATTCCCAGGTCCACCCCAAATTCCTTGTATTATTTTTCATAATTGGATCACATGCAGGTTGCTCAAGGCGTTCCACCATATGTCTCAATCATCCCAGGTGCCATGTGTCCTTATGCATCAAACTAATGGTCCAGATGGAAGGACTATGGTATTCCTTAGTCAACGCGTACCTGGATAACTACCAAAGTCAAAGAGGCTTGAGCTTAGTGGGCCAGAATTGCTAGAACACCTCCAAAAGGGCCCATCACCCCCCTGGTTTAATTATTTCTTTTCTTCTTTTATATTTTTGTTTTCTTTTAATTATTATTATCGCTATTTAATTAACTCATAAATTATTTTTTTCATAATAAAATCAGAAATATAATAATTATTATTATTAATATCACTTTTTATTTTTGTAAATAAATTCTAATGAATTAGTTTAGTTGTTTTAATTAGGTAATTTTGACCTTTTTTTTACAATAAATAAAATAAACTTAGAATTAGGGTTTTTCTTTTGACAATTTTAAATCCCTTTTATTTTATTTTCATAAAAACACAAAAACTAAAAAATATACTTTTTCTTTTAATTAATTAATTAATTAATTAGTTTTAGGTTAAATATTTAATTAATTGCAAAAAGGACCAAACTTCTTTCTTTTCTCAAAAAGGGTCAAAACCCTAAGGACGTCCTGATTCAATTTCTTTGTGCGCACTTTATTATTTTTGATCATATTCATGTATCTGCTCTGAGAATGTAATAGTTAATTAGGACTTTTACCACTTTCTTTTAATTTCTTGCAATTTATTTTCAAGGGTTATGTTTTTGGCGATGTAAATACCCGACGCCTTGTAATAGCGTAGATTCAATTTTCCGCACTTTATTTCCCGCAAATTATTTAACTGTTAATTATGCATGACAAGACTTGTATGAAAAATAAAATCAACCCGTAGCTCACAATGATGCATGTTCAAAGATAATATAAACTGAAACCTGACACACGTGCACATGCCACTCCTAGGGTACGCCTCACTTGGTTGCCTCGAGGTGATCATCGAGTATAGGGTGTTTTAGAGGTCGCCCTCCTGTCTAAAGATCCAGTTGCCTCGAAACGATTGCCTCGGATAAAAAATGGATCTAGGACATTAAGGTTACCGCTAAGGTGTCCTACTATTGCTTTGGTGACCGCACATGTCCCTATAACCGAATTGACCCGAACAAATCCAACGACGGTGCTACCTACTTCTCAATAGTCACTATGCCAGAAATAACCTACGAAAGCGCTTTTTTTGGGCTTTAAAAGCGCTCTCGTAGGTGGCGCTGCTAAAGGTTTTAGCAGCGCTTTTTGTTCAGAAAAAAGCGCTCTCGTAGGCCTACCTATGAAAGCGCTTTTGTCTTAAAAGCGCTTTCATAGGTAGGCCTACGAGAGCGCTTTTTTCTGAAAAAGCGCTTTCATAGGTGTATTCAGAATGCATATAAAGTAGGCCTATAAGAGCGCTTTTTGTTCAGAAAAAAGCGCTCTCGTAGGCCTACCTATGAAAGCGCTTTTAAGAAAAAAGCGCTTTCATAGGTAGGCCTACGAGAGCGCTTTTTTCTTAAAAGCGCTTTCATAGGTTTTCTACTGAAAAATCTAAAATTTAAAAAATTTCTAAACCTGCATTTTTTTGCAGCAAACCTGTAATTCTTAAACCGGTATTTTACAATCTAATCTAGAAATACCAATATATATTAGTTTTAATCCAAATACCAAATGTAATTCAAATACCAAATATTATATATATATATACAAATACCATTATAATCAATTCATATCCAAAATATATATACACCATTGTAATTCAATATTAACATGTTTTTAAACGTAACAAAATACACCCTAAGAAATCAGCTATATAACACGAAGTAAATCAATCCTAATCTACATATATATCCAAGGTCCTGATCCTGCAATATGAACATAATAACACGGTCAGTGTTGTATACACAAAACAATATATTCATAATTAACCAATTTTCACACAACAATGTAATCGTACCTTATTATAAGATTCTTAGCTCAATAAAATATTGGCACAACTCCTCTTTGAGTTCTTCCAATTGACGTGGCGAGTAATATGGACAATTGTATTGATCAAAATACTACATTACAAAACAAAATATATGCATGATTTAGTTTAATGTAATAAATTATATGCAAAATCCGATAAGTAATAAAACAAAGTATAAATCCATACCGTGATTGGAATCTCGATTTCATTCATTTGAATGATTTCTTTGATAAACATCAAAATGAAGTATCCGCAATCTATGCCGTTTTGTTGTTGAGGGCACTACATAGAAAAACAAATAAGATTATACACATCTATTGATTTATCAAGTAGCATAAATATTATAAGCAAAATTGTTTAAATTTATATACCTGTACTTTAATCCAATTAATGTTGTTTGATCTAGACTGTGGTACTCGTGCTCCCCTTTGACATCGGAATACTTGTATTGAACTGATGACAAAATTAAAATATTTATTTAGAACAATGACATTGAAATAATTAAATATATAAACACAAACGAATATTTAGAATAATGTCACTTACGTATCAATCACTAGCTTCATTTCCGGATAATTTGTCCAATCACCGTCAACCGAATTCAGGTAATAGACCACTTCTTTTATGGGATTGATTGCAAGCAACAACCAGTGACATCTATAAATTAAAGCAACAATTTAGAAGCGAATTTTAATGTAAAAAATACAAATATTAAAAGGAGCTTAGAATGAAAATCTAACCCTGTATTATAAGGCAAAAGATACAAGCTCTCTGTACTGGCAGTTGTCCTGAATCTTTCGACCAAGTGTTCTCTTACTGAATCAGGTTCCCTAGAAATTGTTGCTCCGCTAACACGGGAGGAAGACACGAAACGGAATCTATTTGACAATTGATTCCCGCGCATCAATTTGTCAAATAACATCCTTAAATAAAAACATAATTAATATTAGACTATTTCAATTAAATGTTTAAAAAAAATGTTCAACCAATTAAATAATATATTGATCGGGTTACCAGATGTACGAGTGCATCACACTGATGCCTAACTCTCGATGATGAAAGATTTGTTCCATGTCCTCTAATCCAATTGTTTCGGTACATGGAAAACCAAAGACAATTTCATCCACATCGATTTGACGAATTCCATCATTCATCAAATCTGATGTGCCAACTAGTGTCTCCAGACACTGTCGAAACCTAGGCACAAATTTACGGACAGGAACCTTCTTCTTAGGTGGAACCCTACTACCGTTCTGGTTCACCTGCTGTGACTGATCTTGAGAAGGTACCTTAAAAATCATATAGAATTATGTAAGATACAAAGTTATGCAGTTTTTTATTCCGATCATAAATGAAACACTATAAAAGTACCTGTCTTTGCGATGCAATAGACTCGCCGCGCTGCAAAATCCCTTTATCCTTAGATGCGGGTTTTGCAGGAGTCTAAAATTACCATGTATAAAATTCAGGTCAGAACTGTCAGTTGAATACTTAAAGATTCATAATGGTTTTCAACATACCTGATCATCTATGCAGATGAGGTCTGATGGCCATGCCACAAAAGATCCTACTGCATCTCGCAGCAATGTGGTCTCCGCAACAATGTCAGGTACCGGTAGCAATGCATTCATATCTAAAACAACATCAACCGATACCTTCATGTGGACATCCGGGAGCGGTCTATGGTGAATTAAATCTCTCGAGGTGTTGTGCACTTTTCCCTTGCCAACTACCCGATAAGTCGGAGAAGCTAGATACAGCTGACAACATGAAATGCCCTAAACCAATAATAACCGTTAGACTTCCTTTAATGTTGACAATAATAACCGTTATAATTATACTTTCTCTAAATATAATGGATTATCATCTTAATTACCTCGGGAAAATTTTGTTGACGGTTGATACTAGCCTTGTCACTAGTTTCTTTCAACTGTGAACTGCTCCTTTCGGCCATATACCTCTCTTTGTCCCTCTGCAGTTCACGGACTTGTGCTTGTAAATCCTGCAATGTTTGCATCACTTCCGCATTGCTAGAATTTCTTTTTCTTGGATTGTTATACAGAGAGGTAGGAGTCACACCATGGCCTTTACCCCTCACTCGTCCTGGATACTCAGCAACACATAGTGCTCAACTGAGTACGCTCCTGATATTTGAGTCATCACCCGAGGATACCGATTGCGATATAGTCTCCTGTAATTCATTTAAATATCGATAATTAAAGACACAACGTTAATTATATATTAATTAAAGACATAATGGTATACTTACACACTCATCATAAATATGTTGCAGATCGGGGTTAACAACTTTATCTCTGCCAACACGAGCTTCCTTCCACAACACATGTGCAGGTAGTGATGTTTCGTCACTCTGCGTCTCCTCCAACTACGCATTGTTACAAATAATAAAATCATCAATACACATTTTTACAAATTAATAATACACATTGAGATAATTAATAAGATCGTAGAATTGAGATTTACTTACAATTTTTTCCTGTAAGCGTGCATATCCCAAACGACCTTTTTTATATGGATATGCGGGTTTTGACGCTCTATCCCGATTTACAGCACTCACTTTCTTGAAATTATCGTCTTTTCTTTGGCCCACAAAAGCAACCCATTCTTCGGGTGTAATGAAGCTCTCATATTTTTTTGGTCGTTCAGGTTCCTCTTCAATAAAATTTCCTTCATCGTCTTTAAGAAACTTATTTGTCAAAAAATTTCTCCACCCTCTATGTCTTTTTCCGGCCAAGCCCATTATATACTTTTTGCGGGCATCTTCAATGTTAAAAGACCTCTACAAAAAAACATACGCATAGAGGGTGTTAGTATATGTAATTTAAAAACAATATTTTCGTCAAAATAAAGCAAATAACAACAACCATATATGATACCTTTATCTCGGTCCAAATTCTTTCTTTAGCATCCAACTCTCCTTTTTTCCAGCTAGTAGTGGTGATCGGAATGTGCATACGAACAAGCGTACCGATGTAGCTTGTCAGCTTTGCAGAATTAGGCCCAATTAGTTGGTCATCATTATTCCAATCTACATTATACGTAATACCTCTATCTCTATCACGGATGATTCCCCGCATGATAGTTATGCCTCGTGTGATGTCCTTATTTGAAGTGTCTTGTGGAACATTATCTTGTGGAACATCTCCTTGAGGAACATTTTCTGAATTATCTTGTGGAACATCTCCTTGTGGAACATCGTGATACATTTTCTGTCAAAACGCAAAGTATACACGGAATGAATTAAATAGAATGTTATTCAATATTTCGGACAATGGATTAAATAGAATGAAAAGATGGATACTATTAAATTTATGATTAAATAGTTTCGAACTGATAAAGAATAAAAAAGAAATATACCTACATCAAAACATAAATAAAACAATCCTAAATATTTCAAAAAACTAAGATGTCAAATAACAAATTTTCAGTCAAAACGCAAAGTATACACGGAATGAATCCGTATCAAGAAAATGCAACATACGAAAGACAATTTAAGACAAATTCATCACAATATATACCAGTAATTTGAGGAAGAAAGTTACCTCTCAGATGTTTCAAACTCTAAGAAACCCGGAGAATGAGCGTCGTACGTCGAACTAGGCCGGGAAACGCTGCAAATTCATAGAATGTTATTCAATATTTCAGACAATGGATTAAATAGAATGAAAAGATGGATACTATTAAATTTATGATTAAATAGTTACGAACTGATAAAGAATGAAAAAGAAATATACCTACATCAAAACATAAATAAAACAATCCTAAATATTTCAAAAAACTAAGATGTCAGATAACAAATTTTCAGTCAAAACGCAAAGTATACACGGAATGAATCCGTATCAAGAAAATGCAACATACGAAAGACAATTTAAGACAAATTCATCACAATATATACCAGTAATTTGAGGAAGAAAGTTACCTCTCAGATGTTTCGAACTCTAAGAAACGCGGAGAATGAACGTCGTACGTCGAAACATAAATAAAATTCCATAAAGCAAAGATGTCAGATAACAAATATTTCATAAAATTCCATAAAGCAAAAAAATGTAATGACGTATATTTAAATTTTACTGGATGATATAGGCTATATATATTATACTATAATGAAAAAAAGGAAATGATATAGGCAATATATATTATACTATAATGAAAGAAATGAAATGATATAGGCTATATATATTATACTATAATGAAAAAAATGAAATGATATATGCTATATATATTATACTATAATGAAAAAAATGAAATGATATAGGCTATATATATTATACTATAATGAAAAAAATGAAATGGCATATATATACATTTTATTGAATGACATTGTCTATAATTATATATACTATTACCTTTTTCACTAACATCTCTTTCTTTTCTTGGTAGGAATATGTTCTACTCGTCTCGTAACAACGCGGACGGTTGGATTGATCCAAATACCCTCATTATGATCATTTCTAATGCATGATTCATTATCATTTTGATCATTTCTGGTAAAAGATTCAATGTCAACACCAGTATCGCCTTGGTCTCCAATCTTTTCATCAATTACTTTGTTAGAGAAAAGCACTATAGACCATTTCGTACTTGTCGGATCAGTGACATAGAACACTTGTTTAGCTTGAGAGGCTAGAATGAAAGGCTCATCTTTGTACCCCGCCCTGTTAAGATCAACTTGCAAAAATCCTGACTTATCCATCCGTATACCATTATTATTTTCAACCCACTTGCAACCGAATATAGGAATCTGAAATTTCTCGTAATCAAAGACCCAAATGCGCTCGATAACCCCAAAATACGACAGATTTGCAAATTTCGGGTTTAAGTCCTTCACACTAGATATGTGCATTGCTTCAGCTACCAAGGTGACACCACTATTTTGCACAGTACTTTTATCATCTTGTTCTTTGGTATAAAATGTGTATCCATTAATTGCGTATGCGCTATAAGAAAACGCAACCAAACTTGGACTATATGCTAAACATCTCAACCTTTCTGTCACTGAGGTGGGATCTGAACGATACTTTAAATAAATATGTTCCTTAAACCATGGTATGAAACTTCGATTTTGCTCTCGTACAATCCAATTCTCATTTCTATTCGAATTTAAACCTCGAAGAACACCCTTGTGTATATCGACATACGGCTCAACCTCAATCTCGTTGTGCAAAACATACAAATGCACTTGATCCCGTTCGACCCTTGATATTGTCACAACTTTATTTCCAATTAGCTTCTTACCTTCTTTTTTTTCAACAACATGAGATTTGGGGAGTCCAATTGACTGAACATTTGACAGATATTCAGTACAAAACTCAACCGCTTCTTCAACAATGTATCTTTCGGCAATACAACCCTCTGGTCGACTCCAATTTTTCACATACCCTTTTAATATTTTCATATAACATTCAACAGGGTACATCCATCTCATATAAGCTGGTCCGCACAATTGTGTCTCTTTCACAAGATGAACGACAAGATGAACCATTATGTCAAAAAACGAGGGAGGAAAATACATTTCAAGCTCACACAAAGTAACAACTATTTCTTTTTGCAATGTTGGCAAGATCTCAGGATCGATCACCTTACTGCAAATTGACTTGAAGAAAAAACACAATTTAGTTATTGCGCTTCTTACCTTTTCTGGCAGAATAGAACGCATACCTATCAGTAGAAAATGTTCCATTATAACATGGCAATCATGCGTCTTTAAACTCTTTAACTTGAGGTCTTTCATAGACACAAGTCTTCTAATATCTGATGAGTAGCCTTCTGGAACTTTAACTTCACTCAGAAACTTACACAATATTTTTTTCTCCTTTCTAGATAGATTGTAAACAGCAGGTGGTAGGTATGTCCGTCTTCCTTTCTTCACGGGTCCCAGTTCAGTTCTTATTCCCATGTCTACCAAGTCCTCCCTTGATTTAAGGCCATCCTTAGACTTCCCTTTTATATTGAGTAACGTACCAATAACACTGTCAAATACATTTTTTTCAATATGCATCACATCAAGAAAATGTCTTAGTACAAAGATTTCCAATATGGCAATTCAAAAAAAATCGACCTCTTCTTCCACCCACCTGTGACAACTTTATGTGCAAAAGGCTTGCCAAACTGAATATTCACATCTTTCACCTTTTCAAAAATTTGTTCACCTGTCAAACCAGGCGGAGCTCTACGTTGTTCGGTATCTCCGTTGAACGCTTTTCTCCATCCACGATACTGATGTTTAGAAGTTAAGAATCTACGATGACCGAGAAAGACATTCTTCTGACAAAGTTTCAATCGCATGGTATTGGTTCCGTCTTCACAAACAGGACACGCTTTTTCACCTTTAATGCTATACCCGGATAGATTGCCGTATGCTGGAAAATCGTTAATTGTTCCAAACAACATCGCCCTCAAGTTGAAACTTTCTTTCCTATAACCATCATAAACCTCCACACCGTTCTCCCACAAAATCTTCAAATCTTCGATTAATGGTTCCAAGTATACGTCTGTGATCGGTGGATCTGGAACTGACTGTTTAACGCTGGTTCGCGAAATGTCGCGGAAGCAAGAGTCGCCACCGTCTTTTATTTTCTCCAAATGGAAAGGACAAAAGCACAGAAAAATTCCTTAAAGAGATTGCTCTCGGTTCCGGAGGTAGATTATAGAAAGGGAAGGTGTTAGCACCCTTTCTATCCATGGTTATCCATGGGCTCTTAGATACTTGCTCAATGTGTTTTCAAAAACGTTTGCTTGCTTTTCAATTGTGGGTTTAAAAAGTTTCTTTGAAAAATTTCAGTTCGACTCGTACGTCAGAGTGTTTGAAAAGTTTGCTTCGAAAGCTTTTGAAAAGTGTTGGTGTGAAAAGATTTTGTTTTGAAGAGAGCAAGTATCCATGAGTCGTCTACCTACCCTAAGGAATTCGTCTGTGTAAATGTCCTTTAAAGTAGTGCCATCCTACCATTGAGAGGTAGGTAGCACCACCGTTTGAGGTGTTCGGGTCAATTCGAGGTTCGGGACATGGTGATCACCAGAGCAATGGGAAGACACCTTAGAAGCTACCCTCATGCCAGGTTCCCGGATCATGAGGACTTACTAAGACATCCTCTACTCGACGATCACCTTTCGGGGCAAGGTAACAGTGAGGCGTACCCTAGGGGTGGTGTGTGTGATTCGTGTGTCGTTTTCATTTGTATTTATCTTGTCATGTTATTGGTGTTCTACGCTTGTCTTTATTTTTGTCATTCATTCTTGCATGCTTGTTATTAGCAGTTAAAAAATATTTGCGGGAAAAGTAAATCTAACGCTATTACAAATGGCGCGGGTCCACATCGCCAAAATTAAACCGGACCCGATTTGACGGAAAGTAAATAAAGCAAAAGAAATAAAAGTGCGAGAAGTTTAAGTTACAATGCTTCGGGAGAGATACATAATGAATTAAGCGAAATAAAACAAATGTGCGAATAAAATAAATTACGAACGAGGGCGTTGGACCCTTTTGCAAAATATTATTAATAAGGAATTAAAATTTAAGAATTAAAAGAAAATGTTTTTTAGTATTTTTGTGTTTTTTTAATAAAAAGAATTAATTAAAAACCAAAATGAAATGTTAAACCTAGTTCTAATAAGAATTAATTAAAAACCAAAATGAAATGTTAAACCTAGTTCTAATTATTTTTAAGTTTATTATGAAAGTATTAAAATTTAACCTAAATGCAACCCTAATTAGTTTACAAGTTTAATTATGAAAATAAATAAATCACTAATATTATGGCAAAAAAAAAGGAAAATTAAAAGGAATAAAAAGTCATTAAACCTAATGCTATATTTTTGGATTTTTAGTTATTGAAAAGAATTAGAATTAAAACCTATTTAATACTAAATTTATTTACAAGCAATTATTTACAAGAAAATATGAACATATTTTATTATGTTTTTATCTTTTTTCTGATTTTTTTAGGCATTTTTTATATATTGTAAAAATAATGAATTAAATTAAAGCAATAAAATAAATGAAATAGTAATTAAAATAAAAAAAATATTTTCAAACCAGGGGGGGTGGAGGTCCCCAATATGGAGGTATGGATCCAATAATTTGGGCCCAATAAGCTTGAGATTCGTTGACTTTTCCAGGCTACGTGTGGGACCTTGGACTAAGGCTTATGGTACACCTCTGATCTATGCCCTTGATTTGATCTCCAGGACGCGTGGCTGGTTGATCTTTGAGGATGTATGGTGTGTATTATCACTGGCGCTACATAGGAGTTGGAATTGAAAAATAACATGAAATATTGTACAGACCTGGGACTCGAACCCAGGTCACTAGCATTACTGATCACTTCCTGCGCCACTGAACCACTTCAATTACTTTTAATATATAATGGCTATTAATCAATATAAAAGAAAATTGGTTAGTTATTTGAAAAACGCGCGCAATTCAAAAAGAACCACTGGTTGTTGGCCACGAGGTCTTCTTCTTCGTTCCTGCAAATATCAAAAACAAAGGCCACGGTTTTATGTGTGTTCTCTTAGGCCGGTTTATAGAAAATAGTGATTACGCCGTCTCTAAACATAAATTAGGCGCGAGGATGGATTCTTCTTCGTCTGAACACGCTCATGCCAACGATATTACTCACGAGTCCTAATTTTGCCTTGGATGAAAAGCCCTAATTCGAAAACCTGCAAACCCTAAAAATCTACAATGGCATCTTTGTACATAACACAGGAAAACGCAATTAAATGGATCAGTTAGCTTTAGAATTGCAGGAGGAATAAGAATCCATGCAGAAAATGTTATGAAAATGCTTAAATTTAAGAATACGATTGTGAGTTTTTCACGACATATGCTGAGTTCTGTACACTGATTCCTTGCCTTTTGATGAGTGTTATGAATTGGAATATGATCAGTGAACCACAAGGAAGCTTTTAGAATCAATATTAGGACTTGAATCAACCTAGAACACTGATTTCAGTTTTGAGTTTTTTGGACAATTTTTCAAGTTGGCAATGATGTCTCCTGCGTAGCATTTAGTGTGTGGGCATTAGGTTTTGACTCAGCACTTATGAGGGAAGGGAATTAGGTCATTAGCTGGCCTTGATCCATGCCCATGAGAGAACTAGTCCTAGGTTTTTCACCATTAACCAACTTTCCCTTTTTTAAGCAAAACCAAGACTTGGTGTACAATCTAACCCTAGCATGAGTTTGTGAGCTGGCACATGATATATGGAAGCTATCCAAATTCAAATGACACTATTCCATTGCTTTTTAAATTTTATTTGAATTTTTAAAGACTTAAAATGAATTAAATTATCAAAAATTAAATAAAATAGAAAAATCAATGTTTGATCTTGAAATTAATCATGGGAGACGTGTATGGCATGACAAGGCTGAATCAAGTGGAAGAAAGTGGGCCCTTTTGTCAAAAATTGAAGTTTCAAGGATAGTTGACTTTTGCCATTTCACAAAAAATTCCCAACTTCTCCAATGCATAACTTGCTCAATTTTTAAGCTTTTCTCATGTTCTTGGACATTTTGGAAAGGTCTTTGAGTCCTTTAACCAATGCCTTTGGTCCCATGTCATTTTGATTTTGCAATCTCAAGTTATGGCCTTTGACTTAAAGTCCCTTTTTGTTGACTTTTGAAAATGACCTATAATGTTGAAATTGATAACTTTTTGTGAGAGCATTTCTTGGACTTGAAGTATGAAGATGAGTTGTAGGAAATGTCTTTCTCTTCAAAATGAGCTTTGGATGGAATTTTTCTGATAATCCATGTGAAAGTTATGCCCTGGTCAATTTCAGTTGACTTTTTCAACTGTCCAAATAAGGAAACTTTTGCATCTTGATGATTTTCTGAGCCAAATTTTGAGAATCATGATCAAGCATTGATCAAATGATGTTTGTGGCTTCAAAATGATATGTTGACCAAAAATTTGAACTTTTGACTGTCAAATGACCATTTTGCCCCTACAGTTGACTGTAGTGCAATTTAGGGTTTTGACTGTGCAATCTTGAGCTGAATGCCTTGAAACTTGATATGAGGATGCTCGACCATGTTTGTAAGCATATGAGACTTGATTGAGCCTTTGAACACTTCCTTTTCTTGATCAGACTCAAAACCCTAATTTTGACTGTTTAGGAGGCCCTTGCACTGTGCAACCCTTGGGGAATTTTGTGACTTGGCTTGGCAATTTCTTGAAGAATATGGGAGGGCAAATTTTGGGGTGCAACAGTTGCCCCTGTTCAATCTTCTTAGACCTGAGGATGCAGATTGGCTGACGTGCCTTTCGTAATCCGAGGGTAGAAGATGATTGGACACTAGAGTGCCCAGAAATTTGCGCTCACATATTAGCAATGATGGGGGAATGGGCTTATAGATGCCATTTGGAGGTCGCTGGATAGGATGATGAGCTTATAGATGCCATCTGGATGTTTGATTGCGTAAGAGATTCCTTGGCGAGAACCTGCATACCTGCAAAACAAAAAATGAGTACCTGACACGTTGCAGGAGCTGATTTTTAGATGCCTGGTATAGATGTGTCCTGACTGGTTACAGGAGCTGAGTCTGGAGCTTCAAACGGCGATGAAAGAACCAGGGATGGTTACTACCTTAGCATGAATGGTAAGAGAACCTTGGGCGACTTTAACTTCAACAACGCTCGTTGAGAAAAATCTTGGGTGTCTTCTACTGGGATAAGAATCAGGGAGATCTTAGGGTCGATCTGACTGAACCAGAGAAGGCCTTTGACTGGATAAGCATCAGGAAAATCTTAGGGTCGATTTAAATGAACCGGACAAGGTCTTGAAATATCTTCAACTGGATAAGCATCAGGGAGATCTTAGGGTCGATCTGACTGAACCAGAGAGGCCTTTGACTGGGTAAGAATCAGGAAAATCTTAGGGTCGACTTAACTGAACCGGACAAGGTCTTGAAATATCTTCAACTGGATAAGCATCAGGGAGATCTTAGGGTCGATCTGACTGAACCAGAGAAGGCCTTTGACTGGATAAGCATCAGGAAAATCTTAGGGTCGATTTAACTGAACCGGACAAGGTCTTGAAATATCTTCAACTGGATAAGCATCAGGGAGATCTTAGGGTCGATCTGACTGAACCAGAGAAGGCCTTTGACTGGATAAGCATCAGGAAAATCTTAGGGTCGATTTAACTGAACCGGACAAGGTCTTGAAATATCTTCAACTGGATAAGCATCAGGGAGATCTTAGGGTCGATCTGACTGAACCAGAGAAGGCCTTTGACTGGATAAGCATCAGGAAAATCTTAGAGTCAATTTAACTGAACCGGACAAGGTCTTGAAATATCTTCAACTGGATAAGCATCAGGGAGATCTTAGGGTCGATCTGACTGAACCAGAGGAGGCCTTTGACTGGATAAGCATCAGGAAAATCTTAGGGTCGATTTAACTGAACCGGACAAGGTCTTGAAATATGATTGAGAATTTAACTGAATCTTTCCTGAAAGGTAAAAGTCAGTCATATGCAATGCATGATATGGATCACGCAATGATGTTCTCAACATAAATGAGATTTGTAGGATATGATGCGTCTATGCATGCTATAATGATGTATGTGATGTCTTATGTATGCTTTTGTCTAGGAAAGTGAATCCTTGACGGGTGCCGGGAAGTTGTATCCTGGGCTGATGTCGAAGAATAGATTTTGCTTCCGCTGGGGATGATAACTGCAAGAATACCGGTAGGAGAAGATTACTCCGTTGCGGAATAAACTTGGCAAATGGAGGATTCTGCGGGGAGAAAAGATACTCTAGCGACCATGCTGGGAAGCAATACTCTGTGGGAAGAGGGATGCCTTGCTGAGTGTTGATAATAGTTTGCTGGGGATAGGAAGATTTTGTCGACGACACTCTTTCCGTGGCTTTTGGCTGAGGATAACCCAGTTATATCCTGTTAAGGAAATAACTCTTTAAATCAAGCCGGACGACGCGTTCGTGCTCTGCGAAGGATAAGCTTCCAGAATTTACTGGGGATAAGCTTACTGCTTGGGGAGATATGAATTCCAACTTTCCTGGGGAAACTAATTGGACTCTCCTGGGGAGTTTTGATGTGCTGGGGAAGTGATTCCTTTGAATGTTGATGTATGCCGCCGGGGAACAATCTTTAGACCAAGACTGCCGGGGATGCTTGTTAAGAATATATGCTGCTGGGGAATGTTGAGATCTGCGGGAGGACACCCAACTTCTTTAAGGTTGATAACTGTTTTGCTTGAGGAGAGTATACTGCTTGCTGTCTCACTCTCTGGGGAATTTAAGATGTACTGGTTATGTTCTTCAGCTGAACTCACCTTGATACCTTGGAGGATAGAACAATTAGATTGCCTAGACAACTCCTTATTGCCCCTGTTTCTAATGTCCCCTGTAATTAATTCTTTGTTTCGTATGCAAATATTTATGAGCTAGCAAATTATTGTCAATGCATATATCACAAATTGAACCTTGGACGTTCTTCGCAAAACAAAACAGAAAAGGAAAAAACAAAAGGCACATTTTAACTGAAAAGTATATTTGTATTGATTTTTGAGTGGCCTGTGAATAGGCGTTTTGTATACAAGAGGCTGACGTCCTAATAAGAGAACACCACCGAGCAAAAAGGGTTTATACAAATTTTGTACAAAAGAAAATAAAACAGCTGTGTGAGATGAATGATCCACTGGGTTTCAACTCTGCTATTGCCTTTATAACTCCGAGCGTCTCACCACTTGATGACCTTGGTTGAAGGTGAAGCTGACTGATCGATGCCGTCTGATCTTGATGTAGATACCGGATTCTGGATGCAAAGTGATCAATGAGACATAGCATTACGCTTTTATCCCTAATTTTTGCCTGGACCGCCCTTTCGGGTTTTTAGTCCACCGGGATATCCATTTTTGCCCAAGCCGCCCTTTCAGGTTTTCGACTTGCCGGGTGTACAGATTTTTTCCATTTTCATCCCTTCATTTTGCCCGAACCCTTTTGGTTCGACAGGAAGCCCTAATTTTTGCCTAGGCATGTCAGCCTAGCGGGTCTTTTTTTTTCTTTTCATGCGTAATATTTTTTTACTATGTCTGCATTGGCGGGGTGAGGAAGGTCGTCACCATCCATATTGGTTAATATCATTGCTCCTCCTGAGAACACATGCTTAACCACAAATGGCCCTTCGTACGTAGGGGTCCATTTGCCCCTTGGATCACTCTGAGGAAGGATGATTCGCTTGATTACCAGATCCCCGACTCGATATTCTTGTGGTCTGACCTTTTTGTTAAATGCCCTGATCATCCGTTTCTGATACGTCTGACCATGACAGATAGCAGCAAGTCTCTTTTCATCAATAAGGTTGAGCTGATCAAGTCGTGTCTGGATCCAATCATCTTCGTTCAGATTTGCATCCTTCATTATCCGGAGAGAGGGTATTTGCACTTCGATTGGCAAGACTGCCTCCATACCATAAACCAAAGAGAAAGGAGTTGCCCTGGTTGACGTCCTAGCTGAGGTACGGTACCCATGTAGAGCGAACGATAACATCTCGTGCCAATCTTTATAAGTTACTGTCATCTTCTGCACGATCTTCTTGATGTTCTTATTTGCTGCTTTTACAGCCCCATTCATCTTCGGTCTATAAGGAGAAGAGTTGTGGTGCTGTATCTTGAACTGTTTGCAAAGCTCAGCGATCATCTTATTGTTCAGATTGGTACCGTTGTCTGTAATAATTCTCTCAGGGACGCCGTACCGACAGATCAGGTTATGCCGAATGAACCGTGCTACAACAGTCTTGGTTACCGTAGCATAGGATGCTGCCTCAACCCACTTCGTGAAGTAATCAATTGCCACTAGGATGAAGCGATGTCCATTAGATGCCGTAGGTTTAATCTCGCCGATCATGTCTATGCCCCACATTGCAAACGGCCAAGGCGCAGTCAGAACATTCAGGGGGACCGGAGGAACATGCACCTTGTCTGCATAAATCTGGCACTTGTGGCATGTCCTGGAATGTTGGTAACAGTCAGCTTCCATTGTGGACCAGTAATATCCTGCCCGTAGGATCTTCTTAGCCATGGTGTGTCCACTGGAATGTGTACCAAAGGTCCCTTCATGTAGCTCTTCCATGATTCTTTCTACTTCAGTTTTATCCACACAACGCAGTAAGGTTGAATCATGGTTTCGCTTATACAGGATGCCGTTGCTTAGGAAGAACTTGGATGCAAACCTCCTCAGGAACTTCTTATCATTGATAGATGCACCCTCAGGGTATTCCTGAGTTTCCAGATATCTCTTCACTTCATGGTACCAAGGCTTCTCAGACACCAATTCAGTTTCGAGATCACAACAGTATGCCGGTTCGTCCAGTTTCCAGATGATGATCCGGGGAGCTTCATTATCCCATTTGACCTTGAACATTGAAGACATTGTAGCTAACGCGTCCGCCAACTGATTCTCTTCTCTTGGAAAGTGCTCAAATGTTATCTCTGTGAAGTGGGGGATCAGGGTCAACACACATTCTCTGTAAGGAATCAAGTTTGGATGTTTCGTATCCCACTCTCCTTTGATCTGATTGATCACAAGAGCGGAATCTCCGAAGACACTCAGAAATTTGATCCTCAGGTCGATCGCAGCTTGAAGACCCATGATACACGCCTCATACTCCGCCATGTTGTTGGTACAGTTGAAACACAGCCGGGCGGTGAGTGGAGTATGAGTACCTTGTGGAGATATGATGATGGCGCCAATACGATTTCCCAAAGCGTTGGATGCTCCGTCAAAATGCATAGACCATCGGGATCCTGGTTCAGGTCCTTCATCCGGTCCAGGTACTTCACAGTCGGTTACTATCATAATGCTTTCATCCGGAAACTCGAAGTTCATTGATTGGTAGTCATCTACAGCTTGATGTGCTAAGTGGTCTGCCAATACACTTCCCTTGATGGCTTTTTGGGTCGTGTACTGAATGTCGTATTTCGTCAAGATCATCTGCCATCTTGCAATTCTCCCAGACAGAGCAGGCTTTTCGAATATGTACTTTATCGGATCCATTTTTGAGATCAACAAGGTAGTGTGAGTCAGCATATACTGTCTCAGCCGGCGAGCAGCCCATACCAAAGCGCAACAAGTTTTCTCAAGCAGTGAGTATCGGGTCTCACAGTCGGTAAACTTTTTGCTAAGGTAATAAATGGCATGCTCTTTTTGGCCAGACTCGTCATGCTGCCCCAGCACACACCCCATTGAGTTATCAAGCACTGTCAGGTAAAGTATCAAAGGTCTCCCTTCAACTGGTGGCATAAGGATGGGTGGTTCTTGGAGATATTCTTTGATTCTGTCAAAAGTAGCCTGACATTCATCATTCCAACGTACTACCTGATCTTTCTTCAGCAGCTTGAAGATTGGTTCACAGGTAGCAGTTAGGTGTGAGATGAACCGAGCAATGTAATTCAGACGTCCTAGAAAGCCTCTGACTTCCTTCTCTGTCTTAGGAACTGGCATCTCTTGAATGGCTTTGACCTTAGCAGGGTCCACTTGAATTCCCTTGTCACTTACCACGAAGCCTAGCAACTTTCCAGATCTTACCCTGAAGGTGCACTTGTTCGGGTTCAACCTCAGCTTGTACAGTTTCAAACGGTCAAACAGTTTCTGCAGATGATCAAGGTGTTCTTCCTCAGTCTGGGACCTAGCGATCATGTCGTCCACATACACTTCTATCTCGTGATGGACCATGTCATGAAATAAAGCAACCATGGCACGTTGGTAGGTTGCCCCAGCATTCTTTAGTCCAAAAGGCATGACTTTGTAGCAGAAGGTGCCCCACTGAGTAACAAATGTAGTCTTTTCCATGTCTTCAGGAGCCATCTTGATCTGATTGTAGCCTGAAAAACCATCCATAAAAGAGAACACTTTATGCTGAGCTGTATTATCAACAAGGACATCAATGTGAGGTAGAGGGAAGTCATCCTTGGGGCTGGCCCTGTTCAGATCCCTGTAATCGACACACATTCTGACCTTGCCGTCCTTCTTAGGTACCGGCACCACATTAGCAACCCACTGAGGGTAAGAAGTCACTGCAAGAAACCCGGCATCAAACTGCTTCATAACCTCGGCTTTAATCTTCTCAGACATCTCTGGACGCATACGGCGGACCTTTTGCTTAACCGGAGGGAAATCTTCTTTAGTTGGTAAGTGATGGACCACAATGTCGGTATCTAATCCGGGCATATCTTCGTAGGACCAGGCAAAGATCTCCATATAGTCATGCAGCATCTGAGTCAACCGTTGCTTTACGCTGAGCTCTAGGTTGGCACCAATCTTTACCCCTTTCTTGTCTTCTTCAGTACCCAAGTTTATTATTTCCACTGGCTCTTCATGGGGTTGAATTGCCCTCTCTTCCTGTTGTAACAGTCTTGCCAGTTCACCAGGCACTTCGCAATCATCTTCACCTTCGTCTTCGGCTAAGTTGATCGGATTTTCGAAGTCATAACTGGAAGTAGCAGAGTCATTACCAGTGAAATCCAGAGTGGATTGAAACCTGTATGAGTGAGTGTGTGTGTAAATACAGCTGTTTTGCAATATGTAAAGAAAGGAAAGAAAAGGAGCGCAAAATTTGAAATGTGAAAAACGTCCAATGCTTTTATTCATGATATATGACAATGACAAGCAAAAGCCCTCATAAACAAAACCACGGTGCCCCGGGTAAGACACCGGGCCATATAGTTTCAAATTATTGTTTATTACAAATCCAAAACAAAGAAGTTCATTACTGGGGAACAAAAGTTATGGGTGTAAAGTCTTTAGCAGTCCAATTGGTCAATCCACCGTCGGTCGTCGGGTAGATCCAGCTATCGAACTCTGACTCTTCCACTTCGTCTTTCTCTCCAATAGCATTCACTTCTGAGTGGGTGATGAGCACAGGAGGTCTTCCAATTCTCGCCTTGCGCACTGCTTTCTGAGCTTCTGTGGTGAAACCCAGCCCAAACTTGTTAGTCTTAGGAGTAAGATCAGGGAGCTTGCCCCAGTTTGCACATTCACCTCTTTCGATCACAGCCCGGGCGTCCTTTAAGGAGGCCATCTTCAAAGGAGAAACCTCTTCATCCACTGCTTCTGCTGCTGCCAAAGTTTGTGGTACTTCCTCAAAATGTTGAAAGGGGGTTTCAATGAACTCCCCATCCATTTCTACGTATCTGAAGGAGTTGAGGTGGTTGACCATGTACTCCTCTTCCCCTTGCACCGTTACGATCTTCCCCCTGACCGGGTACTTGAGCTTCTGATGCAATGTGGAGGTCACAGCTCCAGCCTTGTGGATCCACGGGCGACCCAGCAAACAAGAATAGGACGGATGGATGTCCATCACATAGAATTTTGAATCAAATACCTGTGACCCAACCCTGATTGGGATGTCCACCTCACCATGTACCATTCTTTTGGACCCGTCAAAGGCCCGGACAACAATGTTACTTGGTTTGAGCTCTAGACCCTCACAATCCAGCCTATCCAGAGCCTTCTTGGGCAGCACGTTTAATGAAGAACCTGTGTCAACCAGCACATGAGCAAGAGTAGTGCCCCTGCATTCAATGGAGACATGCAGGGCGTCATTATGGTTCTTCCCCTTTGCTGTCAGATCGGCATCAGAGAATCCCAGGCCATTATCAGCGGTTAGGTTGGCCACACAGTCGGTGAACTGGTCAGCAGACGTCTCTTGGGGTACGTGGGCTGTCTTTAAGAAAGCAATCAGAGCCTTGGCGTGGGCCTCTGAACACAGCAGCAATGACAACATGGAGATTTTAGAGGGGGTGTGCCCCAGCTGTTCTACAACGTTGAAATCACTTTTCTTTATTATCTTGAGGATTTCTTCCATTTCCTGCCTGGAAGCCTCAACAATGGTCTTTGGTGCCTCCATCCTGGCAGGCACATCAGCAGCAATCCCCTTGCCCCGAGTATCAGATGACTCGGTAGCAGGGGTGGATACTTGGTCAGGGGGGAGAAACAGGCACCCTGGCAGGTGTGAAGACCAAAGGCCTATGAATTACCGGAGGAGCAATGTCCGGCGAGAACACTCTTCCACTACGAGTGACCTTAGCAGGCCCAGTGATGTTGGAGACACCAGCATCAATGTTGAACTCTTGTTTCACACCCAGAACATAAACATCCGCCCCATAGTGCCATGGGACAGCCTTATCAGATTTGTAGGGGATAGGCCCCGGAACAGTAATGGTGATAGGAGCAATCTTGTGAACTGGCAAAATTTGGACAGGCTTCTTTGCAGGAGCCTTGGAAGGGTTGTTGAAGATGGTAATGATCGACACTTCTTCAACAGGAGCAGCAGGAACAACAGTCTTTCTGAACAAAATCTCTCTACTATCTATCAGGTTTTGGACGCCTAACTTCAGCAGAGAACAACCAGCAGGGGAAGCAACACATAGAGGGCAACCTTCGCTACATCCCGGAAATAAACCAGCTAGCAACAGGTTCCTCTTGACTGTCAGCAGTGGAGTAGCAACATCATCCACCGAAGCTACATACAAATCCTCCTCAACAGCATTCACTCCATGCTGGGGCATGGGAGCGGTTACAACATTCGGCCTCTCGGGCGCCTCAAACTGTATCTCCTTTGCATCAATGAGGTCTTGAACCTTATTCTTTAGGGCCCAACAGTCATCTGTGTTATGCCCCGGGCTATCAGAATGGTAAGCACAGCGAGCATTTGGATTAAACTTGGGGGATGCAGTATTGGGAAACTTTGGAGCCTCCCTAACAGTCACTAAATTGGTGGATAGCAACTGTGGCAGGATCTGTGATAAGGTCATGCTTAACCGGGTAAACTCTCTCCGGGGTCTTTCAAACTTTTGAGGATTAGTTGACTGAGGAGCGGCAGCAGGTTTGGCAATCATTACCGCACTGACAGATTGGCGGTGTTCAGGTCGCTCTGGTCTCCGGGAGCTATATACAGCACTAGCCTCCTTTTTGAAGGGTTTCTTTTCAGTACTGGAGGAGGCAACCTTCTGTATCTTCCCCGATTTTATACCGGCCTCGATCCTTTCACCAGTCAGGATCAGATCAGTAAACCCAGCAGAGGAATTACCAATGAGATGATTGAAAAATGGACCAGATAGAGTCCCTAAAAACATATCTACCAGCTCCCGGTCCGTCAATGGTGGCTGCACCCTGCCAGCCAGGTCTCTCCATTTCTGGGCGTACTCCTTAAAACCTTCACCCGACCCTAGCGACATACCCTGGAGCTGGGTACGCGTAGGAGCGAGGTCGGAATTATATTGATACTGCTTGTAAAAAGCAGTGGCCAGATCCTCCCAGTTACGAATGCTGGTTCCATCCAGCTGATAGAACCATTCGAGGTGAGTCCCTGAAAGACTCTCCTGGAAGAAGTGGATCCAAAGGTTCTTGTCTGCTGTGTAAGGCTGGATCTTCCTTACATAAGAACGGAGGTGCATCTTGGGACAGGAAGCCCCGTCATACTTCACAAAGGCAGGTGCCTTGAACTTGTGTGGAATCACCACCCCAGTAGATAACCCCAAGTCTCCGAAATCCAGTCCAGGCACCTGCTGAACTTCCATAGCCTTTAATCTGTCCTCCAGCTGCTTGTACCGGTCTTCAGCAGGAGGGTACTGTTCGTCGTTGAAGTCTGTTTCAGTATCAGAGCCCACAGGAGTAGGGACCTCCCTTTCTTGGTGACTACCTTCCCCCACAGATGGGGTAGTCCTTTCAGCCTCAACCTGTAAGGTGTTCCCGAGTCTGCGCCCGGTGTTAAATAGCACAGTCCTCCTCTTCTTCTTAGTCTTCTTCAGAAGCATGGTCTTCAACTCTTGTTGACCCTGAGCCAAGCCCTTGATCAGCTCCTGAAATTGGGCGTTCTGCGCCTGAAGAGCCTTGATAGATGCCTCGGTTGATGATTCAGGGTTCATGATGCTGAAATAAACAGCGAAGAACAGTAAACAACCTGAAAAGAAGAGTACATGTGATGCACATGATGAATGATATGTGTTTATGCAATGCATTCAAGAGTTCGAAAATTCAAATTTGTTGTAGACCAAAAGGAACACACGTTATTATTAAGAAAATCATTGTTTAATACATCAAAGCCTCATGGGCAAAAGTACAAAAAAATCAAATTAATCCCAAAATATGCTGCGCATCCTCTTTGGAGCTATGTAAGTGTTGAGGTTCCTCTCCTCATGCAACAGGCGGGTGAGCTCCAAGACCTTCTTTTCACTGGCACGCAGACTAGTCTCAAGAGAATTCCGCTCTTCCTTAAGCTGGATCCAGCTCTTCTGCATCTCCTCCCAGGATGTGGGCATATCAGGGTGCTGAATAACGCGAGACACTTCTCCTTCCAAGGCAGGCTCTTTGATTACTGGAAGCATGTGAGGATAAGGCATTACTAACTTCTGAGAGCGGGCTCGTACCCACTTGAGGTAAGGCTCCAAAGGGATGGAGTTCCTGTGCCCCAGTGTCTTGCTGTCTATCCTACTAGGCATCCTCCAGGCTTTGATAAATCTCTGGCGAAGTCCTTGAGTATCGTTGTCGAAGTCAAAAACTATGTCAGGAATTAACATGTCATGAGGACCATCCCTCCGAGCATAACCAAATTGTCTCCAAGCCAGGCATGGGCTATAAGTAATACCCCCTCTGATTCCAAGTAAAGGAACATTAGGATACTCCCCGCAACGATCAATGATAGTGACATCTTCTCTGGACCTAGGGCACCAATGTATATCTGCATGTGTAAGAGTCATCAATCGTTGTGACCATCTCAAACCCCGCTCATTCTTCAGGACTGATCGTGGAAGGTGCGAAATAAACCACCTTCCCAGGAGAGGAGTGCAACACATAAGGACACCTCTTTTTCTCATGGTTCGAGTGTAACATGAGTGAAGGATGTCCCCCAGCAACGTAGGTATAGGATTCCTGGACATAAAGATCTGGACAGCACTGATATCAATAAGCTGATCTGGGTTAGGAAACAACACCAAACCATAGACAAGGAGGGCTACCACTTCTTCGAAAGCTTGCAAGTCAAGGGAGTTCCAACATTCATAGGCCTTTTCAAACAGAAACCTGGCTAAGAACCCTTTAATACCACTTCTGACTTCCCAATGTCCCTTGAGGTCAGATGACTGTAGGTGCAAGGCTTTAGCAATCTCTTCAAGCTTAGGTTCCTTTTCTGTACCGTTGAAGGGTAGCTGATCAAGGATGGGGATCTTCAGGAGCCGGGAGAATTCCTCCAATGTAGGTACCAACTGATAGTCCAAGAAGGTGAAATAGTGATGCAGAGGGTCAAAGAATTGGAACAGGACCTTTATCATATCTTCCTCAATGTTGGTGTTGACCAAGCTGATGAGGCTTCCATGCCTTTCACTGAATGAAGAGTTCTCGGGAATCCTGGATATAAGTTCCTTAAGCTGAGGAGGGATCCTTACAAGACTGACTTGAATGGTCTTTCTACGAACAGTTTCCATGTCCTACAAAACAAGAACAAAGATGAAAATTCGAACCCCTGAAATGGT
This sequence comes from Vicia faba, assembly GCA_948472305.1. Lineage (NCBI taxonomy): Eukaryota > Viridiplantae > Streptophyta > Magnoliopsida > Fabales > Fabaceae > Vicia > Vicia faba. Next base: position 1,335,296,829 of record OX451738.1, on the reverse strand, counting down.
TAGTTAATGCATATGATGCTGGATGATGTCATGATGCTATGATTAAACACACCACAGATATGTACAAAGACAAACATGTAAGGCACATAAGGCACACAAGACAAGCCCTTAAGGTTTAAGGCCAGCATGGGGTCTGGGTAGTACCCTCTTGAAGTTGGTGAGTTCAACCTGTCCTAATCAAAGTAACCGGGTTCTAAGGTTCCCAATATCACGGGATTGCTTTCATTGTTCATCGTTTCGATTTAGCCACTGAACTGGCGACCGAAATATTCCAGGAAAGCAACCCTCAATTGAGTGTAGTATCGAGTATCAACCAACCTCGGACTGCACCAAAGTCAGTTATCTCACTACCCTAAAGAGGCCAAGATTGTTCAATTAAGGTTCCTAAGGTCTGTTGATGCTTCACGACACCACGCGGAGGCCCCGTACTCTCCTTGACTGAACTCAAGGGTTACCGGTACACACCAAAGTGCCACATCAACGTAGCAGACTGCTTCAACCATGTCGGTATACCCCGCACAGTTCCCTCACAGCCTTGTTGCTACTTTCTAAGAAAGGTATCCCCAGATCCGGGTTAGGATCTATAGAACTCCCAAGCAACCCACAATACTAAAGCAAGCAAAGAAGACAATTGAAAACATAGTTATGACCTAGCCCTAAGGTATACCTCACTTTAAGTTTAAGTCCCCAGCAGAGTCGCCAGTTCTGTGATCGGTGGATCTGGAACTGACTGTTTAACGCTGGTTCGCGAAATGTCGCGGAAGCAAGAGTCGCCACCGTCTTTTATTTTCTCCAAATGGAAAGGACAAAAGCACAGAAAAATTCCTTAAAGAGATTGCTCTCGGTTCGGGAGGTAGATTATAGAAAGGGAAGGTGTTAGCACCCTTTCTATCCATGGTTATCCATGGGCTCTTAGATACTTGCTCAATGTGTTTTCAAAAACGTTTGCTTGCTTTTCAATTGTGGGTTTAAAAAGTTTCTTTGAAAAATTTCAGTTCGACTCGTACGTCAGAGTGTTTGAAAAGTTTGCTTCGAAAGCTTTTGAAAAGTGTTGGTGTGAAAAGATTTTGTTTTGAAGAGAGCAAGTATCCATGAGTCGTCTACCTACCCTAAGGAATTCGTCTGTGTAAATGTCCTTTAAAGTAGTTCCATCCTACCATTGAGAGGTAGGTAGCACCACCGTTGGAGGTGTTCGGGTCATTTCGAGGTTCGGGACATGGTGATCACCAGAGCAATGGGAAGACACCTTAGAAGCTACCCTCATGCCAGGTTCCCGGATCATGAGGACTTACTAAGACATCCTCTACTCGACGATCACCTTTCGAGGCAAGGCAACAGTGAGGCGTACCCTAGGGGTGGTGTGTGTGATTCGTGTGTCGTTTTCATTTGTATTTATCTTGTCATGTTATTGGTGTTCTACGCTTGTCTTTATTTTTGTCATTCATTCTTGCATGCTTGTTATTAGCAGTTAAAAAATATTTGCGGGAAAAGTAAATCTAACGCTATTACAAATGGCGCGGGTCCACATCGCCAAAATTAAACCGGACCCGATTTGACGGAAAGTAAATAAAGTAAAAGAAATAAAAGTGCGAGAAGTTTAAGTTACAATGCTTCGGGAGAGATACATAATGAATTAAGCGAAATAAAACAAATGTGCGAATAAAATAAATTACGAACGAGGGCGTTGGACCCTTTTGCAAAATATTATTAATAAGGAATTAAAATTTAAGAATTAAAAGAAAATGTTTTTTAGTATTTTTGTGTTTTTTTAATAAAAAGAATTAATTAAAAACCAAAATGAAATGTTAAACCTAGTTCTAATAAGAATTAATTAAAAACCAAAATGAAATGTTAAACCTAGTTCTAATTATTTTTAAGTTTATTATGAAAGTATTAAAATTTAACCTAAATGCAACCCTAATTAGTTTACAAGTTTAATTATGAAAATAAATAAATCACTAATATTATGGCAAAAAAAAAGGAAAATTAAAAGGAATAAAAAGTCATTAAACCTAATGCTATATTTTTGGATTTTTAGTTATTGAAAAGAATTAGAATTAAAACCTATTTAATACTAAATTTATTTACAAGAAAATATGAACATATTTTATTATGTTTTTATCTTTTTTCTGATTTTTTTAGGCATTTTTTATATATTGTAAAAATAATGAATTAAATTAAAGCAATAAAATAAATGAAATAGTAATTAAAATAAAAAAAATATTTTCAAACCAGGGGGGGGTGGAGGTCCCCAATATGGAGGTATGGATCCAATAATTTGGGCCCAATAAGCTTGAGATTCGTTGACTTTTCCAGGCTACGTGTGGGACCTTGGACTAAGGCTTATGGTACACCTCTGATCTATGCCCTTGATTTGATCTCCAGGACGCGTGGCTGGTTGATCTTTGAGGATGTATGGTGTGTATTATCACTGGCGCTGCATAGGAGTTGGAATTGAAAAATAACATGAAATATTGTACAGACCTGGGACTCGAACCCAGGTCACTAGCATTACTGATCACTTCCTGCACCACTGAACCACTTCAATTACTTTTAATATATAATGGCTATTAATCAATATAAAAGAAAATTGGTTAGTTATTTGAAAAACGCGCGCAATTCAAAAAGAACCACTGGTTGTTGGCCACGAGGTCTTCTTCTTCGTTCCTGCAAATATCAAAAACAAAGGCCACTGTTTTATGTGTGTTCTCTTAGGCCGGTTTATAGAAAATAGCGATTACGCCGTCTCTAAACATAAATTAGGCGCGAGGATGGATTCTTCTTCGTCTGAACACGCTCATGCCAACGATATTACTCACGAGTCCTAATTTTGCCTTGGATGAAAAGCCCTAATTCGAAAACCTGCAAACCCTAAAAAGCTAAAATGGCATCTTTGTACATAACACAGGAAAACGCAATTAAATGGATCAGTTAGCTTTAGAATTGCAGGAGGAATAAGAATCCATGCAGAAAATGTTATGAAAATGCTTAAATTTAAGAATACGATTGTGAGTTTTTCACGACATATGCTGAGTTCTGTACACTGATTCCTTGCCTTTTGATGAGTGTTATGAATTGGAATATGATCAGTGAACCACAAGGAAGCTTTTAGAATCAATATTAGGACTTGAATCAACCTAGAACACTGATTTCAGTTTTGAGTTTTTTGGACAATTTTTCAAGTTGGCAATGATGTCTCCTGCGTAGCATTTAGTGTGTGGGCATTAGGTTTTGACTCAGCACTTATGAGGGAAGGGAATTAGGTCATTAGCTGGCCTTGATCCATGCCCATGAGAGAACTAGTCCTAGGTTTTTCACCATTAACCAACTTTCCCTTTTTTAAGCAAAACCAAGACTTGGTGTACAATCTAACCCTAGCATGAGTTTGTGAGCTGGCACATGATATATGGAAGCTATCCAAATTCAAATGACACTATTCCATTGCTTTTTAAATTTTATTTGAATTTTTAAAGATTTAAAATGAATTAAATTATCAAAAATTAAATAAAATAGAAAAATCAATGTTTGATCTTGAAATTAATTATGGGAGACGTGTATGGCATGACAAGGCTGAATCAAGTGGATGAAAGTGGGCCCTTTTGTCAAAAATTGAAGTTTCAAGGATAGTTGACTTTTGCCATTTCACAAAAATTTCCCAACTTCTCCAATGCATAACTTGCTCAATTTTTAAGCTTTTCTCATGTTCTTGGACATTTTGGAAAGGTCTTTGAGTCCTATAACCAATGCCTTTGGTCCCATGTCATTTTGATTTTCCAATCTCAAGTTATGGCCTTTGACTTAAAGTCCCTTTTTGTTGACTTTTGAAAATGACCTATAATGTTGAAATTGATAACTTTTTGTGAGAGCATTTCTTGGACTTGAAGTATGAAGATGAGTTGTAGGAAATGTCTTTCTCTTCAAAATGAGCTTTGGATGGAATTTTTCTGATAATCCATGTGAAAGTTATGCCCTGGTCAATTTCAGTTGACTTTTTCAACTGTCCAAATAAGGAAACTTTTGCATCTTGATGATTTTCTGAGCCAAATTTTGAGAATCATGATCAAGCATTGATCAAATGATGTTTGTGGCTTCAAAATGATATGTTGACCAAAAATTTGAACTTTTGACTGTCAAATGACCATTTTGCCCCTACAGTTGACTGTAGTGCAATTTAGGGTTTTGACTGTGCAATCTTGAGCTGAATGCCTTGAAACTTGATATGAGGATGCTTGACCATGTTTGTAAGCATATGAGACTTGATTGAGCCTTTGAACACTTCCTTTTCTTGATCAGACTCAAAACCCTAATTTTGACTGTTTAGGAGGCCCTTGCACTGTGCAACCCTTGGGGAATTTTGTGACTTGGCTTGGCAATTTCTTGAAGAATATGGGAGGGCAAATTTTGGGGTGCAACAACGTCTATTTCATTTCCTGGTTGTTTAGGCCCAGAAATTAACATAGACAGCATCATGTACTTACGCTTCATACATAGCCATGGAGGTAGGTTATAAATCATAAGAATCACAGGCCATGTGCTATGCGAGATACTTTGAATACCGTGTGGGTTCATTCCATCAGTAGACAATGCCAAGCGAAGGTTTCTTGCTTCTTTTCCAAATTCAGGATAATCATTATCAATTTTCATCCACTGTGGAGAATCTGCCGGATGTCGAAATTTTCCATCAATAATTCTTTCATCTGAATGCCAAGTCAATTGTCTTGAATCGGTTTCACTATGATACATCTGTCTAAATCTCAGGATTATAGGAAAATACCATAAGACTTTTGCCGGAGACAACTTTTTCTTATATCGAGGGGCACCGCATTTAGGACACTCATTTAACGATGCATACTCGTTTCGAAACAAAACGCAATCTTTTGGACACGCATGTATCTTATCATAGCTCATGCCAATGGAGTACAACATCTTTTTGGCCTCATACGTTCGATTGGGAAGAACATTATCCTCTGGTAGCATATCTTTCATAAGGGCTAATAACTCTGTGAAACTTTTATCCGACCATCCATTGCCGGCTTTTAAGTTGTACAACTTTAACACCGCAGACAATCTTGTGAATTTTGTACAACCATTATACAACGGTTTCTCTGCACCGCTTACCAACCTCTCGAACATTTTGGGACAATCGTTAAGATCTTCTTCAAGCGCTTCTGCAATTTCTTCGACTCGATCATAATCGTATGTATCTGTGCAATCATCATTTGAAACATAGGTCCTTGCATACCCCGATTCAACATTCCCGTTACTTTTCTCACCATGCATATTCCAACATGTATAACTCCTATCAATTCCATACCGAATTAAATGCGATGCCAACTGAACAGCGTCAACCCGGTTCCCATAACAACAATACAAACAGGGACATGTCATACGACTGGGGTCTTTGGCGTGCGCAACAGAAAACTTAACAAACTCGGAAACACCATTCTCGTAGTCTTTCGACAATCGATTGGAATACATCCATGTCTTATCCATATCAACTAATTAGTGCACAAAACAGTAGTATACTACGTTTCTGTCAAAACGCAAAGTATACACGGAATGAATCCGTATCAAGAAAATGCAACATACGAAAGACAATTTAAGACAAATTCATCACAATATATACCAGTAATTTGAGGAAGAAAGTTACCTCTCAGATGTTTCGAACTCTAAGAAACGCGGAGAATGAGCGTCGTACGTCGAACTAGGACGGGAAACGCTGCAATTTCATAGAATGTTATTCAATATTTCGGATCGATTGTCGAAAGATATATACTATTTTAACATAAAGGTTCACAATAAATGTCACATATATATTTTCAATGTTTGGGAAAGCTATGACAATAATACAACACAAATATTAGAAATAGTGAATTCACAAAGTCAACATAAGGTTGATGCGATGAACTGATACTATTAAATAAATGCTTCACATGATTCACCATTGCATATGGAAATAGGATGAAATGGTTTAAGATACTCAGACTAGAAATGGGGCAGCATTGTTATCATAACACAAGTTAATCGGAAGTTGCTAACGGAAACAAGAAAATTAAGCATTAACATTCACGAAAGATTCAATTAAATGCGGATAAATGTCAAACGGAAAATTAAGGCGAAATATGTACATGGAACCAAGTCCGGACAACATATTTTATTCACAAAAACGCACATAAAATTAGTTCTGAAATCAATTGAAATGGTACTGGTGTTTGACAATTACCAAAACAAACTATTCTAAACGATTAGAAATAATTAATTGAACAATTTTCATGGTCTTCTAATACCGGACAACCTTATACCTCAATAAAGAGTGGCTTGAAAAACCTCAACAAAAACGGTGTAACTCAATCGCATTAATCCACAGACGTAACAAAATGCAAGAATAGGCATCAAACAATTTTAAAGTTCAATTGACAAGGTATTCAAGAGTTCCGGTATAATTCGACATCCAAAAGTTATCAACAAAATTTATCCGGATTCAACATCAAATTCACCAATTCACCGTGATTTGATACCAACAGCCATGAACTAACATGAATCTAACATTTATACTCTAGACTTTGTTCTAAAACAAAGATACTCATCAATCAACCTATTCCTCTTTTCATCCTTTTTACACTGTTCAAGAAATCAAGACTTATGCATATTCAATAATTCAAATATATCATGAATTTTCAAGAACAAAGTTCAACACAATTCAAGAATCATATAATTGTTTAACAAGTCAACTTCAAGAATCACACCCCAATATTCAATTCAATGTCAAATTTACTCATGAAATTAAAACTTTGTTCAATTCAACAATCCAAAGTTTAACCTAACTCATGAACATCCAACATAATTTCATTCCTAATTATCATCATCACCTTATAAACAAATGTTTTCCAAATATGTCCTTGTTCCACTCCTTAATAAAAATAATCATACCATCTAACAATGAGACTAACTATCCCCAATAAACCCCATTTTCACGCAGCCAATACCCAAAGTTATCATGCATAAGCCAATATGAACCGTCCAAATCTAATAATTAATTCTATGGTTAACTGGAACTAAACCTTGGCCGTGGAAGCAACATTTACCATCCCTCCTTAAACATTACTCATAATCAATGGTTAACAAGATGTAGGTTTTTGTTTAATATAAGATGAACAGATAATGGAAGAAGATAATGGAAGAAGAAGAAACTTACCAAGATGGAGAAGACGGAACGAACGGCGGCGACGACTGAAGAAGACGGAACGAACGGCGGCGGCGACGAAGACGGCAGAAATGAAGAAGGCGAAGAAATGAAGAAGACTGAACGAACGAATCTGAGGGCAAATATTTGATTTGGTGATTTTTAATTTAATTATAAAAACAACCTACGAAAGCGCTTTTAAAAGCGCTTTCGTATGCCCCCCATATGAGAGCGCTTCTGAGGTAAAAAGCGCTTTCGTATGCCCCCCATATAAGAGCGCTTTAGAAAGCGCTTTCGTAGGTCCCCCTTTCAGAGCGCTTTTCAAAAGCGCTTTTATAAGGCCACCTATAAGAGCGCTTTTCAAAAGCGCTTTCGTAGGTTAGATATTTCAAATACCTATGAAAGCGCTTTCTGAAAAGCGCTTTCCTAGGAAACCCTATAAAAGCGCTTTTTTTAATCGAATTTTTTTTAAAGGCTACGAAAGCGCTTTCTCTTAAAAGCGCTTTCGTAGATACGCTTCCAAAAATTGTTTTTTTTGTAGTGAGTGGGATAGTACGGTCTAAAGGACTCTTACACAGCCTAATTCCTTAGAGTAGGTAGATTTCTCCTGGGTACTTGCTCTTTCAAAACGACAAAAACAACTTTTCGCACTTACACTTTCAAAAAGTTTTCAAACAAATACTTCATACACTCTTGAGGACTGATACAAGAGTTACCTAGAAGTTTTTCAAACTAAACTTTTTCAAAACCCATAAACACAAGAAAAGCAAACATTTTTGAAAACATAGTGAGCAAGTACCTAAGAGCCCGTGGATAACCACAGATAGAAAGGGTGCTAACACCTTCCCTTTCTATAAATCTACCTCTCGAACCGAGAAACATCTCGAAAAGGAATTTTGTTGTGCTTTTGTCCTTTCCTTGTTGGAGAAAATAAAAGACGGTGGCGACTCTTGCTTACCGCGACATTTCGCGAACCAGCTTAAAAAACAGTCAGTTCTATTTCCACCGATCACACTATCCATTGAAGACAAGATTGTTGAAAATGTTGATTCCGACATCGTCAATATTGTCGGAACCAGTAAAATAACAAGAAGTGGAAGAGCGTTCTCCCCTGAAATTTATCCCTCGAAGACTGTTATCGGGCCTGTAATCATTCCTGTTGTGGTTCCACCCAAGACTAATACTGCAATTCCAGTAATCACTCCTGTTGACCCTCCCATCACCGAGTCGGGTGAGACTCGAGGAAAAGACATGCTAATCGAGCCTGTCCTGACAAAGGCCAATTCAGTAACCATACCAGAAGCTTCCAAAAAAGAAATGGAAGAAATTTTGAAGATAATAAAGAAGAGTGACTAAACGTGGTCGAGCAGCTGGGGCAGACCCCACCCAAAATTTCTATGTTGGCTTTGTTCTTGTGTTCCGAGGCCCATGCGAAGGCTTTGGTTAAGTTTATGAAGATGGATCACGTGCCACAAGAGATATCTGCTAATCAGTTTGAAGATTGTGTGGCTAGTCTGACTGCCGATAATGGTTTGTGTTTTTCAATGCGGATCTGACACCAAAGGGGAGGAAGCATAATGATGCTCTTCATGTTTCCGTTGAATGCAGGGGCATGAATCTGGCCCATGTTTTGGTAGATATTGGCTCCTTGTTGAATGTGCTACCTAAAAAAGCTCTGGACATATTGGACCGTGAAGGCTTGACCTTGAACCCTAGCAATATAGTAGTGAGAGCTTTCGATAGTTCGAAGAGGATGGTGCACGGGGAAGTGGATATCCCTATCAAAGTTGGTTCCCAAACCTTCGACTCCACTTTATACGTAATGGATATCAAACCATCATATTCTTGCTTGTTGGAACGCACTTAGATACATGGGGTTGGGGCTGTTACTTCTACCCTCCACCAAATGTTTAAGTACCCAGTAAGAGAAAAGATTGTCGTTGTGCATGGTGAAGAGGAGTATATGATCAGTCCCTTGAACTCCTTCAGGTACGTGGAAATGGATGGCGAGTTCATCGAGACTCCTTGCCAGAACTTTGAAGAGGTACCTCAGATTATGGCTATAGCAGAAACTACCGACAGTCCTCCAAAGGTCACCAAATCTCCCTCGAAGATGGCTTCTCTCAAGGATCCATGAGCAGTGGTTGAAGAAGGTGCTCAAAAGGTTGTTTGTCATGCTCGGGATGGAGGACTTACCCTACGCATCAGCAATCCTGGGGTCAATGCGCTTGAAGACAATGATGGTGATTCTGACATTGACAGCTGAATCTTCCCGACTACCAACGGCGGACTCAGTAACTAGACTGCCAAGGACTTTGTACTAATTACTTTTGTTCAGGAGTAATTGTCTTCCTGATTTTTCGGATATGTAACTTAAAAACAATATAAACTCTATAGCCATGTGTCTTACCCGGGGCACAATGGTTCTATTTGTGAGGGTTATCATGTTTCATTTTCATATGACATCAATAAAGCATTGGACGTTTGAATACAAATTTTGCGCTCGCTATCTTTCTTTTCTTTTGTTCTGTCTATATAGCTATGGTCTTACATACACTCATGTATCCAAATGCAGATCCATATCCCGCTTCCCCACATTGATGTTCTGGTTAACAACACCGCACAACATAAAGTCTTTTCCTTCATGGATGATTTCTCTAGCTACAATCAGATCAAGATGGCACCTGAAGACATGGAGAAGACAACTTTTGTTACACAGTGGGGCACTTTCTGCTACAAGGTGATGCCGTTTGGGTTGAATAATGCTGGGGCAACTTATTAGCGAGCTATGGTAGCTCTATTCCATAACATGATTCACCATGAGATAGAGGTTTACGTTGATGACATGAGAGTCAGGTCTCAAACTGAGGAAGAACATCTTGATCATCTATAAAAGTTGTTTGATTGGTTAAACACGTACAAGCTGAGGTTAAATCCAAACAAGTGCACCTTCGGGGTAAGGTCTGGTAAGCTTATGGGATTCATCGTCAGTGACAAAGGTATTCAAGTAGACCCTGCAAAGGTGAAGACCATACAAGAGATATCGGCTCCCTGTATTGAGAAGGAAGTTAGAGGTTTATTGGGATGCCTAAATTACATTGCCTGATTCATTTCACATCTCACTGCTACTTGTGAGCCAATCTTCAAGCTTCTGAAGAAAGATCAAGTGGTAAAGTGGAATGACAAATGTCAGGTCGCCTTTGATAGAATTAAGCAATACCTCCAAGAACCTCTTATTCTGATGCCTCTGACTGGAGGAAGACCTTTGGTAATGTACTTAACAGTGCTAGATAATTCAATGGGGTGTGTGTTGGGGCAGCATGACGAGTCAGATCGAAAAGAGCACGCAGTATACTACCTTGAAAAAAAGTTTACCGACTGTGAAACACGACACTCACTGCTCAAGAAAACTTGTTGCGCTTTGGCATGGGTTGCTCGCCGACTTGGACAGTATATGTTGACCCACACTACTTTATTAATATCTAAGATGGATCCGATCAAGTACACTTTCGAGAAGGCCGCTCTCTCCGAAAGAATAGCAAGATGGCAAATGATCTTAACCGAGTACGACATCCAATACACAACCCAAAAAGCAATCAAGGGAAGTGTGTTAGCTGATCATTTGGCACATCAAGCCGTGGATGACTACCAATCCATGAATTTTGAGTTCCCGGATGAGAACATCTTGTTAGTAACCGACTATGAAGAACCTGGACCGGATGAAGTAATTGAGGAAGGATCCCGATGGTCTATGTTTTTTGATGGAGCCTCAAACGCACTGGGTAATGGCATTGGCGCTGTAATCATATCTCCCGAGGGCTGTCATACTCCGTTCACTGCTCGATTATGTTTCAACTGTACCAACAACATGGCGGAGTATGAAGCATGTATTATGGGTCTTCAAGCTGCTATTCACCTGAGAATCAAGTTCTTGAGTGTATTCAGGGATTCCACTTTGGTGATAAGTCAGATCAAAGGCGAGTGGGATACGAAACACCCAAACCTTATCCCTTACAAAGAACATGTACTGACACTGTTGCTGCATTTTGAAGAGATCACCTTTGAACATTTCCCATGAGAAGAGAATCAGTTAGCGGACACGCTAGCTACTATGTCGTTAATGTTCAAGGTCGGGTGGGACAATGAAGCTCCCTGAATCACTATTGAGAGGTTAGATGAACCGACATACTGCTGTGAGATCGATAATGAGGAGGTAGCCGAAAAACCTTGGTTTTATGAGGTGAAAAGGTATCTCAAGGCTCAAGAATACCCATAAGGGGAATCTGTCAATGACAAGAAATTTCTGAGAAGGTTTGCTGCAAAGTTCTTCCTCAACAATGGAATCCTCTATAAGCGCAATCATGACTCTACCTTACTGTGGTGTGTAGACAAGAGAGAAGCAGGGAGGATCATGGCAGACCTACACGAAAGTACCTTTGGCACTCATTCCATTGGACATACCATGGCAAAGAAGATCCTACGGGAAGGATATTACTGGTCCACTATGGAAGCCGACTGTTATCAGTATTCTCGAACCTGTCACAAGTTCCAAATCTATGCTGATAAGGTGTGTGTACCTCCATTTCCCTTGAACGTCTTGACAGCTCCCTGGCCCTTTGCAATGTGGGGCATTGACATGATCGGCGAGATTAGACCTACCGCGCCCAATGGGCATCACTTCATCCTAGTGGACATTGATTACTTCACGAAGTGGGTTGAGGCTGCCTCCTTTGCTACGGTTACCAAGAATTTGGTGGCACGGTTCATCAAGCATAACTTGGTTTGTCGTTATGGTATCCCTGAGAGAATCATCGCGGATAATGGTACTAATCTCAATAACTCGATGATCACTGAACTCTGTAAATAATTCAAGATTCAGCATCACAACTCTTCTTCTTACCGGTAGAAGATGAATGGGGCTGTCGAAGCTGCTAATAAGAATATTAAAAAGATCATACAGAAGATGACGATGTCATACAAAGACTGGCACGAGATGTTACAGTTTTCTCTTCACGGGTACCGTACTTCAGCACGTACGTCGACAAGGGCAACACCCTATTGTCTGGTATATGGCATGGAGGCTGTCCTACCCATGGAGGTCTAGATCCCTTCTCTACGGATTATGAAGGATGCGGGTTTAAGCAAAGACGATTGGATCCAGACTCGACTTGATAAATTGAACTTAATCAATAAGAAAATACTTACTGCTGTCTGCCATGGTCAAATGTATCAGAAACGGATGATCAAGGCCTTCAACAAGAAATTCAGACAACTAGTGTATCAAGTAGGGGATCTGGTAATCAAGCGCATCATACTGCTGCAAGGTGATCCCAGGGGCAAATGGACTCCCACCTATGAGGGACCATTTGTAATTAAGAACATATTTTCGGGTGGAGCCATGATTCTGACCACCATGGATGGTGACGACCTTCCACACCCTATCAATGCGGATATAGTGAAAAGATACTACGCATAATAAAGACCCGCTAGGTTGACATACCTAGGCAAAAATAAGGGCATCCCGGCGAACCAAAAGGGTTTGGGTAAAAATTAGGGATAAAAAATGAAAAAATTTGTACACCCGGCAAGTCGAAAACCCGAAAGGGCGGCTTGGGCAAAAAAGGGTATCCCGGTGGACTGAAAACCCGAAAGGGCGGTCCAGGAAAAAATTAGGGATTAAAGAGTATCACTATATCCCATTGGATCACCCTGCGATCAGACCTCAATAATCAGATATCAAGCTCAAGCAGTACCGATCAATCCAGTCAGCTTCAGACAAGCAGCAAAGTGATGAGATGCTCGAAGACATAGGGGCAATAGTAGAATTGAAACCCAATGGGATCACTACACATTGCTGTTTTCTTTTTGTACACAATTTATGTAATAATTTCCGTTTTTACAACGGCGTTTTCTTACTAGAGCGTCAGCCTCCTTGTAAAAAACGCCTGTTATAGGCAAATTTCAAATCAATACAAAGCGTCTTTTGAGTACAAAACTCTATGTTTGTTTTTTCGGTTTTCTGTTTTGTTTTGCAAAAAAACACCCAATGTTTTATTCAAGACATATGTGTGATACGGTGGGAGAACTGACTTGAAGGTTTTGCGTTTGATTGCAAATGTTGCGGTTAGCAAGAGTCGCCACCGACTTTTCTTTTATCCAAAAGGAAAGGTGAAAAAGCACAGGAAAGACCTTTGAGATTTATTTCTTGAGTTCGGGGGATAGGTTATGAAAAGGGAAGGTATTAGCACCTTTTTCATCCATGGTTTTCCATGGGCTCTTAGTTACTTGCTAGATCACTTGCTTTTGTTTAAAATTGTGCTTTGTGTAGTTTTTGAAAGTATTTTGTAAAGAGGCCATTGTTTAGGCAATCTTTGTAATGATTCTCGTTCGTAAGAATGTATACAAAGATGTTGATCTTTTGAAAATGTTTTCAAGTTTGTAAGATGTTTTGAAATGTGTAGGTGTTTGTTTTTGAAAATAGCAAGGATGTTTGTTTTGAAATGGAGCAAGTAATTAGGAGCAATCTACCTACTCAAATGTCTTTCTTGTTCATTTTCTCTTCCTTTGACATTGTTGTCTTACCATTGATTTGGTAAGCAACCCTATCTTTGGATGTAAACGAGACGGGCGTGGGTCATCGTATAACCATGATTAGCAATGTTTCAAGGTATCTTAGCATTCTTTTTTTAGGGACTAAGATCATTTGTAAGGCAACTTTAGATAGCTTCATCGAGGGACTATGATCTTGTATTTGCTTGTTTTTGCTAAGATACCTTACATGCGTAATATGGCCATTTTGTATAAGGAAATCAAGTGGATTTTACCCTAAGGGTGCTTGTGTGAAATTGTGTTATTTTCATGCTTGTTTTTGTCTTGGATTAGGGTTTTCTATTTGATTAATTTTATTCTTTCCATACAAACCCTAATTACTAGCATATTATGTAAAAGCGATAAATTGCGAAATTTAAAGTTACTACGCTATTACAACATTTGTGGGAAGGGGGTATACAATTTATGAATGGGGATTGCAATAATATAAACCTATTTAATCTATTACAACCAAATTGAATATTGTACAAATAATTGAAGGAATATATAAAGTACAAATGCAAATTGCAAGAAAAGATTTTTGTGTTTGATTTTTGTATGAAGGAGGTTTTAACCTAAACCTAATTAGAGAAAAAGGTAATTAAATTAAATTAAATTAAGTTAATTAAGAAAATAAATTAATTAAGAAAAGATTTTAATTAAGAAAAGATTTTTGAACAAAACCCTAAATCTATTTTAGTTGATTAAAGAAAAATATGTTTAAAGAAAAAGTATTTTTTTTAATATTTTTGTCTTGAAAATAATATGTGGTGTTTTGAAATATTTTTGGTCTTTTTTATATTAAAATAAATATATTTAGATAAATAATAATGTAGTTTTATTTTAATTTACAAGGAAATTAATAAAAGTAAATAAAGTATAATGAATAAAATAATTTTTTATATGGAAAAAAATTTAAATTATGTCAAAATATAAATCTATTATTTTTATACTTTTTATGATTTTTTTGGTATTTTAGAAAATATATTCAAAAGGAAAAATAAAATAAATAAGTGAATAAAAATAAATGGGCCAAGGGGTGTCACAAGTAAATAGGGGAGTATGCTAGCAGAAATAAAAAATGCCAGGCCCAAAGGGCCCAGCGCCTGCAAAAAAGATGTTAGGAAATCAGAAAAATGAAAAAAATGTAAAAGGGGGTTCACATTGGTTCGAACTCTCGCCCTTTAGGTAACATATGACTTAGTACGCGCGCTTGCCACTGGGGTGGCTGTTTCATTCGGTCATATAATCAAAGCATAAATATATATTAGAAAGTGTTTTCTGAAAGCAACTTCATCTTCAACCTCGCGCCTAGCCGGACCACATGTATCTTCCTCATCTCTCCATAAAAATGGAAAGTTCATTCATGAAAGTTGTGGTGTTTCTTCTCACGAATTCAACCATATAATTTATGTAAGCTAAAAGTCAAAGATAAAATCTAATTTTTCTAACCCTAAATTGAAACCTAATTTTCTCAGAAATTTCAAATCCAAAATTCTCTATACACAGTCAATGTAAATGGGAACTATGAACATGGTCAACTTTAGAGCAAAGATATCTACATTTTGTTTTCACAAATTAGGGTCCAATGATGCTTGTATGAAGAGATAGAAGTTTGAGTTTTTACCTCTTGCAGCTGGAATCGTGAATGGAGTTTGAGCAACGTTTGAGATGGCCTGAGGATCTGTTTAGCTTGCCTGGACCTCCTTGAGTGTATTCCAACTCTTACTTTGCCTTGAAAGTCCCTGAATCTCTCTACTCAAGTCAACCTGCAAGCTTGATATTTGAAAATGGTGGATGGTGATGGAGGAGATACAGTCTTGAAACAGGGGCTTGGTTGCTTTGGTATGATGTATAGAAGGTGTTTGAGTGACTAGTTTTCAAAACGCACGAGTGGAAATGAAGATCATCAGTTTTGGTTCAGAACTGTGTGTTAACGGTGTTCTTGAACAGGGTTATGGTTTTTAAGTGTTTGAGGTAGTTTCTGGGCACTAGCATCTGTGTGTCAACTTGCAAATAGTGTGTATACTTATAATTAAGAGTTTTTTAGGCTTGTAACAACTCAGAATTTGAAACTCAAATGTTATGGCTTAGTTACTTGTTTTTGAAGCAAAGTTGATAAGCATGGTTTCAATGTAAGGTGCAAAGCTTGTAGGGTTGATGAAACCTTTAAACACACTTGTTATGATTGTGTAGAGTGTGTTTGTGCAGAAAGAACAAATGCAAGGCTCAATGCAAACTGACTTTGCATAAAGCTTGCTTTTCTAAAATGACAATGTTGCCTTTCTTCCCAAAATGTAATTATATTTGTACAATGCACTGAATGCTTGGATTAAAGCTTCCAATAGCTGTGAAAACACTTAATTATGGAGTTAAAGTCAAGTTAGAAGCCTACAAAGTGATATGTGTACAACATGCTTGAAGATTGGATCCAATGTTCATCATGAAAATGGCTTGAAAAACAAGAATAGAACCCTAACTTCATCTCCTCGATTCTCCCTACTCAAGAATGATCTCAAGGAGTTCTTGGACATTTTGGAAAGCTTGAAATGTTCTCTACAACTAATCTTTGAATTGATTTTGAATATTCCCCTTAGAACTATGTGAAAAAGTGTCATGAAGTTAGGTCAAAAATCTGCCTAACTAGGGCAAACTTTCACTAAGTCTTTTTTAGTTCATGAGCATGTATTCACAAAATTATAACTTGAGATCTAAGCATTTTTAGGAGAAGTTGTGTGAAGAAAAGTTGTAGATTTCATGAAGATCTACAACTTTCATGTTGGAAGTTTCCTTTGAATCATCTTGCATCATAATTAAAAAATTGCTCAAAGTTATGAAAAAATAAGAAATTTCCAACACAGAAAAATTTCTAAGATTAGAAATTTTGACTTTTCAAAATGAAATCTTGATTTCTTGGTTTCTTGATAAATAAGTTTAATATTTTGACATGTTTTGATGGATTATGATCCTTGGTACTTGAATTTGACCAAAAAGTCAAAGTTTGACTTTTCAGTATACAATTGACTTTTGATCAGTTAACTGCAAAATTCATCTGTCAATCCAATGGTCTTGCAATGTTTTAAATCGTTTCATTAGGTAAAAATGATTCAATTGGAATCTTGAGATCATACCTTTAACCAATTGGTCATTTGCTAGGTCAAAAATCAGAAATTGCCCTTTCCCAATCAAAACCCTAATTTTGACCATTTTGCCCTTCTGGAGATTTGATCAAATTTCTTGAGGAATTATGGTCCAAACTTGATCAAATGATACATATGGGTTTAAAATGTTTATGTGGATAAAAAATTATGAAGTTTGACTGTAAATTGGCCATGGTTGACTTTTCCCCAATACAATTGATTTTTAGGTCAACTGTTCAATTGACTGATCAAAAGTGTGATACAAGACTTGAAACTTGACATGAGTGATCTTGGGAGTCCATAATGATCCATGAAATCCATATTAAGCATTGATAGTTCAAAAATCATTGTGCAAACTCAAACCCTAATTTTGGTCATCAGTGCTTAAGGAGGTGTCTTGAGCAGATCAAACCCTAGTGCAATCTTGAGCCCAATGAGACCTTGTGAGAAAATTCTTGATAAGTGAGAGGGCAAATTTTGGGGTACAACAGCTTTCCATGTTCAATCTTCTTATGCCTGGAGAGGTAGATTGGCAAGTTTTGCCATTCGTGACTCGAAGGTGGAAGATGATTGGACACTAGAGTGCCCAGAAATTTACACTCGGTGATGTGAGAGTCGAGGCAATGGGCTTAAAGATGCCATTTGGAGAGGCGGTGGAAACTTGTTGGATATGGGCTTGTATATGCCATCCAAGAATGATTGTTGAATTGTAATTTGTAAGCAGAAATAATGAGTATCAGAATGACGTCTGTGTCTGGAGCGTATCTGAACTGTATCTGAAGGCTGCTTTTGAATGAGTACCAGAATGACATTCGTATCTGGAATGTATATGTATTGTATCTGAAAGAGGCTCTAAATGAGTATCAGAATGGCATCCGTATTTGGAGCATATCTGAACTGTATCTGAAAGTTGAGTCTAAATGAGTATCAGAATGGCATCCATGTCTGGAGCGTATCTTAATTGTATCTGAAAGTTGAATCTGAACGAGTATCAGGATGGAATCCATGTCTGGAGCGTATCTGAACTGTATCAAAAGGTTTAATCTGAATGAGTATCAGGATGGCATCCGTATATGGAGCGTATCTGAACTGTTGAATCTGAATGAGTATCAGGATGGCATCCGTATCTGGAGCGTATCTGAACTGTATCAAAAGGTTTTGAATATTGGTAATGGTAGCTTGTTAACCTTATCCTGAAAAGGGTGAAATGTTAGCTTAAATGCAAAGTCATGGTACAAGAAATGTATGCATAGTGGGATTATGTTGTATGCGTTCGTATTATCAATGTTTATGATATATGAATACGATGTATGGGTAGGTGAATTGGTCTGCTGCACTTCTATTGGATTAGGGAAAATAAATCCCTGATTGCTGCTGAGGATATATAAGTCTTCATGTCTTGAAGTCGAAGTGTTGATGAATTTCCGTTTAGAGAAATAAACTCTGTTGTAAGGGAAATGCCATGTGTTGCTTAAATTTTTTGGAGAAATTGGATGATTTCTACTGGGGGTTGATAATTTGAAGCTTTGTTCCGCTGAGGATTTAAACGATGTACTGCGGGGATTTCTTATGGAGTAGCCTAGAGGTATTTCTCTATCCCTTCAACCTATCAGTAATTGCCTTTTTTCATTTTGTTTATTTGTAAACAGTAATTATGTTCAAATGCATATGTTCAACAATGAATCGTTGGATGTTTTTGTAAACAAAATACAAGCGTAAAGAAAACAGATAGTTTTGCACTTTCGAAGAGATATTTTTGTATTGACTTTGAGTAAGCATTTTTGTACAAGGAGACAAACACTCTAGTAGGAGAATGCCATCGTAAAAAATGAAACTTTTAATATACATAAAAGACAGCTATGTGTAATAATCCCATGGGGTTTCCATTCTTCTATAGCCTTCGTATCTCTGAGCATCTTGTCTATTGGTTGCCTCGTCCGAAGATGATTGAATTGATCAGAAACTCTGAATTTTGTCAGTGGAAGCCAAAGGTTTTCCGTAAAGTGATCCGACGGGACATAGTCATACGCTTTAATTCCCTAACTTTTTCCTAGACCGCCCTTTCAAGTTTTCATTCCACAGGGAAACCCTTTTTTTCCCAAGTCACCCTTTCGGGTTTTTAACTTTCCGCGTGTACAGATTTATTTTGTTTTATCCCTAATTTTTTCCCGACCCTTTTGGTTCGTCGGGATGCCCTTGTTTTGCTTAGGCATGTCAACCCAGCGGGTCTCTTATGCTTAGTATCTTTTGACTATGTTCGCGTTCACATGATGCGGCAAGTCGTCACCATCCATGGAGGTCAAGATCATTGCCCCACCAGAGAAAATGTTTTTGATTACAAATGGTCCTTCGTAGGTAGGAGTCCATTTTCCCCTTGGATCACCTTATGGCAGTATGATGCGTTTGATTACCAGATCCCCAACTTGATACACTTGGCGTCTGGCCTTCTTGTTGAAAGCCTTGATCATCCGTTTTTGATATATTTGACCATGGCAAATAGCAGTAAGTCTCTTCTTATCAATCAAGTTTAGTTGATCAAGTCGAGTCTGAATCCAATCTTCTTCATTCAGCCTTGCATCCTTCATAATCCTCAGAGAGGGGATCTGGACCTTGATAGGCAAGACGACCTCCATGCCATAAACCAGAGAATAGGTGTTACCCCGGTTAATGTGCAAGCTGTGGTACGATACCCATGGAGAGCGAACGGTAACATCTCATACCAGTCTTTGTATGTGACTTTCATTTTTTGTATGATCTTTTTAATGTTCTTATTTGCAGCTTTGACAACACCATTCATCTTTGGCCGGTAAGGAGATGAATTGTGATGCTGGATCTTGAATTGCTCGCACAAGGCGGTGATCATAATGTTGTTGAGATTTGTACCATTTTCAGTGATGATCCTCTTCGGGATACCATACCGGCAAATGAGATTTTGCTTGATGAAGCGGGAAACAACATTCTTAGTAATGGAAGTGAAGGAAGCTTCCTCCACCCACTTTGTAAAGTAATCAATGGCCACTAAGATGAAGCGATGTCCATTGGAGGCTGTCGGCTTGATTTCCCCAATCATATCAATTGCCCACATAGTAAAGGGCCAAGGAGTCGTCAAGACATTCAGAGGAACCAGAGGTACGTGCACCTTGTCAGCATAAATCTGACACTTATGGAAGGTTCGAGAGTGTTGATAGCAATCTGCTTCCATGGTAGACCAATAATAGCCTACCCGTAGGATTTTCTTCGCCATCGTATGCCCACTGGAGTGGGTGCCAAAAGTGCCTTCATGTAATTCAGCCATGATCCTTTCAGCTTTAACCTTATCTACACACCGAAGTAACATAGAGTCATGATTGCGTTTATACAGGATGTCGTTACTAAGGAAGAACTTAGCAGAGAATCTCCTGAAGAACTTCTTATCATTGACTGAAGCTCCTTCTGGATATTCTTGAGTCTCGAGATACCTTTTGACTTCGTGAAACCAAGGCCGGTCCACTACTTCTTTAGTATTAATCTCGTGACAGTTTACTGGTTCATCCATTCGTTCAATGGTGATCTGGGGAGCCTCATTATCCCAATTAAGTTTAAACATAGATGAAATTGTGGCTAGTGCGTCCGCTAGCTGATTTTCTTCTCGCCGGAAATGCTCGAAGGTAATCTTCTGAAAATGTGGTAGCAATGTCAAAACATGTTCTTTGTAAGGGATAAGGTTAGGGTGTTTGGTGTCCCATTCCCCTTTGATCTGATTGATAACCAAAGCTGAATCTCCGAATACATCCAAGGATTTGATCCCCAAGTCTATGGCAGCTCTGAGACCAAAGATACACGCTTCGTATTCCGCCATGTTGTTTGTACAATTGAAGCAGAGTCTTGCGGTAAAGGGAGTATGACACCCCTCCGGAGATATGAGCACAACACCGATACCATTTCCAAGTGCATTGGATGCTCCATCAAAGAATAGGGTCCATCGGGATCCTTGTTCAGGTCCGTCATATGGCTTGAATTCTTCACGGTTGTCTAATGTCATGATGTCTTCATCTGGAAATTCAAATTTCATGGCCTGGTAGTCTTCTACAGCTTGGTGAGCAAGGTGATCGGCTAATATACTTCCCTTTATTTCTTTATGGGTAGTATAATGTATGTCATATTCTGTCAGAATCATCTGCCATCTCGTTATTCTCCCAGAAAGAGCAGGCTTCTCGAAGATGTATTTTATCGGATCCATTTTAGATATCAACAAGGTAGTATGGGTCAACATATACTTTCTTAGCCGACGAGCAGCCCATGCCAGAGCGCATCAAGTTTTCTCGAGCAGTGAATATCTTGTTTCACAATCGGTAAACTTTTTGCTCAGGTAATAAATAGCATGCTCTTTTCGGCCAGACTCGTCATGCTGCCCCAATACACACCCCATTGAGTTTTCTAAAAAAGTCAGATATATGATCAATGGTCTTCCCTCCACTGGTGGCATTAACACAGGAGGCTCTTGTAAGTATTCTTTGATTTTGTCAAAAACAACTTGTCATTCATCATTCCATATGACTACTTGATCTTTCTTCAATAGTTTGAAGATTGGCTCACAAGTAGCTGTCAGGTGAGAAATGAATCTGGAAATATAGTTCAAACGTCCCAAGAATCCTCTGACTTCCTTCTCAGTACGAGGAGCAGGCATCTCTTGTATTGCTTTAAGTTTGGCAAGATCGACCTCGATACTTTTGTTGCTGACGACAAAGCCTAAGAGTTTACCAGATCGTACTCCAAATGTGCATTTGTTTGGATTCAACCTTAGCTTGTACTTCTTTAGTCTCTCGAACCGTTTTTGTAAGTGATTAAGATGCTCTTCTTCTGTTTGAGATCTGGCTATCATATCGTCCACGTAGACCTCTATTTCGTGATGTATCATGTCGTGAAATAGAGCTACCATGGCATGCTGATAGGTTGCTCCAGCATTCTTTAGTCCGAATGGCATTACCTTGTAGCGGAATGTGCCCCATTGTGTGACAAATGTTGTTTTCTCCATGTCCTCAGGCGCCATTTTGATTTGGTTATAACCTGAGAATCCGTCCATGAAGGAAAACACTTTGTGCTGTACCGTATTGTCAACTAGTATATCAATGTAGGGGAGTGGAAAATCATCCTTAGGGCTCGCCCTATTCAAATCTCTGTAATCCATACACATTCGCACTTTGCCATCTTTTTTGGGTACGGGAACAATATTGGCAACCCATTGGGGGTAAGAGGTGACAGCCAAGAATCCAACGTTGAACTGCTTCATGACTTCTGCTTTAATCTTTTCTGACATATCAGGCCTCATGCGGCGAACCTTTTGCTTTACTGAGGGACAATCTTCTCTTGCAGGCAAATGATGTACCACAATGTCTGCATCAAGTCCCGGCATGTCTTCATATGACCATGCAAAGACTTCAACATAAACGTGTAACAACTGAATCAGACGCTCCTTGACCCTAGGTTCCAGATTGGCGCCCACTTTGACCTCTTTTTTGTCTTCTTCGGTACCCAGGTTGATTGTATCCACGGGTTCCTTGTGAGGTTGAATGGTTCTCTCTTCTTGTTATAGCAGTCTGGCAAGTTCCTCTGGTACTTCACAATCTTCCTCACCTTCGTCTTCAACTTGGTAGATTAGATTCTCAGAGTCACAGAAGGCCATAGCAGTATCGTTATCCATGGGATCCCGAATGGATGTATACCTGCATTGTGAGTGTGGGTGTGTGTAAGGGTATATCTATATTTGAAAAAAAAGTGTAAAAGAAAAACAATGAGCACAAAAGTTTGTATGCGAAAACGTCCATGATTCATTGATGTCATATGAAAATGAGATAATAACCCTTACAAATGGACCATTGTGCCTCGGGTAAGACACAAGGTTTTAAGAGTGCGAAATTGTTTTAATATTACAAATCCAACAAAATGTAAAGACAAATTACTGTGGGATAAAGGTGATCGGGACAAAGTCTCTAGCCTCCCAATTGCTGAGCCCTCCATTGACAGTCGGGAAGATCCAATCCTCCAGGTTGCAGCCATCTTCACCATCTTCAACTGCTTTGACTTCACGGTTGCTGATCTTCAAGGGTGGTCCTCCAGCACGAGTACGGCGTACAGCCTTTTGAGCACTTGAAGTGAAACCTAGGCCAAACTTATCAGACTTATATAGGATATCTGGGAGTTGTCCCCAAATAGTGCACCCTCCTTCTTCTACCACTGCTTTGGCATCCTTTAGAGATGACATCCGGAGTGGATGCATTATAATCTTGAGAACCTGAGACACAGCCTTGGTCACTGCCTCATCTTGGAGGGCCTCTTCAAAGTGTTGAAATGGAGTTTCAATGAATTCACCATCTAATTCCACATATTTGAAGGAATTGAGATGGTCGATCATGTATTCTTCCTCTCCATGAACGGTGATAATCTTCCCTTGAATTGGATATTTCAATATTTGGTGCAACATAGAAGTAAAAGTGCCTGCATTATGGATCCATGGTCGGCCTAGCAGGCAGGAGTATGAAGGGCGGATGTCCATTACATAAAAAGTTGAGTTGAAAGTTTGGGTTCCAACCTTTATGGGGATATCCACTTCCCCATGTACCATCCTTTTCAGACCCTCAAAAGCCATTACTATTATGTTGCTTGGCTTTAATGTCAGTCCCTCACAGTCAAGTCTATCAAGAGCTTTTTTAGGTAATACATTCAGAGATGAGCCAGTGTCCACCAAAACATTAGCCAGAGTTGTTCCCCTACATTCCATTGAGACATGCAATGCCTCATTATGCTTCCTTCCCCTCGGTGTTAGATTAGCATCCGAAAAACCTAGACCATTATCTGCAGTCAAGCTGGCTACACAGTCTTGAAATTGATCGGCAGAGGTCTCTTGAGGTACATGGGCGGTCTTCAGGAATTTTACCAAGGATTTTGTATGCGCCTCGGAACATAGTAGTAATGCCAGCATGGAGATTTTAGACGGAGTTTTCCCCAGTTGTTCAACTACATCGTAGTCGCTTCTTTTTATAATTTTTAGGATCTCCTCCATTTCTTTCTTGGAGGTCTCAGGGATGGTGAATGACTGAGCCTTCTTCCGGACAGGCTCAATCAGAATACTTTTCCCTCGGGTCTTGGTTAACTCGGCAACAGGAGTGTCAGTAGGAATGATTACAGGGGTTGTAACAGCTTTGTCAATTGGAGTATAGTTGGAGATAATTGTAGGAACGGGAACAGCTTTTGGGGAAGCAACAGCAGGAATGATTACGGGTCCAGAAGTTGCTTTTGAGGGAGCAATTTCTGGAGAAAAGATCCTACCACTTTGGGTGATTTTGCTAGTCCCTGCAATATTACCGACGTCGGAATCCACTTTCTCAGAATTTAAATCTTCGGTGGATGGCCAGTCTTGCTTGATACCATGGTAGTAGACATCCCCTCCATAATTCCACGATATGGTTTTGTCATATGCATATGGGACTGGTCAAGGCATTGTAATTATCAAAGAAGTTGCTTTCGGAACTGATGTAATTCTAACGGGTCTTTTGGTGGAGACCCTGGAAGAATTGGCGGAAATGGTAATGATAGAAACATCTTCAAAAGGGATAGGTGGAATATGAGTCTTTTCAAACAAAATTTCTTTGTTATCTATTAGGCACTGAACGCCTACTTTCAACAAAGGACAGTCGGTTGGTAAGGATAAACAGAGATGGCAAACTTCATCACAGCCCGGGAACACACCGACATTCAACAGATTCATTTTAATAGTCGGAAGTGGGGCCATGAGTTCATCAATTGAAGTAACAAATAATCCTTCTTCAATGGCATTGGTATTATGGCTATGTTTGGGCATAGAGGAGGAAATGACATTTGGCTTTTCGGGCGCATCGAACTCAATTTCTTTGGCCTCAATGAGGTATTGTATTTTGTTCTTTAGAGCCCAACAGTTATTAGTATCGTGACCAAGACTTTCAGAGTGATATGCGCAACGGGCATTGGGATGATAGTGAGGAGATGTTGTATTGGGGTTTTTCGGAGCTTCTTTCAAGGTCACCAAGTTGGATCTTAGTATATGCGGTAATACTTGAGACAGGGTCATGTTGATTCTGGTGAACTGCCTGACTGGCCTTTCCATCCTTGGTTGATTATTTCTTTGCTGATCAGACGCAGGCTTAGGAATCATAACAGCGCCCACCATTGGTCGACGCTCGGCCCTATCTTGGTTTCTTTGCGGGTATACAGCAGTCACCTATTTCTTTCTGATGAAAGGCTTCCTTACAGTTATAGAAGAAGACGAATCTTTCTGAATCTTTCCACTCTTTATCCGGCTTCTACCCTTTCTCCGGTCAATATTAGTTCAGTAAAGCCTGCAAATGAACTTCCAATTAAATGATTGAAGAAGGGACCATACAAGGTGCTCAAGAACCTGTCTACCAATTCTCTCTCAGATAGAGGGGGTTGAACTCTTCCAGCCAAGTCTCTCCATTTTTGCGCATAGTCTTTGAAACCTTCATTGGAAATCATGGCCATACTCTGGAGTTGAGTATGGGTAGGCGCAAGATCAGCATTATATTGGTATTGCTTGTAGAAATATGCGGCAAGATCTTCCCAATTATGGACGTTGGCTCTTTCTAGTTGATAAAACCAGTCAAGTTGAGTTCCAGACAGACTGTCTTGGAAGAAGTGTACCCATAAGTCTTTATCAGTGGTATGGGGTTGAATTTTCCTCACATATGACTAGAGATGCATTTTAGGGCATGAAACTCCGTCATATTTGGCGAACATAGGTGCTTTAAATTTCGGAGGAATCACAATCCCCGACACCAGACCTAATTCCTCAAAGTCCAAGCGATGCACCTTTTGGATTTCCACTGCGCTCAAACGCTCTTCGAGATGTCTATAATTGTCATCAGCTGGAGGGTATTGCTCTTCAGAGTAATCTTCTTCTTCCTCTTCCTCCTCTAATTCAGACGGGACGACTGTTTCCTTACCTTTCCCCTCCTGATTGTCTTTTTCTCCGGATGTTGTTGCAAAGTTTAAGGTCCTTCTTGTCTTCCCATGAAATCTTCTTCCCATGTTTAGGACTCCGGTTACCTTCTTTGTCTTCTTTTTCCTCTCTTCAGCCAGCAAAGTCTTCAATTCTTCTTGTCCCTTGGATAGGGTCAAGAGCAACTGCTGAAACTGTGTATTCTGAGCTTGGAGGTCTTTCATTGTTTGCTCGAGATCCATCTTACTGAAATAAACAGTAGAGAGACGAGGAGACTTGTTGCAAAAGGCCTGCTTATGTTTATGATGAATGGTATATGCATATGTAATGATTTCAAGGATTTCAAAGATTCAAATTTGTTTTAGACAAAAAAGAAACACACATTATATTAATAAATTAAAGCTTGAGTACATCAATGCCCCTTGGGCAAAATAATACAAACTCTAAGATAGAAAAGTAATACGCATCCTCTTTGGTGCAATGTAGGCATTGAGAGTTTGCTCCTCATGAAGTAGCTTAGTGAGTTCCAAAACCTTCTTCTCGCTTGCGTAGAATTGGGCTTCGAAAGTATCTCGCTCCCCCTTGAGTTGTATCCAATCTATTTGTAGGTCTTCAAGAGAGGTGGGCATGTCAGGGTGTAGGATAGTGTATGGAACATCTCCTTCAATGACAGGCTCAATGATTACCGGGAGAATGGAGGGATAAGGCATCATAAGACTCTGAGCACGAGTTCGTACCCATTTGAGGTAAGGCTCAAGAGGGATGGAATTTCTATGCCCCAAAGTCTTGCTATCCACCTTGTTTAACATCCTCCAAGCTCGGATAAATCTCTAGTGAAGACCTTGATCGTTTCTGTCGTAGTCAAATACCAAACCTTGAATCAGCATCTCATGCGGGCCATTCCTTCGGGCATAACCAAATTGTCTTAAGGCTAAGCAAGGGTTATAGGTGATTCCTCCCCTAATGCCAAGTAAAGGGACATTAGGAAATTCTCCACAACGGTCGACAATGATAACATTCTCTTTGGATTGGGAGCACCAATGAATGTTTGAATGTTTGAGCGTCATCAACCTTTGTGACCACCTTGAACCTTGATCATTCTTTAATACAGATTGGGAAAGATGCGAAATAAACCACCTTGCTAAGAGAGGGGTGCAACACATGATAACACCTATTTTCCTCATTGTGCGAGTGTGAAAAGAGTGTGGGATATCTCCTAGTAATATAGGCATCGGGTTGCGGGATATGAAGATTTTGACTGCATTGACATCTATGAATTGGTCAGGATTTGGAAACAAAACCATCCCATAGATGAGGAGAGCCACAAAGGCTTACAAGTCCAAGGAATTCCAACAGCTTTGGGCTTTCTCAAACAGGAACTTTGCTAGGAAACCTTTGACACCACTCCTTGTTTCCCAATAAGTTGTGACATCAGATGAGTGAAAGTGTAGAGCTTGAGCAATCTCTTATGGATTTGGGTCTCTTTCCGTATCGTTGAAAGATAGTTGATTGAGAATGGGAATCCTCAAGAGTTGGGAGAATTCTTCCAAAGTAGGCACAAGTTGATAGTCGGGAAATATGAAGCAATGGTGTAAAGGATCAAAGAACTGAAAGAGCACCTTCATCATATCCTCATCTGTGTTGGAGGTGACCAAGTTGAGTAGGAGACCATGTCTCTCAGTAAATGGAGAGTTTTCAGGAATCCTTGAAGCTAGCTCCTTAAGTTGTGGAGGGATCCTTACAAGGTTGAGTTGAATAGTTTTCCTGCGAAGTGAATCCGTATCCTACAAAACAACAACAACGATGAATCCCAAAATCCTTGAAATGGTTTGTGGATGTATATGATGTTCATGATGTTCATGATGTTATGTACAAGTATGCATATACAGAGCAAACAAGTCCCTAGGTTTAGGCTTGCATGGAGTTTTATAGGTAAGTACCCTCTTGAAGTTTAGTTGGCTTAAACTTATCCTAGTAATAGTAACCGGGTTCTAAGGAGCTCAATATCACTGGTTTGTTTCCTTGGTCATTATTTCAGCACAAGCCTCTTTAATGGTGACTTACATATCCCAAGAAACCAAACCTTAATGAGTGTAGTATCGAGTATCTACCAACTTTGGACTGCACCAAAGCCGGTCATCTCACTACATCCTAAAGGCAAAGTTGGTCAAGTAAAGGTTCTAAAAGTTCATTAGTGCTTCATGACATCACTCAGCGGCCCCATATTCTCTTTGATTAATTCAAAGGCTACCGGTACCCACAAATATGTCGCACTAACGTAACTATTGCTTAGACCATGTCGGTATACCCTGCACAGTTTCCACAACGTATTGCTACTTACCTATAATGTATCCCAAATCCAGGTAGAGGATTCAAACCCAAATAAAGAACCATAAGGTAAAGCATACAAGTCAAACAATGTAAGAAAATAAATGTGATCTAATCCCTAAGGTAACCCCACTTTTAGAATTTTCCCCAGCAGAGTCGCCAGTTCTGTGATACGGTGGGAGAAATGACTTGAAGGTTTTACGCTTGATCATAAATGTTGCGGTTAGCAAGAGTCGCCACCTACTTTTCTTTTGTCCAAAAGGAAAGGTGAAAAAGCACAGGAAAGACCTTTGAGATTTATTTCTTGAGTTCGGGGGGTAGATTATGAAAAGGGAAGGTATTAGTACCCTTTTCATCCATGGTTTTCCATGGGCTCTTAGTTACTTGCTAGATCATTTGCTTTTGTTTGAAATTGTGCTTTTTGTGGTTTTTGAAAGTATTTTGTAAAGAGGCCATTGTTTAGGCAACCTTTGTAATTATTCTCGTTCGTAAGAATGTATACAAAGATAGTAACCAAATAGCCCAAGTACCATTAAAGATTCTTTAGGGTTTATGTTGATTATTAAGTATCTTATGAAAAGAAAAGCTCAAGTGAGCAAAATAAAAATGGCAAGAAAATAAATGCTCAAATAAGCAAAGATAAAAATGGCATGAAATGTAAATGCTAAAAGTAAATAGTACATAAAGCATAAAAAAAATAAAAGTATAAGGTAAACAAGTCAATAACTAGTGGTTAGTTGGATGACCATCTTGAAGCTTGCGATTGTAACTCATTAGAGGATTGGTAGAACCAAAGCCTCCACACAACAAGTTGCATTTGCTTTTTGTCAAGTATATTATCCATTTGGAATTCTCATAAGTACCATTTAATGATCAACGATGTTTAAGTGATCCGCGTTGACCAAAGGTGTTGTAGATCCATTAGAGGATTGGTAGAACCAAAGCCTCCACACAATGAATCTCGAGGTTATTGGATCAAAGAGATCAAATTAACATACTTGGGCTTGCAATCATAAGTTTGGGCCACGAATGATCATTTATTTGAATCGGGACAAAATTTAGCGCTATGTTAAGCAATCATAAGTGGACTTATATAGAAATCACACTTATTTTGAGGCCGGTCAATAGCAATCTATGCAGCATTTGTTTTGAGACATGATATAGAGATGATGCTCCAACAACATCTAGTGCAATAAGAAAGGGATGAGATGAAGAGGGAAGGGAAAAAAATACAAACCACATTTGAATTAAATTTTAATCAAACTATTATTAAAATTATTCGTCCATTTTTATGGAGTTAAACTCAACACCATGGATCCAATGATGTTAATAAAGTTCACGATCCAAAATCTAACCCAAGATCAACCAGAAAATAACCACAAAATAATATCACATTTAATATACACAAAAAGGATTTTTAAAAATGTTTTAAAAATAGAAAATAATGAAAAAAATATCAACTATGTTCAAATTAATCAAGAAATGAAAAGTAAGACCATAGAAAATTCAGAAAAAGGCCCAAGTAATTTTACAATTTTTTTGGTAATTTTTTAAAGTTAGAAACTATTTTTAAAATTAAAATAAATGGGTCAAATAAACAAAAAATGGTAAAAAAATAGTAAAGTCAAAAACAAAAATAAAATGAGGTCACCAACATTTGTTATAATATCATTGGATCATTCCATAATTTTTTCAGAATTTAAAAATGTATAAAAGTATTTTTAAGCATTTAAAACAAATCAAATAAGTGTAAAATTTGTAAAAAATACTAAAATAAAAAATTAAATTGTGAAAAAATAAACATCAGAAAGAGAATAATCAAAAATATTTTTCATAATTTTTTCAGATTTTTTTGACTAAAAATGAATTTTCTATGATTTTTTGAAATTTAAAATAATTAAAATATAAAAATCAGAAAAAGAAAATAAAAGTAAAATATGTGGACCATTGGATGAAAGTCAAAACTCGTTAGTAATCAAATCTAAGGGATCTGGGGCGCTGTGCATATCATGGTGATTAGTGAACATTGTACAGAAACATTAATTAAATCAGAATTTGAAAAATACAAATGGCACGCCTTCATTGGTTAGAAGATGACACATTGGTCATCTTCAACCTCCAGCCATCACGAATTGCAGGTCTCTCAAACTGTAAAATCAGAAGCTCAGACCTATGTCATTCGCTTTGTCTCTTCAAGACGAAGACAACCACACCCTCGCGCCAAATTTATATAAGTTGTAGCTCAAGCAATTTAAAAATAATGTTTTGAAAAGGGATTTGAAATTTCATGGTCAAAACGTGTTTCCAATAAAAGGTAAGTGTTGTGACTAGAACCAGGGCAATGAGAGCAACACAATGATATCAGATTTTTGAAGAATTGATGAAGGAATCTACCTATTGAAGTTGAGTTGCAAAGCTCTGAAACTGGACTTTTATGGAGCAGTATAGGGCACGATTCTTGAATGTTAGTATATGGTTAGCTTCAGGGAAGATCAAGGAAGGTGAATTGATGGAAAAATTGGATTGAAAAAGGGTCGAGAATGGATTTTGAAGTTACAGAAAATTGAGTTATAGAGCAAGTTTGGCAGGTGATTCTAGCTATCCAAGCTTGGGAAATTGAATGGGATAGTTCATGTATTTATAGGAGAAGCGAATGAGATCAAAAGGAAGAGTGAATGATGTGTTTTGGAGGGAAATCGTGCGCACCTGATGCACGAGTGAAGTGTGATACAAACTTCATCAAAACTCATCCAATTCTTACGCTTTGATGCACTAAACAAATCTGGAACTTCACTAAACATGTTTAGAGGCAAAAATGCGTGGAAAACTTGTGATTATAGGCCACATTATGGATTTCAAAATCCTGACTTGGTGAGAAATTTAATTTCAAAGTGCCAACTTCTGACCAATGGCATTTTCAACTCAAGGGGTCTTAGGGCATGATTCTTGATGCTTTAGAAAGATGAAGTTATAAGCTTTGAAATGGAAAAATAATGGAGTTAAATGGATGCTTGAGATGAAAGTTGCATTGAGTCAAAGTTGAATAAAAAGGATTGACTTTCCATACTTAGAAATATTTCACATTCTTCTTCAAAAATGACCTATAATGTCTTGCATCCAAACATGGCCTTCCACTTGGAATTTGCTCTTGACCAAAAAATATGGCATGAAGTAGACCTCTTGAATTTAACTTTGAAACTTGAATCATTCAAAACCTCCAAAATTTGAGCAAGTTATGACTTGTTGAAGTTGGAAAAAAATCATGAAATGACCTATAATCTTTTGCATCTTTAAGGCAACTTCCATCCATTTTCCCACTTTGCACATAAAAGAAGGCATAAAGTTCACATATTCAAGATCATTATGGAAAAATAATGGACTCAAGGTGATAAAAATTGACCAAGTTAGGACCATTTGAAGTCACTCATGTAAAATTATGGATTCATCTGGATGACTTGTAATCTTTCTTCTTCACCAAGTTCCTTCCACATGAAAAATCCTTGGAACTTTTGAAGTGATTTGTTGATAACCCTTTGAAGAGGAGGATATATTTGGAATCACTTAAAAATATCAAAAGGTGAGCAAGATGTACTCCTTTGAAGTTCAAAACCCTAGCTCCTAGATCAAGAAAATGCTTTGAGGAACTTTGACAAGTTTGAACAAACTTCTTGTACCAATATTCTTGCTTTGTGAATAGAAGTTGTTGAGGATGATAATAAGGACTCATAGCCACCAAAACCACTTTTATATCTTGAAATTTGATAGAAATATGCTCTTGTGACCAATAGGAATAAGGCCTTGTCCAAACATGACAACTTCTCCAATCAACCCCTTGTACTTTTGAGTCAAATCCAATAACCTTGAAATGTGATGAACTAAAGCAACCTTGCCATGCCAATTCTCCCAAAACCAATCCAATGGTTAGGTTTTAACTTCTCAAGCTATATTGACTATGGCATGGAAATAAACTCATGAACCCATGGGGTGACTTGTTAAATCTCATTGCCTTCACCTACATGGATAACAAGCAAGATAAACCAACATTGCATTTTATTAGTTAAATGAAGAAAACAAAACAATATTCATGATCACAAAAGGAACATAAGTCAAGGTGCTTGGTAATCCCTCAAAAATGGAAAAACTAAATGTAGGGAGGGGAACCAAGAATCCTAGTGTGATATTTTGTGAGTGAATCAACATGGTATGATGAAGGGATCTTAGGGGCAAAATTTGGGGTACAACAGCTGCCCTTATTTAAGTTTCTTCTATCCAGTGATACGAAGGTTAAAAATTTTCGTGTCGACGCGATCAAAGATACTTAAATATAAAACAAACCCTATTTTTAGCCCTAAGATACCATGCAAATGCTTATGATCATGTATGCATATGAACAGGACCAAAGAGACGCAAAAATAACACTGGGGATGAAAAAATAATAAAGAAAAAAAGGAGCACCCCCACCAGGAAAATAAATCACTAGTGGACCCAGAGAACTGAATTAGAGAGAATGGTAGAATGGTCAAAGGACACACCAACTTCTTCTGAAGGCGAAGCTACCGACGTTTACTGAAGGCAGAGAGAAAGATAACAAACATCGATGTTCACTGCCAATGTCCTACCAACTTTTACTGAAGGTAGAAAGAGAATATATCATATCACTGCCGTTCACTGATGATGAAGTACCAACGTTCACTGAGAGTAGCAGAAAGATAACAAACATCGACGTTCACTGCCGATGGTCTACCAACTTTCACTGAAGGTAGAAAGAGAATATATCATATCACCGCCGTTCACTGATAATGAATTACCAAAGTTCACTGAGGTTAGCAAAAAGATAACAAACACCTACGTTCACTGCCGATGGTCTACCAACTTTCACTGAAGGTAGCAAAAAGATAACAAACACTGACGTTCATTGTCGATGGTCTACCAACTTCACTGAAGGTAGAAATAGAATATATCATATCACCGCCGTTCTCTGACGATGAACTACCAATGTTCACTGAGGGTAGCAAAAAGATAACAAACACCGACGTTCACTGTCGATGGTCTACCAACTTTCACTGAAGGTAGAAAGAGAATATATCATATCACTGTCGTTCACTAACGATGAACTACCAACATTCACTGAGGATAGCAAAAATATAAAAAACACCAACGTTCACTGCCGATGGTCTACCAACTTTCACTGAAGGTAGAAAGAGAATATATCATATCACCGCCGTTCACTGACGATGAACTACCAACATTCACTGAGGGTAGCAAAAAGATAACAAACACTGACGTTAATTGTCGATGTTCTACCAAATTTCACTGAAGGTAGAAAGAGAATATATCATATCATCTCCGTTCACTAACGATGAACTACCAACGTTCACTAAAGGTAGCAAAAAGATAACAAACACCAACGTTCACTGCCGATGGTCTACCAACTTTCACTGAAGGTAGAAAGAGAATATATCATATCACTGCCATTCACTAACAGTGAACTACCAAAGTTCACTGAGGGTAGCAAAAGAAAACAAGTTTCCCCAAGATTCTGGCGTTTCACCTAGAACGGGTCTCAACTTATTCTTTAACCAAGGCACTCCGCCTAGAAAGGATAATATATAAGTTGTCTCAAATAAAGAGACTTGCTACTTGTTGTCACGAAGGGTTGTAAAAAGAGATGACTTTTTGGGAAGGAGGTATGACTTCCTGGGGAGATGCCATGATACTCTTGCTGAGGGGATAAAGTCTTCTTATGTAAAATAAATGCACCAACCAAAACTTGGGGTTTTCAGCAATCCAAAGTGACTAGCATTGTCGGGGAACCACAAATCCAAACCAGAAATAAATTGGAATGAAACAGTCAACCAGAATTCATTCTTTGAGAAATAAATTCAAGAGGGAAAATCAAATTTATTCAAACAAGGAGCTGTATCGGAAGGCTTAAATCAAAAATCTTCTATGAGGGACAACTCAGTAGGGAAATTGAAAGAATACATGTTTTCTGCTTAAGTCCAACACTCTATTGAAAAGAGGGCAACGTAACTCTGCAAAATAGGGTAATATGTCAACAAAAATATTATTAAATGTCAACGAACAATGATATGCTAATTTTAGCTATGCATGATTTATGTATGAATGTATGAGTGCTATCGTGCGTATGTTGACAAAACAAATACACAATCATTGGGAACAAACAAGCAAAACCGCCTCAGGCACTAACAACACTCGACTAAACTTCATCCAATATGATCATTCCAAGAAAGGTAAAGGCCAACTACGGAAACAAAACCTACTGCCTGATTTAACTTTACTGGGGAGAAACATAATCCGGAGGTAGACAAATCAAAGTGATGAAATAAACGGATACCGGGATAGGACATCCTTCTTCAGGCTTCATCGGGGAAACCAGTGTTTTTTCAAAAGTAACATGCCTACTGGAGATTGCAAGACCAGTCTCAAATAAAGCAGACTGACACCGAAACATCCAAACTTCACTGGGGAATTCAAGCCTACTTCACTGGAGAAAAATGCGGATTGAAACTTCACATCATGAAAACTCAGAAAAGAGGAGAAATGAATCCAAACTTGACCGAGGATACCGAAATCATGAACCCAATATGGTGAAAACAACCCGAGTAGACCTTCCTGAGGGGAACAAAAGCTTCTCAAAACAACTGGAGTTTGTCCATTCCTGGGATCACCATTTTTGTTGTCATTGCTTCATCACAACTCTCAAAGTAAAAGTAAATTGTAAACATCTTTTTTTTTTGAAAAATAAATTTTGTTATTTAATCTCTTTGCTTTGAAAGTTATTATCAGTAATAAATGGAGTCTTTGCAAGCTAAATAAAATAAGAAACACAAAGAATTGGGTAAAAGCTCGAATTTCATTAATATAATGATAGTCTATGAATGGCGAGACTCCATAGATGATTATAAAGTTTGAGAAATGGTAATACATAATGGAAAAGATACATTGAGATACAATGACCACTATTCCCCCTAACAACTTTTGAAATCCTGAGCAACAACCTTTGTTGAAGTATGGTAAGGATCCGATAAGATTGTTGCTTTAACGATCAAGTCTTGTCTGACGTAGTTACTTTCCAAGAAAATCCCTAACTTTTTCCTAAGCTGCCCTTGCGGGTTTTCAACTTAGCGGGAAATTTATTCTGTTTATGTCTCTAATTTTTGCCTAGACTGCCCTTTTGGGTTTTCGGCCTACCGAGACGCTCCTTTTTTGCCTAAGCCGCCCTTTCAGGTTTTCAACTTAGCGAGATGTTCTTTTATTTCTTTAGGCGAAGTATTTCTTGACTGCATCAGCGTTCATGGGACGTGGGAACTCCTCGCCATCCATAGTTTCAAGAATTAATGCACCGCCAGAGAAGGCTTTCTTGACAACATATAGGCCTTCAAAATTGGGAGTCCACTTTCCCCTAGAATCGGTGTTGAAAGACATGATCTTCCTGAGCACGAGGTCGCCTTCTCCGAATTCACGAGGTTTGACCTTTTTATCAAAAGCTTTCTTCATTCTTCTTTAATATAACTGGCCATGACACAAGGCTGTCATTCTCTTCTCCTCAATCAAATTCAATTGGTCAAACCTGTTCTGGACCCATTCAGCCTCTGTCAACTTGGTTTCCATTATCACACGCAACGAGGGAATCTCTACCTCGACTAGGAGTACAACTTCCATTCCATACACTAAGGAGAACGGGGTTGCTCCTGTTGAAGTGCAGACAGATGTTCGATATCCATGCAGAGAAAAAGGGAGCATTTCATGCCAATCCTTATAAGTAATAACCATTTTCTGGATAATTCTCTTGATATTCTTATTAGCAGCTTCAACAGCCCCATTCATCTTTGGCCTGTATGGAGATGAATTGTGATGGACAATCTTGAATTCTTCACACAGCTCTGTCATCATCTTGTTGTTCAAATTTGATCCATTTTGTCAGTGATGATTCTGTTCAGCGCACCATACCGGCATATAAGATTATTCTTGATGAAATGTACAACCACCTGTTTAGTAACATTAGCATATGAAGCAGCCTCCACCCATTTGGTGAAGTAATCAATTGCTACCAAGATGAAACGATGTTAATTTGAAGCTTTAGGTTTTATCATCCCTATCATGTCAATACCCCACATAGAGAAAGGCCATGGGGAAGAGATCACATTGAGAAGCGTCGGAGCCATATGGACCTTATCTGCATAAATCTGACATTTATGACACTTCTTTGCAAATTTATAAAAATCAGATTCCATTGTCAGCCAATAGTAACCTTCCCTTAGCATCTTTTTAGCCATCAAATGTCCATTGGCATGAGTGCCAAATGAACCTTCATGAACCTCATGCATCAACATGCATGCTTCGTGTCTATCCACGCGTCTGAGCAAGACCATGTCATAATTTCTCTTGTATAACACATTTTCACTAAGGAAGAAACTGCCTGCCAATCTTCTCAATATTGTTCTATCTTTCTTTGACGCATCAATCGGGTATTCTTGAGTCTGAAGAAAATGCTTGATATCATAATACCAAAGTTTTTCATCTTCTACCTCCTCTGTTGTAAACACATGAGCGAGCATATCCAGCCGTCGAACCATAATTCGGGGTATATCATTCCAAGTATTCATTTGGTACATAGAAGCCAGAGTTTCCAGAGCATCTGCCATTTGATTTTCATCTCTAGGGATGTGATGGAATTCAACTTTATTGAAGAATGGTAATAATCTTCTAGCATAATCTTTGTAAGGGATCAAGCCAGGATGACGAGTATCCCATTATCCTTTAATCTGATTTATTACCAAAGCTGAATCACCATACACATCTAGAATTTTGATTCTAAGATTAATAGCTTCTTCGAGACCCATGATGCAAGCCTCATATTTTGCCATATTATTAGTGCAATCAAATGTTAACCTTACGGTAAAAGGAATGTGCGATCCATGAGGAGTAACAATCACAACACCAATTCCTTTACCATAAACATTCACAGCTCCATCAAATATCATACTCCAACGAGATTCAGGATCAGGACTTTCCTCAGGTAATGGTTCATCACAATCCTTCACTTTCAGGAACATCACATCCTCATCGGGGAATTCATATTCTGCAGACTGGTGATCCTCCACTAGTTGGTGAGCAAGATAATTTGCCAACACACTACTTTTGATAGCTTTTTGAGTGCGGTATTCGATGTCATATTCAGATAACAACATCTGCCAGCAGGCAATTCTCCCAGTAAGAGCAGGTTTTTCAAAAATGTACTTGATTGGATCCATTTTGGAGATCAACCAAGTGGTGTGATTCAACATATACTACCGCAAACGCTTTGCCGCCCAGGCCAAAGCACAACATGTTTTTTCCAGCATGGAATACCGCGACTCACAATCAGTGAATTTTTTACTGAGATAATAAAAGGCGAACTCCTTCTTCCCTGCTTCATCCTGTTGTTCCAGAATACAACCCATGGATTTATCTAACACTGTCAAATACATAATCAACAGTCTTCCTTCTACGGGGGGGAGCAAGATAGGAGGTTCAAGAAGATATTCTTTAATACTTCCAAAGCCCTTTGGCAGTCATCCGTCCATACACAACCTTGATCTTTATTTAACAACTTAAAGATCGGTTCACATGTTGCAGTCATGTGGGAAATGAATCTGGAAATATAATTCAAACGCCCGAGGAAACCTCTGAGTTACTTTTCAGTTCTTGGTGCTGACATTTCTTGAATTGTTTGACTTTATCAGGGTCAACTTCAATTCCTTTCTGGCTAACAATGAAACCCAACAACTTCCCCGTTCGAACACCGAAGGTGCATTTATTTGGATTCAAGCGAAGATGATACTTCCTCAAACGCTGAAACAGCTTCAACAAATCTTCTATATGCCCTTCTTCAGTATGGGATTTGGAAATCATATCATCAACATATACTTCAATTTCCTTGTGCATCAGATCATGGAATAGGGTTGTCATAGCCCTCTGGTACGTTGCACCAGCGTTCTTTAACCCGAAGGGCATCACTCTAACAGAATGTTCCCCAGGGTGTGATAAATGTTGTTTTTCCATGTCCTATGGAGCCATTCTTATTTGATTATACCCGGAAAACCCGTCCATGAACGATAATACTTTGAATTTTGTTGTGCTATCCACTAACATGTCGATATGTGGCAATGGAAAATCATCTTTTGGACTAGCTTTATTTAGATCTCTGTAATCTACGCACATGCGAACTTTTCCGTCTTTTTTTGGTACTGGGACAATATTGGCAATCCATTGAGGATACACTGACGTCACGATAAAACCATCATTAATCTTCTTTAGAACCTCCTCTTTGATCTTTACTGCCATATTTGGGTGAGTTCTTCTCAACTTTTGTTTAATTGGCGGACACTCTGGCTTCAACGGTAAACGGTGCTCTACAATATCTGTATCTAGACCAGTCATATCTTGATAAGACCAAGCAAAAATATCCACATACTCCTTCAACAACTCAATCAACTTTCTCTTTATATCAGGATGCAACAATGCTCCAATCTTGACTTCCTTCGGATCTTCTTCTGAACCCAAATTGACCACTTCCAATGGCTCTTTATATGGCTGAATGGTATTTTCCTCGTGCTCAAGCAACTGTGAGACCTCTTATGGAATCTCATCATAATCTTCTTCTTCAGCCCCATACACAGGACATTTAAAGTTGGGAGAGGGTGCAGGGTCATTGTATTCAACGGGTTTTTTAATTAATCTGCACATATGATTTCTGATTGCTTTAGAAACTCACACATATAACAAGTGATTATGCAGATTGAATTTCAGTTATTATTTATTTTGAAAGGTTTTTTCTGATTACAATTTTCCAAGAAAAAGCAGAAAATAAAGACATAATTCGGGAAGCAAAGACAACTTTTATTAATGATCTTAAAAGTCACAGCAAACAGATAAGCCATTCAACATTAATACTTCCACCTTGGGTAGAGTGAAAGCTTTTCAAGAAAAAAAGATTAACAAATCAAATTACTTTGAAACATGTATGCAAGAGGGAACATCAATGGTTACCCAGTTCTGAACCCTGACTCCGTGCATCACATAATTTGGCATTTCCTACTCTGCTTCATCCTCCTTAACAACATTAACTCCAGAATCAGTTGGATGGAGGTAACCTCCGCTGCGGAAAACATTATGATAGCTGCTCATAGTAGACTTTGACTTCAAACTTTCGCCTTTGCCATTCTCTGAAGAGAGCCCCAAGCCAGTTTTGTTCTTGTTCACAGATGGATCCACAATTCTTCCCTAGACTTCATTATGACCCTTACGCACAACCTGTTGCGCATCCTTCAGCGAAACCATGGAATTCTCATTTCTCCTTATGTTATCAATGGATAAGGCTTGGAATTGGGTTCCAACAGCAGCTTCATCTGCTTCTACAATGCTGAAAGAGGATAAATGAGATATCAACAATGCCTGCTTCCCATTTATGATCACTACCTTACCTTCACGCACAAACTTTAGCTTCTGATGTAAAGTTGAAGTGACAGCCCTTGCTTCATGTATCCACGGCCGCCCTAGCAGACAACTATAAGCGGGAATGATGTCCATGACCTGGAAGGTTATCTGGAACAAATGTGCTCCTATATGGATAGGTAAGTCCACTTCACCAATGAAAGATTTCCTTGACCCATCAAACGCCTTCACAATGATGCCACTCGGGCGCATAGGCGTTCCTTGATATTTCAACTTCATGAGAGTACTCCTTGGTATAACATTCAACGCGGATCCATTATCAATTAGAAAACTGGATAGTGAATCATTCTTGCAGTTCATGGAGATGTGGAGGGCCAGGTTGTGATTCCTCCCTTCATCTGGCAATTCATCATCACAGAAACTCAAGTTATTACATGAAGTAATGTTTCCTATTACGCTACTGAATTGATCTATTGGCATATCACTCTCCACAAAAGCTTGGTCCAGTAGCTCCACTAGTCTCTCCTGTAGCCTTCTTAGGTTCATCATTCTAAGCAATTTTCTTTCCAGTAGCAACATCTCTCCCAACAACCGGCACAAACACACGACCGCTATGGGTCACCCTGCTATTTTCAGCTATATTTCCAATATCAGGCATTGGCTGGATGGGAACTTCCACTCCATCTTCTAATATTGTAGCGTTGTATTTGTAAGGCACAACCTTATTTGATTTGTAGGGGATAGGACCTAGTAAACTAATCACCAATGGGGTAACAGCTGGCTTGCTATGACACTCCACTTCAAAATGGGCGGGTGCATCAAAATAAGGCACGATGACATTTACCCCTTCCTCAACACAATCAGTCATCAATAAGTCATTTATGGAAAACTAATCTTCGTCTGAAGAGAAATACTCATCTGCAGAGGCATACTCTTCATCTGAATCTTCTTCCGTTAAACAAACCTCAACCATATCAACCTCATGATAATCATTTCTCTGACCTATAATCTTGATAGTTTCATTGTCTAACAACAACTGAACACCTTTCTTCACAATTGAACATCCTCGGTGATCTCGACAGCAAACTAGGCAAGATCCATATTGGTGTCCCACCTGACCAGCCGTATGGCAGAAGGTAGCATGCAACTGCACAAGATCCTCACTCATATCCTCCACATTAAAAATTCTAAATTCACCAGGACATCCGGAAACCATGTTCACTTCCTCTTCATACTCTACCCTAGGCCTGATTATGTGGATGAGGCCCTCATCCATCATCTCCTGTAAATCAGCCTTTATCTTCTCACAACCCTGTATGTCTGTACAGCAAATAGCACAACCAGAATGGTCATGCGTATAGTAGCTAAATTCATAGAGGTCTGCGTGCATTTTCACCAAATATCCTCTAACCCGATGAATATCAAAAATCCGAAAGTCGCCTGGACAACCGACCACCATATTCACATCATTTACTCCCCCGTGCTTGGGTAGAGGGTTATCTTTCACATTAGGTCCCACGTCCTTGAAAGATAGAACACCATACTTTACCAATTTATGCACCTCAGTCTTCAAAGGATAACAATTCTCAACATTATGCCCTGGTGCTCCTTGATGAAAAGCACATGTTTGGTCTGCCTTGTAATACCAAGGCAATGGTGATGGTGCGACGGGAGGTGGTCGTGTCTAGACCAACTTCTTCTGAATCAATGCTGGTAATAGCTCTGTATAGCTCATGGTAATAGGGTCATAACTCTCCCTTCTCTTATTATACCCTTGATTCCCCTATTGGGACGGTCTCTAATAAGCAACGGTGGTTGGAGCGGCATTCATAACAGGAGTAACTGAGGCGACTTGCTGTTGACGCTGATAATTCCTTCTAGGAGTGTTTACCCTCCTCTCTTGTATAACAGCATTTGCATCTCCTTCTTTCTTCTTGGTAAACCCATAAGATGGCTTCTTTACACCTTCGGATCCTTCACTCTTCGCGAAACGGCCTTCTCTTACAACCTCTTCTAAGCGGATACCCATTCCTACCATCTTAGTAAAGTCACTTGACGCACTTGCTACCATCCTCTCATAGTAGAAAGCACCCAGCATTTTCAAGAAAATCTTAGTCATCTCCTTCTCTTCCATGGGAGGAATCACTTGGGCGGCTACCTCACGCCATCTCAGTGCATACTCTTTGAACGATTCCCTGTCTTTCTGAACCATGGCCCATAAGTTGGTCACGGTCAGGCGCCTCGTCCATGTTGTACTTGTATTGTTTGATGAATGCTTCTCTCAAATCATTAAAAGTATGGATATTGGTGCTGTCCAAACTCATATACCACTTCAACGCAGCACCAGTCAAACTATCCTGAAAAAAGTGAATCAGCAGACGCTGATCATCAGTATGGGTAGACATCCTCCTTATGTACATCACCAGATGAGCACGAGGGAAATTGTTGCTCTTATACTTCTCAAATTTTGGGACCTTGAACTTAGCAAGTATCTTAACGTTCGGGACCAAACATAACTCATTCACACTCTGCCCAAATACCTCTTTTCCCTTAAGGGCCTTCATCTCTCTTTGCATCTT
Organism: Vicia faba; assembly: GCA_948472305.1. Classification (NCBI taxonomy): domain Eukaryota; kingdom Viridiplantae; phylum Streptophyta; class Magnoliopsida; order Fabales; family Fabaceae; genus Vicia; species Vicia faba. Next base: position 1,335,254,580 of record OX451738.1, on the reverse strand, counting down.
GTCAAACTGCTCTTGAAAATCATCCGTTCTCTCATAAAGACCCAAGTCTTCACTCGGTGGAGGGAAAGGACGACACACATCATCATTAACAAACAGAACCATATTCACCAAATGAGGTGCAGCAGGAACAGCATGCACCACTGGAGGTGCTGGAGTAACAATAGTCTGAACCACTGGAGTATCTTGAGGACCAATATTGAAACCTTCAGATGCGAAATTCTCTGGCATTCCCCATGGATAACCTTGAGGAACGCGATTCTGATGAACAGCCGGAGTAGTAGATACGAGAACAGTCGGAGCTTCAGTAGTTGCCCTTGTTGGTTGAGGTTGAACACTCGGTGACTGATTCTGAGCATCCACCAGAGCTTCCATCAGAGTAATCAGATTGGCCATGCCGACCTTCAAAGAAGAAACTTCCTCGCGCAGCTCACGATTCTCTTATTCTAAGTTGTCCATCTTCTTTTTGAAATTAGCCCGAGTGTTGTAGTGATGAGTCAGCTTGCTGAACGAAGTAAAGAAGCTTGGTAAGACACCTGGATATACATAACAAATGCAAGAAATATGTGCAATATGATGCATGATATGCAATTCACATGATTATTTTTACTTTGTTATTTAATATTTCGAGGGATTTATATATTTATAGACATATTGCAAACATCAAAGTAATAATGCTTTTGAAATACTGAAATTTTTTTATTATAATAACTCCAAAATGGATTACAAGTTTCAATGATCCCAAGTACAAGATGAAAATAAAATCTAAAACCCTGAGAAATAGAACTGATGGAGATCACTCTGTACGCTGTCGCTTCCCCGTGAGCCTAGCAATCTGAGCCTTCAACCTCTGGTTTTCTTCTGCATATCTGGTGGCAACCTCCTTCCAATCATCTGAATCAGGAAGTGAGTGATCAGCACCTGATTGAGGCTTAGGAGAAAATAAATCCCCTTGCCTCCCCATAGACTCTACCGCTCGACTCTCAAGGATCTTAATCAAGTCGTCTTTCTCCTTCAGATCTGCTCTGTAGGAACTCTCTAAAGTTTGGAACTTGTTCTTCCAAGCATCCATTTCCTGTTGCATCCTAACCAAAGCAAGTTGCAGCTCTTCTAGATCATCTAATAAGGGAGGAGTGGTCTTCACAAATAGATCAGGCATGGGTGTCTCCCGGGTATATGGCATCTTTAATTGAATGGCTCTCGATCGGATCCATTGAAGATATGGCTCCAAAGAAATAGCAACCCTAGGTCCCAAATCCTTCCTACTCTTCTTATGAATGTGACTCCAGGCCTTCGCAATCTGCTCCCTAGCTTCCCTATGTTCTTCTCCTTCCTTCAGAAAGAAACTACTCAAATGAATACTATTCGGTTTATCCCTCATCGGATAACCAAGCTGTCGTCGTGCAAGAACAGGGTTATAATTAATTCCTCCCTTTGTACCAAGAAGAGGTATATTGGGGAAAGTACCACAACTGTCAATAATCTCTACATACTGGTAAGCTCGATGATACCAATCAATGTCTGAGTGAGTAATTGCCATGATCTTAGGGGCCCAATGGGGTTCCTTCTTGATATCCCAAAAAGCATCAGACTGAGGCATATGAGAGATAAACCATCGTTACAATAGAGACGTGCAATAGATAATCATCCCCCCATGATAAGAATTCTGAAGATGAATAGAGTGATAAACATCACCCAATAATGTAGGAACTGGGTTTCCAATCATGAAAATCCTGATAGCGTTAATGTCGACAAACTTGTCCATATTAGGAAATAAGAATAACCCGTAAGCAAGTAGAGCAAAGATGGCCTCAAAAGCAATTGTACTCTTCATTCTGGAAAAGTAACAAGCCTTCTCTAATAAGAACTGAGCTGGTAATCCTCTAATCCCTCCTTTGGTAGTCATATGGGCTTCCACCTCAGACCTTCCCAAGTGCATCAAAGCAGCAATCTCATGTGGTTTTGACTCACCCTCTAAACTAGTAAAAGGAATACGATCGGTAACATGTAAATTTAATAGATAAGAATACTCCTCCAGTATAGGCATCAACTGATAGTCGGGAAAAGTAAAACAATCATACATCGGATCATAGAACTGGATCAAGGTGGAGAGAATACCCTCCTTCATCTTCAGCTTTATGAGAGGAATAATGGACCCATACTTCTTCTGAAAGTCTGCAGAACACTCGATCTCGGGAATTAGACTGATCAACTCATCTATCTTGGGATCCTTGAAACTGTATTTTCAGGTCTTTCTCTTTCCAGAATCCATGGTTAGAAAGTACCTGAGATATTCACAAATATTCAACCTTTAAATCCCTTGAAATATTGTTTCTTCAAAAGATGCTTATGAGTGCATGGATGCATGACGCAACCATCACACACAAGATCACACATATAGGATTCATAGGTTCAACGTCACGAGCATGAGGTCGAAGGTACTACCCATAAGGTATTAGTCTAAAAAGTTATCACCTTCCAAACAAGGTTCTAGAGGTTCCCAGAGTCGACATCCTTCCTTCGGATATTACCAATTTCCCGATTAAATCGGTAATTAGTAATATTCTCAAGAAAGACTCGTCCGAGCGTAGTATCGCGTGACAACTATTTCCGAATTACTCCGTCATAGCTTCCGCACTACACCTAAAAGCCCAAGATGGGTTTGGTATTCTACGGTCCTCAGTTTCAGCAGGCTCCCAAGTCGAAAGTAGTACGTCTTCCCGATTACTCGGTAAACGACACTACAATCAAAGGGGCCTCCACTGAGTGGGGGATCTCATGCCTCCTTTTTGGGGATTACTCCCTCAAAGTTAACATGACTATATCGTCCGTCCTATCTTAAAGTTTGCCCAAGTCCGGGTATAGGACTTATGAGTAATCACCAAGCACCCTGAAAACCAGGAAAATCTAGACAAAGATATATACAACATATAACACAAAAATAGTAATAACACATATACAGATATAAACAAAGATAGGCTTAACCCACTTAGGGATGGACCAGAAAGAGGTCAATTTGTCCCCAGTGAAGTCGCCATTTTTCTGTAGCGGTAGAAATGTTCAAGACTAAGCCATTGGATTGACTAGACTTTATACAAATCAAAATAAAAATCGCCACCGCGCTTTATTGTTTCCAAAGGAATGGGAAAAGAGTGAATAACCCAAAAATAGGGGGGAAGATTCAAGGTAAGGGGGTTGGTTATGCAAAGGGAAGGCATTAGCACCCTAAACATCTACGGTACTCCGCAGGAGCCTCTTTGCAAAATCTGTATATTTTGGCTAAAAAAATGTTGTATATATAAAAAAAATAATGGATGGTGGAGGTGAGAAAAGAAATATATATTTTTTATAATTTTTGCACCCGCCGCGGTTGCGAACTTTTAGTGCTTACGTACCAACTTTTCATGCAATAGGGGATCAGGGTACGCGTAGTTCCTCTTTTAAAAATTTAAAACACAAATGCGTTGATTAATTTTATGAGATGAAATATCATTATCATTGTCCGTATGGAAAACATACCTACTACCCACAATCATGAGAAAGGAGAATTTGCATCATCTCAAAGTTGAGGATATGGCTTGGATTTAAAAAAAATCAACAATGCCTCACTCAACACCCAAGTGGAAAATATCTCTCTTTACTACATATTGTAGAAGTATAGTTGTTTGCATCACTACAAGGATTGACAAGAGTTCAACCTTTTTTTTGAGAAAAGTTTTTAAAATAAAAGATCCAAAGTGGCAAAATGGTTTGAAATGAGATTGATTGACTTTTAGTCTTCTCACAAAAATGTCAAGGCATTATTAAGTTGATTGGAGTTTATTTATGAAAAATGTTTTGAAAATGCATGGACATAAGTCCATGTTTATTATGAAAGTGGTTCAAGTTCAAAAACAAGAAGAGTTTTCAAAAAGGGAAAGAAGATTTTTGAAATTAAAGAAGATGGGAGGAGAAGAAGGGACTATCCTAAAGCATAAGGTAAAAGCTAGGAATAAGAACCATCTAACTAACAAGAAACCAATACTTGACATTATGATCCAAGATAGAATTCCCATTCCTTGGATTGAAACCAATCAAGCAAAGAAATGGTAGACTTCTTGAGAGAACCAAACTTCAAGTGTATTAAGTCTTCACAAAAAATTGGGCAGAGTAACGACTGTATACGGGTGAATTCCATATTACAAACAAATGGTGTATTCACAAAAACCTGCACACAAAAACAAACAAGCAACCCAATGTCTTTAGGTAAACCTCAAGAACTCTAGACATAATAATCAGATAAGATCATAAGGTCTCCAAGATAGGCCAAGGTTTCTAATCCTAAGTCCAAGAAAAGTCCCATGATCCATAATACCAAGGATAGTAACCAAATAGTCCAATTACCATTAAAGATTCTTTAGGGTTTATGTTGATTATTAAGTATCTTAAGAAAGGAAAAGAAAAGCTCAAGTGAGCAAAATAAAAATGAAAAGAAAATAAATGCTCAAATGAGCAAAGATGAAAATGGCATGAAATGTAAATGCTAAAAGTAAATAGTACATAAAGCATAAAAAAAGTATAAGGTAAACAAGTCAATAACTAGTGGTTAGTTGGATGGCCATCTTGAAGCTTGCATTTGGAAATCATTAGAGGATTGGTAGAACCAAAGCCTCCACACAACAAGTTGCATTTTCTTTTTGTCAAGTATATCATCCATTTGAAATTCTCATAAGTACCATTTAATGATCAACGATATTTAAGTGATCCGCGTTGACCAAAGGTGTTGTAGATCCATTAGAGGATTGATAGAACCAAAGCCTCCACACAATGAATCTCAAGGTTATTGGATAAAAGAGATCAAATTAACATACTTGGGCTTGCAATCATAAGTTTGGCCCACGAATGATCATTTATTCGAACCGGGAAAAATTTAGCGCTATGTTAAGCAATCGTAAGTGGACTTATATAAAAATCACACATATTTTGAGGTCGGTCAATAGAAATCTATGCACCATTTGTTTTGAGACATGATATAGAGATCATGCTCCAACAATATCTAGTGCAATAAGAAAGGGATGAGACGGAGAGGGATGGGAAAAATATACAAACCACATTTGAATTAAATTTTAATCAAACTATTATTAAAATCATTCATCCATTTTTGTGGAGTTAAAGTCAACACCATGGATCCAATGATGTTAATAAAGTTCATGATCCAAAATCTAACCCAAGATCAGCCAGAAAATAACCACAAAAATAATATCACATTTAATATACACAAAAAGGATTTTTAAAAATGTTTTAAAAATAGAAAATAATGAGAAAAATATCAACTATGTTCAAATTAATCAAGAAATGAAAAGTAAAACCATAGAAAAATCAGAAAAAGGCCCAAGTAATTTTACAAATTTTTTGGTAATTTTTTAAAGTCAGAAACTATTTTTAAAATTAAAATAAATGGGTCAAATAAACAAAAAATTGTAAAAAAAATAGTAAAGTCAAAAACAAAAATAAAATGAGGTCGCCAACATTTGTCACAATATCATTGGATCATTCCATAATTTGTTCAGAATTTAAAAATGTATAAAAGTATTTTTAAGCATTTAAAACAAATCAAATAAGTGTAAACTTTGTAAAAAATACCAAAACAAAAAATTAAATTGTGAAAAAATAAAAATCAGAAAGAGAATAATCAAAAATATTTTTCATAATTTTTTCAGATTTTTTGACTAAAAATGAATTTTCTATGATTTTTTGAAATTTAAAACAATTAAAATATAAAAATCAGAAAAAGAAAATAAAAGTAAAATATGTGGACCATTGGATGAAAGTCAAAACGCGTTAGTAATCAAATCCAAGGGATCTGGCGCGCTGTGCATATCATGGTCATTAGTGAATATTGTACAGAATCATTAATTAAATCAGAATTTGAAAAATACAGATGACGCGCCTTCATTGGTTAGAAGATGACACGTTGGTCATCTTCAACCTCCAGCCATCACGAATTGCAGGTCTCTCAAACCGTAAAATCATAAGTTCAGACATATGACATTCGCTTCGTCTCTTCAAGACGAAGACAACCACACCCTCGCGCCAAATTTATATAAATTGTAGCTGAAGCAATTTGGAAGGAAAGTTTTGAAAAGGGATTTCAAATTTCATGGTCAAAACGTGTTTCCAGTAAAAGGTAAGTGTTGTGACTAGAACCAGGGCAATGAGACAACACAATGATATCCGAGTTTTGAAGAATTGATGAAGGAATCTACCTATTCAAGTTGAGTTGCAGAGCTCTGAAACTGGACTTCTATGGAGTAGTATAGGGCACGATTCTTGAATGTAATTTTATGGTTAGCTTTAGGGAAGATAAAGGAAGGTGAATTTATGGAAAAATTGGATTGAAAAAGGGTCGAGAATGGATTTTGAAGTTACAGAAAATTGAGTTATAGAGCAAGTTTGGCAGGGTGATTCTGGTTATCCAAGCTTTGGAAATTGAATGGGATAGTTCATGTATTTATAGGAGAAGCGAATGGGATTAAAAGGAAGAGTGAATGTTGTGTTTTGGAGGGAAATCGTGCACACCTGATGCACGAGTGAAGTGTGATACAAACTTCATCAAAACTTATCCAATTCTTGCGTTTTGATGCGCTAAACAAATCTGGAACTTCACTAAACATGTTTAGAGGCAAAAACGCATGGAAAACTTGTGATTAGAGGCCACATTATGGATTTCAAAATTCTGACTTGGGGAGATATTCAATTTCAAAGTGCCAACTTCTGACCAATGCCATTTTCAACTCAATGGGTCTTAGGGCATGATTCTTGATGCTTTAGAAAGATGAAGTTACAAGATTTGAAATGGAAAAAGAATGGATTTAAATGGATGCTTGAGGTGAAAGTTGCATTGAGTCAAAGTTGAAGAAAAAGGGTTGACTTTCCATACTTAGAAATATTTCACATTCTTCTTCAAAAATGACCTATAATGTCTTGCATCCAAACATGGCCTTCCACTTGGAATTTGCTCTTGACCAAAAAAATATGGCATGAAGTAGACCTCTTGAATGACACTTTGAAACTTGAATCATTCAAAACCTCCAAAATTTGAGCAAGTTATGACTTGTTGAAGTTGGCAAAAAATCATGAAATGACCTATAATATTTTGCATCTTTAAGGCAACTCCCATCCATTTTCCCACTTTTCACATAAAATAAGGCATAAAGTTTACATCTTTAAGATCATTATGGAAAAAGAATGGACTTAAGGTGATAAAAATTGACCAAGTTATGACCATTTGAAGTAACTTATGTAAAATTGTGGATTCATCTGGATGACTTGTAATCTTTCTTCTTCACCAAGTTCCTTCCACATGAAAACTCCTTGGAACTTTTGAAGTGATTTGTTGATAACCATTTGAAGAGGAGCTTATCTTTGGAATCACTTAAAAATATCAAAAGGTGAGCAAGATGTACTCCTTTGAAGTTCAAAACCTAGCTCCTAGATCAAGAAAATGCTTTGAGGAACTTTGACAAGTTTGAACAAACTTCTTGTACCAATATTCTTGCTTTGTGAATAGAATTTGTTGAGGATGATGATGAGGACTCATAGCCACCAAAACCATTTTTATATCTTGAAATTTGATAGAAATATACTCTTGTGACCAATAGGAACAAGGCCTTGTCCAAACATGACAACTTCTCCAATCAACCCCTTGTACTTTTGAGTCAAATCTAATAACCTTGAAATGTGATGAACCAAAGCAACCTTGCCATGCCAATTCTCCCAAAACCAATCCAATGGTGAGATTTGAACTTCTCAAGCTATATTGACTAGGGCATGGAAATAAACTCATGAACCCATGGGGTAGCTTGTTAAATCTCATTGCCTTCACCTACATGGATAACAAGCAAGACAAACCAACATTGCATTTTATTAGTTAAATGAAGAAAACAAAACAATATTCATGATCACAAAAGGAATATAAGTCAAGGTGCTAGGTAATGCCTCAAAAAGGGCAAAACTAAATGTAGGGAGGGGAACCAAGAATCCTAGTGTGATCTTTTTGTGAGTGAATCAACATGGTATGATGAAGGGATCTTAGGGGAAAAAATTGGGATACAATAGACTACACATACGAACTGAAGCACTTCTCCGAGATCCCCTGATCGATCTTGCACGTAAACTTGTTTTCAAGAGATCAATGTTGTTTACCAAATCCATGGGTAAACAGGAAGACTTACACCAGCTTGATGAAGCTCTGCATCACTTCCTAGCCCTATCATCTCTGCAATTTAACAAATATAAAATCAAAAATCGTATTATCACAATAATCAAATTAACTTCGATAGCATCAGACAATGTTTTCCACTCTTTTCCTCCAGCCTTACCAACCTTTTCAAAATTCAAAGTAAATCACATCAGAAAACTCAAATTCAAATTTCAAAAATATATCGAGAATGGTAACTTAACGTCACAAAACTCACCACAACGACGGGCTTGTTGTTAGGATTCTCCTTCTCGAAAGTCTCTGAATTCATACTCTGATCATCCTCTTTTTCTGATTTTGATTCAGACTCACTAAGACTTCACGATTTCTTAGGGGAACTTCTACTTCTCTTCTTCCTCAAATATGGATTATCCGATTCACTGCCATCAGATTCATCAGATGCAGATTCATATTTTGCACTCGGTTTAACTCCTGATCATTCTTTCCATCAAATTTCTCAGAAATCTCTTCAGCTTTATAAACATCCTCCAGATCTTCGTTCTCACGTCTAGGAGGACTCAACGTAACATTCCAGATACACCTCTTCAACCTTATGTACTCCTCGAAAGTCAATCCCTTCAATTCTTCATCAGATTCAGACTCAGATCGCTTAAAATCGTTGCGGTCGAGATATGAGCCATTACGGTGGCCGAATTTCTTTGGAAGATCGTTGCTGTTTAGATTTCTATTATCCTATCTAGGGTTTCGATTTTCCGGTGATATGCTACGGCGGCAACTTCTGAAACAATCGTATGAATCGTAGCTAGGGCTACGGTGGTAGGGACGACGATCTTCGGAGGTGGGAGTGCGACGATCTTCGTATCTACGGTAGTGAACAATTTCGATGACAGTGATTCTGATGGCGATGGCGGCGGTTATAATATTTAATTTTTATTTTAATTATTTATAAAATGATAATTTTGAATGATTGTGATAAAGTGCATAATAATTAATTTTTTTACAAAATTATTATTATCAAAATATTAATTATTTTCACCATTGTCATCATCCTCAATGATGGCGTGTCCAACCACCGAAAAAAAATATTGTAATTAAAACTACATTGCTGCCCTTGCACACATACTGAATTTACACAAGTGCGGTGTCATGTATTTGTCTGTATCTGTATGTTTGCAATCATTTGTAATAATCTTAACATAGTAAACCACTCCGAATCTATTGAGTATATTTTTATTTCCATTTTAAATATCTTTAATCATACTTAATTAATCATTTATCTAGTTAATTAATCATCTTTAAAGAATATAATAATCAACAACAGCTTCTCCGAGTATAGATCTCATTCCATTTCCACCACCATCACCACCGTGAAACTAACTCATGGCGTTCCTCCGCTTCCTTCCACAACCACTCAATTCATTATCATCCCCTCATTTCCTCCATCATCATCATCATCACCGTCACCGTCTTTCCTTTCCTCAACAACAACAACAACAACATCGTCTCTATTTTCCCGTCATAAAAACTAGTGCTCTCTCAGATTCTGATCCTTCTAGAAGCTTACTTGGTTAACTATTATCTGCAAACTTTATATTCATACTTTTTACACCATCTTAAATATGATTAATTGATTCTAAAAAAGTTATTTATGATTTGACTTTCTAGATTCTAAGACTCATGTGTTTGATGCTGTTCCTCTTTTATCTTCCTCCCAGGTACTCACAATCTATAACATTTCTTCAGACTTTCATCTTTTAATTAGACCAAAATGAGTAGAAGTGAAGTAATTATTTGAAGTATGTGGTGTTGGTGTTACTAATAATACGTTTTTTTTACTCTTTCTTTTTCATACATAAGGCCTATGAAAGGATGAAAGTATTCAGAGAAAATATAAAGGGAAAGCAGCAATACCTTGCCATGTATTCTAGTATTTTTGGTGGGATAATAACTGATCCAGCAGCTATGGTTATTCCTATGGATGACCATATGGTCCATAGGGGCCACGGTGTCTTTGATACTGCAGCAATAATTGATGGGTTAGTGACTTCCACCTCAAACCTAAAACCTAAAACTAGTCTTTTTTATAACATTGTGTTATATACTTTGAAAACTAAAGGTGTCTGACTGATATATTTTATGCTTTATAGATATTTGTACGAGCTTGATCATCATCTTGATCGCTTCTTAAATTCAGCATCAAGTTCGAAAATAGATCTCCCGTTTGATCGTGAAAGTATTAGAAGAATTCTTATACAAACAGTGAGCGCTTCCAAATGTCGAAATGGATCACTAAGATACTGGCTATCAGCAGGACCTGGTGACTTTAACCTCTCTCCCTCTGGCTGCCACCAATCAGTGCTTTATGCAATTGTAATACATGACATGTCACAGACAACGGACTCAGTTAAGTCCGGAGGAGTTAAAGTAATTACTTCATCTATTCCAATAAAACATCCCAAGTTTGCAATCACCAAAAGTGTGAACTACCTTCCCAATGTGCTTTCAAAGATGGAGGCGGAAGAAGCTGGTGCTTTTGCAGGCATTTGGCTTGACGATGATGGTTTTGTTGCTGAAGGGCCTAATATGAATGTGGCTTTTGTCACTAAAGAGAAGGAACTTATAATGCCTCACTTTGACAAAATTCTAACTGGGTGTACAGCTAAGAGAGTTTTAACTCTTGCAGAGCGTTTGATCGACCAGGGTAAGCTTCGGGGGATAAGAAAGAAAAATATCACTGTCGAAGAAGGGAAGAAAGCAGATGAAATGATGCTTCTTGGTAGCGGCGTTCTAGTTTGCCCAGTAGTGCAGTGGGACGAACATGTTTTTGGAGATGGTAAGTAATTTCTCTTCTTTCTACAATGAATATTCATGTGATTTTGGATTAATTACTTACAACATTATTCATCTTTACTTTACCTTTTTTGTAAGCTTATTGATTTCGTTTTTCATTTACCGTAGGCAAAGAAGGTGACATAACACAGAAACTCTTAAATCTAATTGTTCAAGACATGAAATCATCTCCCTCTGTTCGAACATCTGTTCTATATTAACTCAACTTTATTTCCTTTGGAAGATGTGATTATCAACATTCATAACTAGTTATGAACCTCAAAGTTACCTACACTTTTGTTTTCCTTGCACATTTGGAGATCATGAACTCTATTTGATCTGAAATTTTGTAGCTAGGTTTGTATAATAATGTATGAAAGTTGTATACAGAATTAGAGGTTCAAAAATTTCCTTTCCTGATTAGGATTATTATAATAATATTCTAAAGATTTATATTTGACTATAATATCTAATGTATATGATCTAATAGAAGTTGATTTAACGAGGTAATATATGTAAGTGTTATCTAAATGTTTTGAGATTTGTCTTTATTCTGGCCGAGTCCTCAAATCCGATTAACTAAAATTTTTGTTTAACAAAAGAAAATCCAACTTTTAAGAATTATAATATGATTATATACTGTGTTAAGTTCATTCATATTGATTATTCAAAAAATAATTCCTTCATATAATCAATAGAAATAGTTGTATTGATTTGAACATAATAAAAATAATTATATTGACTCCATTTTGTGTGTTTTCGTTCATGTGTTATATTGTTAGGTTATTAAAAATTAGGGTTAAATATGTGTGTAGTTCCTATAAATATCATAAAATCTAGTTTTAGTCCATTGAATATTTTCGTTCAAAGAATTATCTTTATAAAGTTTTTCATTTCTATTTTTCGTTTTTGTCGCCTATTCCACTTAACGAAAGTCTACGTGGACGTTAATTTGGCTTCTTTTTTTTTAAATTTTGAAAATAGGTAATGTTGAATAATTATATGTCACATATTTATTATCAATTGGGTAACTTAAAAGACTCATATATTCACTTAGAGTAAAATTAGGATTTCATTTAACACATAAAGGGGATTTTTGTTCTTGCTGAAAAACTTAACCGAGTCAATCACTTTCTTCAATCGAATGCTTATAGTTGGTTCAATGTAGACTTTGTAACACATTGTGTATTTTCGTTTTGGTTGCAAAAATTTATTTTTATTATTATCGCGTTTGCTTTGTGGTCTCAAAATCATCTTGAAAGGTGCATGCTTGTGGTCCCTCGACATTGAATTTGAGGTAGGTCCACATGTTTAACTTTAGATTCTATTTTACTGAAGTTTGGTCTAGGGTTTGTATTTTACTTGTTGTGTATTTAGTTAATAGGGGTTTCTGCATACAAGTGTTATATGTGGGTCCATTATTGGCTATCATTTTTCCTCTATTGTGTAGGCATGAGTGTATTTAAGGTAGTATTTACACAAAGGGTTATCTTGTAAAAGACCTAATATTAAAGTATGATGGTGAGGAAGTTTACGCATTTAATGGTCAAGATCCAGATTATTGGTCCTTTTTTGAAGCGTGTGATTTAATTAAGGAAATGTATCATGGGTTTGAATACAATAATGTTAGAATGTGGTGGAAACATGGTGATGGTAGTTTAGAAACTGATCTAAAATCATTTAGGGATGATGGTGATGCATTTGAGTTAACTTCCTTTGTTCAAAACTACAAAGGTGAGGTTGAAATATACACTGGGCCCAAACCAACTAAAGGGGATGCAACATTTATGATTGCACTGTTTCTGAGCCCAAGTGAGGCTGCACCACCTTCAGCCACATTTCAGAGCAATGAGGCACGAAGTCAAGTTGCACCATCACCAGTCACAGTTCAGAGCAATGAGGAACCAAGTCAAGTTGTACCACAACCAATTCTCAATGATATCAACACTGAAAAGGATAATGTT